>SEMN01000349.1:0-536808 GCA_005408345.1 Macquaria australasica
TGTGGAACCGATTGTTCTCCCCTCTGGTGGGCGTGGTTTTCAGAGTATGTCGCGTTGCTCTGTCTCTATTGGTAAGAGCCTTATGGTGGCTCCACATTTTGAACTCTGAGCACAGAAATCCTACACATGCAGTACTTCTCACTCTCTCCACTCAGACGTCCATAAATCTGCTTAGAAATGCTCCTTCGAACTTCAGATCTTGCCCGATAATTATCATTTTCTTCAGCAGTAATCCAGTTGTTGTTTGTTTCCATGGTTACTGTGCAAACAGGAACGACAAGTAGCTCATTACTTTTCATAATGCATATTCACCAACATGTGAACAAATATAGGCTAAAAATGCCCCATACCTAGCTCACTTACCATACATGGCAACATTATGTTTCCTGTCACCTGCATGATGGGAACTGTAGTAGAAAAGCTATATACAATATATATACATTACAATACCTTAGACTGTATAATTGAATTGTGCAAAAGAAGTCCAGCAGTAACTCTGGCAGCTATGATGTGTGCACTATATATAGTAGTATGTGTGTGTGTGTGTGTGTATATATGTGTATATATATATAATGTGTGCAGTATATATACACACACACACTACACATTAATAATCCATTACTATGAAGAATATGTGATAGAAATGGAAGAGAATACCATGATATAGCAAAAAATACAATAATATAAAAGCACGAAAACAATATAGTAGTAATATAGTCTTGTTATAAACCGATGTACAGTAAATGATCTAATGCAATGTACGGTAGTGTTATAGATATGTTACTACTTCTGATACTACTACTAAAGAAGACCCAAACTGTTTCAAGTTGTGTTAAACTTTTTTTTCTTTATAAAAAAGCTAGCCCAGAACACACAAAGTCCTGCTGAAATTCCAATTGATGACATATCTGTGTAGCCTAACTAATTTTGAAAATAACGTGTGGCCTGTGGAGGGAGGAAAACATCTGAGGGTGTTGTGCATGTGTGTGGGAAAGAAGAACACTGTCCACATGCTGCTCAACATTTTCCAGCAGTAAGTCATGCTGGCATCCTGTGCTTCGTTTTTCTTTTTTATGTCCAGGCAACGCCCTATTTCTGTACACTGCACCATCACAAGACACACCTCTGCCTCATGACTCACTGTGGTTTTAAAGTAATGCCAGTTAACAAAAGAGCCAGGCGTATTATTCATGCAACCAGTCTGTGTGTGTGTGTGCGCGCTGCCTCTGTGCCCCACCCTGCCCTGGAGCTGTGCTGTCTCTCATTACCACTGACTGATCCTCCCCCTCTTTGTGTTACTTATGTTCTTCTTTATTACTTGACTACATTTTAACTTCAGTTGTTCCTTACAGTGTGTTCTGGGAACTTTTATAACAAGTTATTGACCGCCACCTTGTGGAAAACTGAGGTTATGACGGTTCACAGTTTAGGAAGCACCACCCTTATTTATCAAACTTTGATCAACTATATAAGGAAAGGATTACACCTAAGAATGCTGTTAAGATCACCTTTAGGAGAGAAAAAGTTCTTTCCACCACATCAGAGAAAACATGTAATAAGGGACAACGAAGATGCATGGAAAGTGCAAACCAAATCAATGGCAGCTTCATCCTTGTTGTTGTTTGCACTCATGATTGCGGAAAAAAAACAAGCAAAACAGTGATGTAGCATCCTGTCAAATGTGTGTTTGGAGATATAAAGCTCATGAGAGAGCAGCAACTGCAAATAGTAAGCTAAAACTACTATTACTACTACATAATAATAATACTACCTTCTGAATTAAACACATTGCTTCAGATAACATATGTCCAAAACTGCAGGCCCAGAAAAGACTGATAGTAAACATACACAGACTTTGAGTTTCAATTCAATTCAATTCAGTTTTATTTATATAGCGCCATATCATAACAAAGTTATCTCAGGGCACTTTTTCGAGTAGAGCAGGTCTAGACCGACTCTTTATATTTACAGAGACCCAACAGTTCCACCATGAGCAAGCACTATGCGACAGTGGCAAGGAAAAACTCCCTTTTAACAGGTAGAAACCTCGAGCAGAACCAGGCTCAAGGTGGGCGGTCATCTGCCTCGACCGGTTGGGTTGAAGGGGGAGGGGGGGAGCGGGAGAGAGAGAGCAGGAGGAAGAGAACATACAGCAGCTCAATACAGCATAGATATGGTAATGGCATTGATGTTAACACCAACAGAAACAACACTAAGAGCAACATTATAATAGCAATACTAATAACAGCAACAACAGCAATAGCATCAGCGGGTGCAGAGCAGGAGCACGGGGGCAGCAGGCGGCAGCAACCACAGACCCAGACTCTACAGCTCCGGAGGCAGAAACACCTGCAGAAAGCAACAGAAGGGGAGAGAGAGAGAGAGAGGGGAGAGAAAGCACACAACTACGGGAAGAAGTTGAATTAATAACAAGCATTACTGGGATAAGAGTGTGTACAGATGGAAAGGAAGAGGAGGAGAAAGGAGCTCAGTGCATCATAGGAAGTCCCCCGGCAGTCTAGGCCTATAGCAGCATAACTAAGGGGGGGCTCAGGGGTCACCTGAGTCAGCCCTACTATAAGCTTTATCAAAGAGGAAAGTCTTAAGCCTACTCTTAAATGTGAGGAGGTTGTCCGCCTCCCGTACACAAACTGGGATCTGGTTCCACAGGAGAGGAGCTTGATAGCTGAAGGCTCTGGCTCCCATTCTACTTTTAGAGACTCTAGGAACCACAAGGAACCCTGCATTCTGGGAGCGCAGTGCTCTAGTGGGGTAATAGGGTACTATGAGCTCTTTAAGATATGATGGTGCCTGACCATTTAGGGCTTTGAAGGTGAGGAGAAGGATTTTAAACTCTATTCTGGATTTTACAGGGAGCCAGTGTAGAGAAGCTAATATTGGAGAAATATGATCTCTTTTTCTGGTTCTTGTCAGTAAACGTGCCGCAGCATTCTGGATCAGAGGGATGGAGCTCCAATGTTAAAAGCTACTGATTCAGTGTGATGACTCTAACCTCCAAGTCCTCCAAGGTAAACAACAAAACACGCCAAACATTTGTTCATGCCCTCTAGAAGGACACATAGAAGTGTTTTCTGACCTGACGCCCCTATTAGCAGGACAACATCACTCCTCTGTGCCTTCCGAAACCGCTACAAATCACTGATGTGTGATTCACGATGTGACAAGGCTGTGGTTAAGGTTTGGTTAAGTTAAGGCACAAAATGACTTGGTTAGATTTAGGGAACGGTCGTGGTTTGGGTTAAAGTCACTACTTCACTAAGGTTAGGGGATAGGGGAGCTTCATCGTCATGGTTACAATTATCTTGGTTAAGGTTATAGAACGATCGTGGTCATGATTTAAAAATAAGACACTGACTGTTGGTTGGGTGAGGGAAACGAACAGCAGTCTTCCCTGTTACAGTCTGAAGTTTTGTTGACCTATCCATCCCCCACGACCTCCTCCCTATGTAGATAACATCTCTATAGCAACGACACCTGACTTCCTCCATTTCTCCCGTCATAATTAGTACTTGATCACAAACAGAGGTTTTTTTGGGGCACGTGCTGAAACAGCTGATGCTGATGTTCTTCTTGGGAGGACAGTCTTGATGATTCAGTATAGCCAGGGAAGCTTGAGGATTTGGTTTTAAAGATTTGCTGTCATCCTGATAGCCTAATGGTTCCAGAACATCCCAATTTCAATTTCTGCTTCTATACTCTCTGCTATCCAATAAACGTTTCTCTGTGATCACTTTAAAACTCAGTTCCTACATGTACGTACAAACAGGACTTAGTGACATCACAACTAGTTTAGAAGCCAATCATGGTCCAGTATGCAACTTACACCAGTGTGAAACTTGAAGCCTCCAGTGCACATACACTGAGAAAGGACTTTTCAGTAAACTAGGGTCTAGCAGTTAAAGCTTTGAAACAAAAAGAGAAACCATATCAGACCCAAACAGAGCACTCATATATTTCTATATACCTGTTTTTAAGATTGACTGTCAGAGATGGAACAATGAGAGTGTTACTACCATACATCTTGCAGTTCGTGTACATGTGTCCTTGTTAAGCCCCATCCACAGGGGTAGGAGTCTCAACACTCTCGTATGTAGTTAAAATTGAAGAATTTCTTTGTACAAATGTGATCATGTGACAAATACACTGAAGCAATATAACGCCATGTGACCTGAAGCTAAAACAACAACAAAAAAACAATCTGTGTAGCTAAAAGACAGAGTGCATCAGCCAGTGCAAAAGGCATGCAGAGGACATGAAGCCTCATTTGGATGGAAATTTCATCTCTGTTATTCAGCCTTTTCTGTGAGTGACAGTTCAACACCTGTGTCATGTTGTGGTTTAGCAGAAAATGATTTTTTTTTCTTCTGTGTGATTTCAAAAACGGGAGGATCTTTTTTCACTAACCGGCAAAGATGCCAGAAACCTTGAAGCTCTACAGAACCTTAAGACATATTTCTGAAATCAGCATATTGAAGAAAACAGCTCAGGAATACACAATAATAGAACAGTACAGTGTTTAGACTATATGTCACAGTCCTGTCAGCTGTCAGCAAACAGGAAGTAAGCTTGGATTTTGAAAGTTAATTTGAAGGTTTGCTTTATTTGGTATGTGAACAGAAAGTGAACAGCTGCTCTGTTCTATTCCAGTGCTCAGCATTCATTAAAAGTGGACTGAATGAAATCCACCAATGAAGTGTGTCAGTGATGATGTGATATCTGGACTGAACGTCAGATTCATTTCCTGCTTTATAAAAGAAAAATGCTAATTAGCTGCCAGACAGACAGCAGAGTCCTCTCTTTTTATCAGGAACCCAGCTGCAGAATATTAAAGACTGTATTCACCACAAGTCATGTCTTTTATTTGTGAGCATTTCTGCTTTTTCATACTGCAGGCCTTTATTCTCCAAAGGTGGATCTGTGAATGCTGCACATACATTAGGGACAGTCTCTCAACATAGGTCCATTATGTCCATTGTTTTAGCAAGTGAGGCAGGTAGCATGATGTGGTTTCAGCTCTCAGACAGCAGACAGTAGGTGATGAAGGCAGGATCCTCTGACTGACTGTGAGCTGGAAACAGGTCCAGCATATGCTGATCAATAACTCTGCTGTCAGGAGTTGAATGAATGAGCTTCCATTTGTGCCAGAAACAGGCCAACTGTACATCTATCAGGTTCTACTGTCGTTATCCGTTCAGCTTGACAAACAGCGTGTTGCTGTTCGTTTGCTTTGTCACTGTCATCCTGATGTGTCTTGGTTGGCACACCTCAGTTTTAACTTTTCTCTCAAGCTCTTTTTTGTCATTCTTCACACAACTACTTGCAGCACTATGAGGAGAGACTGTCCAAAAGTGTGCGCTGTGATCCCTATGTGTACAGTTTATCACAGGACTTTGAGTGTGGTCGAACCACATTCCATACAAACTTGTTTGTTTGAAGCATTTTGAGAGCTTGAGAGCCTACAAGGTACATGTACACTCCCCAAGGATACCAGAGAGGTCAAGGGAGTTTGATCAACCAGTGTTTAATTATAAACATAAATATCCATTAATAAATGGATTCATTTAAATTAGCAGTACCAGGAGCTCTGGTTGGCCAGCTGCAGTCATCCGAAACAATCTATTTTAACAATCCAGCTGTCTACACAGGCCACGTAATGGCTTGCTATACGTGTGTAAACACGACCCAAAGCCTATTTTACGTTTTAAGCCTATTTTCGTGTTTTCCGCGTGTAGCAACAGTGTGTGTTGGGCTCTGAGGTGCTGCCAAATGCGGGTGAGTCAGGGCGAATTTAAAGGATAAGTCTGGTGATATTCTATATATTTCTAATCATCAACATATCCCACAAAAACACAAAACAACGAGTATTGTGTCTGTATCCAAAGCATGATATATCTCATTCATGACATGTTCCTTCATAACCATAACACACACACTGTAGTTTAGTTTGACTCAATCCCACATACACTGTCCTGCTGCTGTAAATACTCACTGGAGCACCAAATGTGGATTAATCCACCGCTAAAAATAGTCCTCAACAAACACACTGTTTGTGAAGGACTGGACCTTCTGGAGGAATAAACACCTGCAGTCGCACTGGATTCTGCTCTGATCCAAATCTGTTTACCAGCGGGAGGAGAGCTCAGAGTTTGTTTTTTAAACTTTTGGGATTAAAAAGTGGAAAAGTTGATGCTGACTGGAGGAGAAATGTACATTACTTCATGAACATACATTGAAGGGAAATAACAGAAAGAACCGGAGTCTCTGGTGGTGAGTGAGTCAGCTCTGAATGAATGAAAGCCTTCAGCTGAACGCTTTGAACTGCAATCTGCCATCTCACTTTTACAATAATGCATGGGTTACTCTCTATCTCTTTATTAACGTGGAGGGACTCACATGCATTAACATGCACTAACATGCACGTGTGGCCGTCCCGTATTTCAAATCAAAGAACAGAGCAGCTCGGAGAACAACACACTCAGATGGAGTATGGCGTCATTCTCTGATCAGGACTACTTCTATATCTTTACATAGCAATTAGCTGTTTGGTGCTATATTAATGTTCAGTATCTCATATATTGCACCTTTAACATGTTAAATTTGACTGAGTAATGTTGTCATGTCAGCATCTCTTATCCCACCCTATGATGACATTATCAGTTCAGCATGGTCATGTGTGTCCTCTCGAAGCCTAGGTTTGCTGAAGTGACGTAAGCCGGCCGGCGGTTGGCATAGCAACGTCACTCAAAAAAAAGTCTTTACACAGTGCAAGAGGTCTGCTTTTGCATCAAGTCGCACCTTCCCTCTTTGAGACAAAGAGAGTGCCGCCTGGTTTTCATGGCTGAAGAATTGATCAAGACTGCCATCATGTATTTGGCAAAACACATACAGCCATGAAAAGAGATTGCAAAAATGCTTCAGTGCTTCAAGTTGTATCTTCTTGTGTTGCTTTAACAGAGTTTTCACTGGTGGGTGGCTGAAGAGAGGCATCTTGTTCTTGGGCAGGGTGTCTGTGACTGGCGTTATTATTGTATTTGTACCAGCTGAAGGTGCAAGATTATCTTTAAACATGAATACAGTGAATTACAATAATCTAATTATACTGTAATGCAAAAGAACATACCATATTATAAGTATATATTTATATTCTATTATAACTTTTTATGGAGCAATACTAAATTCAAACATTTAGTGAGTGAAATTTCAATACACAGAGTCTTTGGAGGATGTGAGGGTTTCAGGTGAAACATAATTACTGTAATTCTGTCTTCTACATTCCTACTAATGTAGCTGTCAGTCAGAATAGAAGCACTTACTTGATTTCTGAAATGAGGTCCAAAGATTGACAGTCATATCATTCCATATAACATTCAGCAGAAGCTGTCAAAGTTGTTAAGCTATAGCTACCTTTACACCTGGAAATAAAGACATATACTTGGTAGGGTCAGGAGCCCCCCCACCCCAGCCAAATTGCTGAGGTCAATGACATCTCAAGGTCAGAGGTCAGATACAAAGTGCCTCCATGTCTGAAATAAAACCTTGAGCTATGTAGATTATATGCAGAAACTTTCATGCTTTAGTCATAAAATGCACAGTTGCACCATTGCTACACTGCAGCACCTGCTCAGACTGAGACTGCACCTTAAATCAGCCAGTCCCACAGGGCTGCGTGCTGAGTCCTCTCCTCTACTCCCTCTTCACCTACGACTGCACGCCTGTACATGGTTCCAACACCATAATCAAGTTTGCAGACGACAACAACGATGAGTCGGCCTAAAGGGAGGAGGTCCAGCACGTGGTGGCATGGAGCGCCGCAAACAACCTTGTCCTCAACACCAATACCAAAGAGTTCATTGTGGACTTGGAAGACCAAAAGTGGCATCTATATCAACAAGCCATCCACAAGCGGTGTCTGCGGAGTCATCGTCAGGGACACCTCTCACCCCGGCCACAGACTGTTTGCCCTCGTCCCCTCTGGGAGGCGCTCCAGGAACAGCTTCTTAATTTTGCACTAAGACTGTCTCTGCCTCACTGGCTGCTGGCTCACGTTCTCACTGATGCCACACTGCTGCACATACGCTTACTTACTGGCACTATATATGCTCTGACATACCCATACATTTTACTACTGTACTACTGTACGTATCTGATCTATAGTGTATACACTATACTCAGCGCCTCTCTCCAGATGTCTTGTCTCTCTCTCCCTCTGTGTGTCTGTGTCTTCCTCTCTGTGTGAATGGTGTGCTTGAGTTTTGCCTCTTGTGTGTTTGTGTACTCTGTCCTCTTCCAGGTCTCCATGGTGGAGAGGAGGTCATGTGACTCAGGTCTGTTTGATGACACCTGAAGTTGCTCGACGTCCTCCTGGATCCATATTCTTCATATATGTTACAATCTATTCCTATCTTTGTCATCCTGAGTGTCCATACTGTCATTTAACTATGTTGGTCTGTTCTGTACACACGACATCTACTTCATGTCTGTCCGTCCTGGAGAGGGATCCCTCCTCTGCTGCTCTTCCTGAGCTTTCTAACAGTTTGTCCCTGTTAAAGGGTTTTTTGGGGAGTTTTTCTGAATCGAGGGTCTAAGGACAGAGAATCATTTGCTGTACATTTGTTGTAAAGCCTCTTGAGGCAAATTTGTGATTTGTGATATTGGGCTGTATAAATAAAGTTGACTTGACTTGACTGCACAGGGTATTGTGTAGACAGACGAACACATAGTCTTTTCATGAGATTTGTTTACAATAATACAAAATAAAACAAGACTACTTCAGTTGTGTTTGTTGTTTTTTTTTTGTTAGTTTTTCTTCTTTGTCTTTGTTGTTTTTTGTCTTTCTCTCTGTTTCTTGCTCTGCTGTTGTCATTGTATCGCAGAGTAAAGATCCCAGAAACTCTCTGTGCTTTATAGCTCAGTTGTGAACCGTGTTGAGTTTCTAAGTACCAACAGTGTGCTGGAGGGGAAATTTAGGGGATTTAGGGTCACTGCTGCGCACTTTAACCAAATGAGCTTTACTGTGTGAGAGCTTTTGTGTGTGAACAGGCTCCATAATGAACTGCTGGGAGCTTCACTACTGAAAATCACAAAGCAAACAGAGCCATCATGGAGGGGAGTCTGCCTGTTAAACTCTGCACTGATACAGATAACGTGGAAGAACCAGCCGCTCATGTCTCAGCACTTCTCTGAATCTGAGTACAGATAGCTCAGCTGGACCGAGGCTCACCGCTGCCCCCTGTTGACCAACACTCCTGCTGCAGCTGCTGCTGGTTCCAGCCTCATGGTGACCAGCTCTGGGAGTCTTTCTTTACTTCCAGACATAACTTTCAGGCTGTAACTTGGAGGAAGAGAGGAAGGGAAGTCAGCATCCCACTCTGTTCACAAACACTCAGTCACAGCATACTGTAATGTAACAAAGTTCCAACAAATGTAAAAATGGCCACTAAACTTCTCACTTTGTCTTTATTTAGGTGCTTTTATGTAAATAAATGTTTGTCATTATTTCTGTTAAATATGAAAAGTAGTAGAACATTTGCACAGCTGGTTCATGTGTATCCCACTGCGATAAGACTCTGAGTCACAATGGAGAGGAGGATGTAAGGAGCAAAGGAGGAAGTATTTTAAAGTGAACATACTCCTTGTTGTTGTTGTGAGTCAACTACAGGAAATAGACCAAAGGCTAATTGGAGATTTGATTTTCAGCAGTGGTATTTTTCATACATGTTCCTATAGTATAGAGTTTGCTCATTTATAAGAAGATGTTTATTAAACGTTTGCTAGAAAAGCAAGTAAACAAAGACAGAACCAGAACTTTATTTATTTAAAATAAATATATATAAAAGTATTTGTCTTCTTGTGCTCAGCAAATCTCATCAAATGTCAGTCTGCCTGTATATGCAAATACCAACTTTAGTGTTTGGAGGAAAGGATACAGGATCACTCCTGTGGACATTATGAATATCCACAGACAATACAAAAAGGGTCTCTTGAGATCTAAATCTCCTTTTTGAGAGAGAATGACTAATATGGCCGTACATTAAACCACATATACTTTTTAAAGGTATAATTGGGTTAGGGTTAGGGTCATTTATTATCTAGGGTTATCCTAGATAATAAATAATAAATGCAACTTCTTGCATATTTAGCAACAGGGGAGACTGTTATTGGCAGTGCTGATGACTAGAAATTATGTTTACTAATTTTAAATAACAGCAAATAGGTTTTACAGGAAATATTATTACACTTTTTATCAACATAAGGTCTTTAATGAACATATCCGCCAAGTGGCACTGTTCATTCTGAGCACATCTAAAAAATGTTCACTGACAACATACAGTATCGAATTAGTACTCCTACAATATCCAGTCTTGCAATACAATATCCACTTGTAGCGATACAGCATGATAAAACCTTTTTTATGCTTGTGTTTAGGCACTTGGTTGAGGTTCAGGAACAGGGCCGGCCCTAGCCATTTTGGTGCCCTAGGCGAGATTAGGATTAGGATTTGGTGCCGCCGCATGTGTATTATCAATTACACAGAGAACACAAAGAATTGGACTCAGACTCAGATAGTGTAGATCCAATAGCTAGGGATTTCAAATATTTCCTGAGTGCATCTGGACAGTTATATAGTAGATATTAGCCTATTACAAGCAAAACATGTAACTGCAGAGTAGGACACTAAAATCTAGATAGCGTCAGCCATTATCAGTTAGTAGTTCACTGATATTGGTCAGCGAAATTTCAGCACAATGAATGTCTTACGTTCTAGGAAGGAGCAGCTATCCAGATGAGCAGGCCCAGCCACTGGCTTTCCCTTCAGATTTATTTACATATCCTTCAGTCTGTATCTGAGAGTCTAGCAGCTACCATAGCATCATTAGCATTATTATTGCTACTTAACTAGCTACTAACGTACATTAAATGTCTACACACAAAACGCCATTTTAATGTTAAGACAAGATACCCTTATATTTGGCTTTCTTTTTCTCCTCCTCTTTCCTATGTTTTCTTACTTGAAAACCTGAAGGCTTTGACCTTTTCATTATGAGCTAAATAGTCTACTTTAGTTTACCTTGATTCTTTCATGGAAACACGATATGTGCCTCTTGACCCCTGCTCATTAGTCAGGGATTTTGGCTGTCTACAGATGCGCACAGCAGGCCGGCCACAGGGAAGTTGAGCCAATGAAAAATTGTGAGAAACAGTAAGCAGCTGCAGGGGTGCCGACTGCAAAGTGTATTTCTTTCTTTATTTGTTTATTTGTTGTTGCACACAAGGGAAATGAGGAGGGTCGCCCATCGGCACATTTTTATTTATTTTAACTGCCGATTTGTTTTGTTTTTTATGAAGGCGGCCGGTGCCCCCCTCCGGAACATGGTGCCCAAGACGACCACCTAGTTCGCCTATGCCAAGGGCCAGCTCTGTTCAGGAAAGATGGCGGTCTTGGTTAAATATTGAAAAAGTCAATAGTGACTTGAAGTACGAGACAGGACGTGTTTATTTTATTAACATTTAACTGAAACCACAATCGTTCCCTGATCTTAACCATGCAGGACTCAGGGTATGAACTCCAGTCTCGAGTATCAGAGTCCTGCATTTGGTCCACCTTCCAATGACTTCTATGTGGTATAAGAAAGTAGCACTTTCACAAATTCAAAAATTCATACAAATTCAAGTGCCCAATATTCAAAAGCTATATTCATTCAAGTTTTACTGCTCAGACCAGCAATAACTGACTAATTATTTATTTATTTATCTTTTGGCCACTTGGGGGCAGCGGAAACAAGCAGTGAACACAACACTGACATACGTATCATCGCCTTTTAAGTTAATATGTTGAACAGCTACTTTTTTACACCTCCAGCAGACACAGAGCAACATGATCATTCATGTGGAGTGGTGTTTGTGTCACCTGATGAAGTCCACCTGAAGTCCAGTCTCTAACTGTGTCCCTGAGAGTTTAGTAGATCAGTTCAATTCACTCTGTGTGGGCATTCTTAACAAAATTGCTCCCTTAAAAAACAAAAGAAAAACTGGTCCAATTGGCACCCCCTGGTTAAATGATCGTACTCGGAAAATAAAAATGGAATGCAGGGCAATGGAACGTAAGTGGAAACACAGCAGACTCAGGGTCAATCTTGCTCAGTTGAAAAATCCAATTACAACTCTGCTGTCAAAGCTGCAGAAACATGTATTTCTCCAATATAATTTCTGAAAGCCACCACAATCCCAAAATATTGTTCAGAACTATTGAACATGTTGCTGGTCCTAAAAATAACTCTTCCCTGATCATTCATCAGAAGCATGTGAGAAGTTTGTAACTTTCTTTACTGCTAAAATTGAAAACATTAGGAATCAGATTCTACCACAGACCTGTAACTTTAATATTACCCACAGTCCCACTCACCTCTTTTGACTTAATCTCTCTCCAAGCACTGCTGGAAACAGTCTGTCACCTTAACTGCTCTTCATGTCATCTAGATACAATCCCATCCAGACTCTTCAAAGAGGTCTTACCACATATCTTTCCAATTGTGCTTTCCATCATCAACAGTTCACTAACGACTGGTTATGTACCATCTTTTTTCAAGCATGCTCTTGTGGAACCTCTTCTCAAAAAAAAGAATTTAGATCCTGATGTAATGAACAACTATAGACCAATCTCCAAACTCCCTTTTCTGTCAAAGATCTTAGAAAAAATTGTACACAAACAATTAACTGCCCACATGAGCCAACACGATATTTTCCAATCTGGTTTTCGAGAAAAACACAGAGTGCTCTACTTAGGGTGACCAATGATCTCCTCCTTGCTGCTGATGCTGGTGAAGGGTCTGCCCTGATTCTTCTGGACCCCAGCTCTGCCTTTGACACAGTTTCTAGTGCTCATAGACAACTGAAGGGCACTATGAGCACTAGGGTTCTGAAAAAATGTCTTGTACCTCTGAAGGCAGCAGCAGGAGCAATCACACGCATTTTCTCCAGAAAATCTCTGCACATTCTACTTAGTAAGTGTTAGCATGCTAAATGCTAGACTAAGATTGTGAGCATGGTATAAACATTATACCTGCTAAACATCAGTATGTCATTGTGAGCATGTTAGCATGCTGACATTAGCATTTAGCTCAAAGCACAGCCTCTCACCATAAATGTAGGCTCTTAGTTAAATGAGCATAGTCTGCATATGCACACATTAATATTTCTATAGATCCATGTGATTAAAATGGAGACTCCCATCTTACCCGTTGCCATGGTGAATCATAGTATTAGAGCTTCACTGATGATGACTTTTGATTGAACTAACTATGATCAGCTGTTATTGAACCAATGTTCACTTCAGAGTTTGTTAAACTTGCTTTCTGGAACAGGCCCTAGGCCTCGCCACCAGCAGGACAAAACATCATCACCACTGTCATCACCATTATTTCTAACCACAGAACATTTCTCTCTGTGTTTTCAGCAGCAGCAGCTGTGACTCAGGTTGTTTTCTGCATCAGTGTCGAGGTCAGTGTTTATATTTAGCAAGTCACGTCCAGTCCCATCGATTCACCAAGTCCTTTAAAACCTGCAGGTTTCTCACAGAGAACGACATCATTTCCTGCCAGTGACACCACACACAACATTGTTTCCTCAGCAGTATGAAGGACACAGAGACCATCAGCCGATCTGTTCACTGATGATTCTTTAAGTCTATATGGAAACTCCAGGTTTTAGGAAATAGAATGGTGTGCCAAAAACTAAACAACTAAAGCGCTGATTTCCAGTCAATAATTCAGTCATCTCTTCAGTTACATGTGTGAATTATAGCTTTAATTTATAAGATCTAAAAATAATTGACTGGGCCTTTAACACTGCACTGACGAATAGCAGAGTTATAATATAGACTATGTCAATATTAATTTAAAGGGTGCTTTTAGAATTTAAAGGGTATTTACTAATAAAGAAAAATCACATTTGCTACAAACATACACTACATGGCCAAACGTATGTGGGCACCTGAACATATGTGGTGATTGAACATGTCATTCCAGAATCATGGGCATTAATCTGCTGCAACCTGGCTGAATGGGAGCAAATCCCTGCAGACAGCTTCCAACATCTTGTGGAAAGCCTGAAAGCATTAGTGAGGTCCAACACTGATGTGGGGTGATAAGGCCTGGCTCACAGTCGGTGTTCCAGTTCATTCCAAAGGTGTTGGATGTGGTTGAGGGGGCTCAACCACATCTGTGCAGGCCAGTCAAATTCTTTCACACCAAACTGGGAAAACCATTTCTTTATGGAGAAGGCCATTTTGTTAAAACATGAGAGGGCCAAACACAAACAAAAAACTGGGGACACTAATATGTATAATATCATTGGATGCTGTAGCATTGAGGTTTCCCTTCATTGAAACTGAGGAGCTTAGCCCAAACCATGAAAAACAGACCAAAAGTATACTAAAGTGTGTGGAGAGAGCTGTCCACATACTTTTGGCAATGACAACAAGAGGAAGAGGAATATTTCTCATTTTGTCCCAGTTGCTGGCTGGATGTTTTACTGTGTGTTGCTGCTCTCTGGTGGTCAAATTAAGAACTGCAGCAGTTTTTTGCTTGCGTTGACTGGGCTTTGTTTTGGCAATTACAAGAAATAGATGTACTAACAGGAAATGATGATGCAACAGTGGACTCCAAATAGTAAGTAATGCTCTACCTAAGTTTTATTAGTTGATGTATTCTGACATGTTTTCATTTTATTAAAGCAATAACCTGCCCTATTATTTATGTTGAGTGTTGCATTGTGGGACCACAGCCTCCACGCAGGGATTTTGCTCTGACTGCCGTCATTTTGTCATGTTGGTTTTTTGTGATGACATTCCCTTCATAAATCTGTAGAGGAAAACTTTACACAACTGTGTTTAGAGTGTGAAACCTGTTCACATTAACAAAAGGAAGTATAGTTCAACCTGACAACTAAAATAATTATTTAGTGTGAGACTGTCTCCCAAAGACAACAACAGCATCAGTCGTTTCAGCAAGTGCCCCAAAACAGCATCTGTTTAGTGACAAAGCCCCAAAGCAGCTGAAGTAATTATGACTGGAGCAAAGGAGGAAATGAGGTGATGTTGTTATAGAGCCACAAAGAACACGCAGGGAGGAGGTCGGAGAGGATGGATGGGTCAACAAATGAAGAGTTCTGATGTCAGATCAGAAAACACAAATTCATTTTGAAATGAAATTTTGTGTTTAATTGTCTTACAACATCAAATGACAGTGGATTCAATTTGTCTTTTTTTGACACAGATCAACAGAAAAATATAGTTTATATGGTATAGTATATCGTTTTCTGCAAAGGGACCTACATTTATAAAACAAATTAAACTCAGAATAATGGGTTGCATATGTACTCTTCTCCTAAATAATCAGTGGTGCAGCCAATTGCTTTTAAAAATCACACAAAGGGTTAAATGGAGATCACCTGAGTCAAGGGGATTCAACTGATTGTAGATTAAATACACCTGTATCTGGAAGGTCCAACATCTGGTTAGTCAGTATCGCAGCAAAACCTACACCATGAAGAACATTCCAAGTAAGTCCGTGAAATGGTGATTGCAAAGCACTAGTCAGGGGATGGCATATAAGGACATTTCCAAGCCAGTGAATATCCCCTGGAGTACAGTGAAATTGATAATCATGAAATGGAAAAGGTTGTCAATCTGCCTAGAGCAGGAAGGATGCTAGAAGGAGGCTACCAAAATACCAATGGCTACTCTGAAGGAGTTACAGGCTTCTGCGGTGAGACTGGAGAAACTGTTGGCCGGGTGCTTCACCAGTCGCAGCTCTGTGGGAGAGTGGAGAGGAGAAAGCCACTGTTAAAAACAACACACATAAGCTCGCAGAGAGTTTGCCAGAAGGCACATGGCAGACTCTGAAGACAGCTGGAGTAAGGTGTTACACCAAAATTGAACTTTTTGGCATCAGCCAAATACAGCAAATCATTTCAGAAACACAGCATCCACAGTGAAGCATGATTGCGGCAGCATCATGCTGTGGGGATGCTTCTCTGCAGCAGGTCCTGGGGGGCTTGATAAGGTAGACTGAAAATTTGTGGCTGGACTTGAAAAGGGCTGTTGAAACCCAATATCATCTGACTGAGCTGGAGCAGTTTTGCAAAGAAGAATGGGGAACAATTCCAGTGTCCAGATGCGCTTAAGCTGATCGAGACCCACCCACGCAGACTCAAGGCTGTAACAGCTGCAAAAGGTGCATCTACAAAGTACTGACTTGAAATGGGGGGGAATACTCATGCAAACAATGATTTTCTGTTTAATATTTATTAAAAAATAAAACCACTGTGTAGAAATTTGTTTCAGTTTGACATGAAGGGATCTTTGTCTGTTGATAATGGTAAAAGAAACACAAGGGTGCGAATACATTTTATAGGCACTATATTTTGTCGTGTAATGTGATGGACTTGTTAGAGAGTCAGACCTTTATGTTTAGAAGTTTATTCTCGTGATTCTGATCAGCTGATCTTCTCATCAGATTTTAAAGCGGTCACCTCTACTGTGTAAATCACAGTTAGAGCTGACACGTCTCTTTCTCAACACTACTCAGGTCAGCATGTCATGTTAATAGCCAAAGGGTTACACAGGAGGGAATAACATCCTATTATGAACACTCCACTCTTGATGGTAAAGAGTGCTCCCCCAAATTTGTAATAAAACTTACACCTCTGGTTCAACCGTTTTTATGAATTTTAGAATAAATTTTCCATTTTAAATAGTCAATAATTCTTGCTTTCTCTGATTAAATGTCATTTCTAGCACTTTAATAAACAAATATGAAATTACTGTGTGAAATAAAATAATTTGCTTTTTAAACATGGTCTGGTCCTCAAGGAACAGTTTGAGAGTGAACATGAATTGTTTAAAAAAATGTAACAATTGTCAAAATGAATGAATTCAGCAGCCTCCTGACAGTGACTCTCTGATATGAAATAAATCCACTGAAGACCGTCTGACTGGTAAATCAGCACCTGCTTCAGAACACGTGTGTGTTTGGGTGTGAAGCATGGCTGGCAGGTAGGACGTGTTTCCAGTTTTGGATTGTTGCAGAGCAGATTTTTTGGTGTGTGGGCAGTTCCTATCAGGAACAGGCCGTCACATCGCTGCAGCACTGTTCCTCCAAATAAACAGACAAAAATCTACTGGATTCAAGCCTCCTCCAAACAGTGACTCTCTGCCAAAAAACAGAAAAGTCCACAGAGGATGGACCTAAAGAGCAACCAGCATTTTGAACAGGCTGTGTATGTGAACTGCGTTAAAGTTATTAAGAACATAAACCAAGACAGACATCTTGATCCATCTTGATCCAACAACAAAAAAGTGAGGACTTCAGCTCCTTGTTAATCTGTCCGGCCCACAACTTCACTGTTCTGGTTCCCTCTCAGCCTCTCAGAGCGTTATTGTCAGAGAAGAAGCTGTAAAAAGCCACTGTCCACTACCTGCTCAGCAGCAACCAGCAGACAGACACAGTTAGAGACGAGCTGGTGAACATAGTGGAGCATTTAGCAGCTAAAGAGCCAGATATTTCCCTCAGGAGTTGGTGGAGACCAAAAACAGAGCTAACAGAGAGGGAATACTGGACTGACATTCATCAGGTGACACGAACACCACTCCACATGAATGATCATGTTGCTCTGTGTCTGCTGGAGGTGGAAATAAGCAGCTGTTTGATCACAAGTTTGCAACTTGTTAGGTGACTTAACTTAAAAGGTGATGATATGTCCATGTTGTGTACCACTGCCCCCAAGTGGACAAAATGTTTTCAAGTCTGTCTTAATACCATACTCGCATCCCATATGTTTATTGACTTACTGGTGGCTATAATCCTTCCTCCTGTCCATACTGGCTGTGTAAGTGATCCCTTCTTAACATGACTACAGTGTAATGCAAATGCACTATATAAGAAAGGCCAGAGCAAAATCTATCTGCTGAGGAGACTCAGGTCCTTTGGAGTGCAGGGGGCACTCCTGAGGACCTCTTTTGAGCCATCCTCTATGGAGTGGCTTGCTGGGGCAGCAGCATCTCGACCGCTGACAGGAAGAGACTCAACAGACTGGTTAAGAAGGCCAGCTTTGTCCTGGGATGCCCCCTCGACCCAGTGGAGGTGCTGGGAGAAAAGAGATGGATGGCTAAACTATCATCCCTGATGGAGAACATGTCCCACCCCATGCAGGACACTGACAGTACTGGGCAGCTCCTTCAGTGAAAGGCTGCTTCACCTGCTTCACCTGCAGTGTGTGGAGGAGAGATACCACAGGTCCTTCCTTCCTGCTGCTGTCAGACTGTACAATCAACACTGGTCCCAGTAGACCACCAACTATTTCACAATATCAATGTATAATCAACTGTGCAGTATCAATACTTCCTATGTGCAGTTATGTGAATTCAACTGCTGAGTCTGTTTTACTCTCCTTTGCTGCTGTGACACTGCATATTTCCTCAATGTGGGATTAATAAAGGATTATCTTATCTTATCTTATCTTAATAGATGGATGACAAAATGCACAGTCAAGTGCATTCTACTACAGTCACAAAATATCTGCTGCCAGTGCTTCCAATATGCTGTAAAACACAAACAATGTTAGTAAACAACTAAACAATAATGGAAATGTGGCTGCTGACAACCAGAAAGTCTCGATGTACATCAAGGACACACCACTGTCATGACTGACCATTTCCCAGCACTGACATACATCACCCCACCAGCAAATCAGCAATGTATCCCATTCCCTCCCTGGATCGGCGCATCAGTCTGGTGTGTGCTACAGCATCAGTGATGTGACCCTACGTGATGCGGCCACTGTGTGTTGCACTGTACTTGACTTGTCACCGTTTTATCTTCAAAAGGTTAACTTAAGGGGTTAATGTTTTCATTTCATGTTTGCAAGCATGTGTTACACATGCAAGAATGATGCAAAGCTCACTCTGGTGCGACACATTTAATTTCTGTTGAAAATATGAAAATACAGTGCAGGTCAGAAGCGCTCTCTGTTGCGTGCATACTGGAACTCACTCATCACGTACTGCTGGCTTCTACTACTCTTCTGGCACCAGCTACTGATGCCGTAGTATAATGCCTAGAGTGACATCTACTGACCATGTTGTGATTAGCAGGAATAAAATAAACACATATCCCAGTGACAATGTAACGTATATCATGTTTTTGAGATCTTAGTTTTCACTGAATTCAAAAATGTTGGGGGCTAATATTTTCCTGTCTTTTCCAACACCCAGTGCCACACATGAAAATCACTCAAACTGAAAATACAAAGGAGTCAGATGTAGATGTAGATTTTATTTACTTCAGACCATCAATTACATGGTATGGAGTAACAACAACAGGATGAGGATCAGGATGAATTGATCTTCCTGAGGCTCTGCTGAGCTTTCTGAGCTCGTCTGATTCTCTCCTCAAAGAAACTCTGTTGGTGCTGATTCCTCTGATCCAACCTGACTAGCCACTGCTCCCTCAGCCTGGAGACAGAGAGACAGACAGAGGGCAAAGGGGGAGAAAGAAGAATTAGTGGCTGTACAAGTATACAACTTCACAAGAAGGCTTCCCAAGCAGGGCGGTGATAATACTCCGAAAAAAGGAGGGGATCTGTTGATAGCAGGGAATTGAATATGCTTAATAAATGCACAAATACAGGCATTGAATGAAATGAAGAACACAGAAAAGGCTTAGATCAGCAGCTACTCTGGGTTGCAACATGCTGAGGAAGAGCACCTAGCTTGAAACGTGTTCCTTTCTGTGTTCTTAATTGCATGAAGTGCCTGTATTTGTGCACATATTGAGCATATTCAATCCTTTCACTTTTCTGCTAGTACAAAGTAATCTACAAAGAATATGTGCTTGCATGTACTGGACTAGTCAACACAGTCTGCTGCTGCACAGTGTCACATTGTGTTGCAGATTTAACTTTTTTGCTGGGGCCCTGTGTTGGAACCTCTGTCTGATGAATGAGGGGCTGCAGTGCTAATGTTGGTGTGAACAGCTTAAAGGCTCGGTCACGTCAGCATTAAAAAACTGTAAGAATCAATTCATTTTGGGATTGCCAGGATCACCAGATTTGCTATGGTATGCTAGCTAACTTTCGAAATGACTTTCTGAATAACTAGCAAGCTAGTTAGGTAGATCAGTAGAGCTATTGTGTTTGACTAGCACAAGTATGTTCCACCGTTCACTTTCCAGCCTATGTCACCAAGCTTCTTGCTATTTCACAACAACGTGTGGATTCATTTAGCCGCTTTCTGGCGTGACCAGCAGTCTTTATTCACACCACCACCAGAGGTCGCTTATCAGGAAGTTTCAATATTCAGTTTTAGGTATTTGAACAAACAATCAATGCTGTCCTTTTACTGGGGAGGAGACTAAGAGTCTGCAGCCATGTTAGCAGCTCTGTGAGGCTGTACTTAGCAGTGCTTTGAGCTAAATGCTAATGTCAGCATGCTAACATGCTCACAAGTTCCTCCTGCCCCCCCCTACAACCCAACCGGTCGAGGCAGATGACCGCCCACCTTGAGCCTGGTTCTGCTCGAGGTTTCTACCTGTTAAAAGGGAGTTTTTCCTTGCCACTGTCGCATAGTGCTTGCTCATGGTGGGAACTGTTGGGTCTCTGTAAATATAAAGAGTCGGTCTAGACCTGCTCTATTCGAAAAAGTGCCCTGAGATAACTTTGTTATGACATGGCGCTATATAAATAAAACTGAATTGAATTGAATTGAATTGAACAATGACAATGCTAACATGGTAATGTTTAGCAGGTATAATGTTCACCACCTTAGTTTAGTGTGTTAGCATGCTAACATTTGCTAATTATCCCTTAACACAAAGTACATCTGAGCCTTACAGGAATGTCATTAGTTTGCAAAACAGTTAGCTGTTAGCTGTAAAAGGGCTCAAACAGGCAGACACACACACACAAATTCGAGTATGTTGCTTTAAAGCTGGGCTGTTTTTTTCATTGTGTAGTTGGGATCTGCTGCTTGTAAACTGAATTCAGCGGGAGGCAGAGATGAGCGGAGGCTTTGTCAGAACATCAGAGGCCAATATTTACCCTGACACTATAACTCCTGAGCTTAAATGAATCGTGCCGACATCCAGTGAAACTTGATCTGCAGTCATCGCTGTCAGGGCTAATTGTGTTCAGGAAAAAGAGGGACAGGACTGTGACAGGATTAATATTGTTGTGTCTGTGTTAGCGAGCGTTCGTCTGTCAGCACGCTCCGTCATGTGTCGGTTAATCTGCAGTCTGTCCTCAGATATTCACACTGATCTCCAGGATTCAAACATATAGTCGAGCTGCCTCTAATCAACATTCTCAGGCTACTATGTGATGACAGACAGACGAGCTGTAAACATAACCAAGGCATTTTCCAGACTAATCAAATTATGACAGCGAGACAGGGACCAAGGACTAATAAAGTTTACATTGATATATTATACATTAAATTATGCTTCCCTTTTCCTCTCTGACCCTGCAGTTTGTCCATCCTAATAAACTCATGTTGTCTGTCCAAACTTTGTTCAAACCCACAGAACTTTGAACTTGAATTTTAGTAGAGATCCCAAAGTTTCCAAAGATACCAAGTATGTCAGGCTGAATTCAGGCGAAATGTTTCTAAGTTGAAGACATGATGAAACAGTGCATTCATAAAAACATGGAGGTTTGGGTTTGAATATTCCCCTCTGTGTAAACATCATACAGCTTGAATAAAGAGCTGGAACAACATGATACAGAATATGATACTGCCAGACAGAGTGGAGAAACATGATTCTTCTAACTTTACAGCTGCTAGTCGCTGTAATCCCCTGAACATAAAAAAAGTTTTAAAAATCCTCAGGAACAGAACATTTGATCTCTCTCTCTCATTGTTTGACAGGTGGGTGAAGTTGGCAGATTGGATTGTTTAACTTGAAAGGGTCATGTCCCCCCAGCATTTGTAATGACCCCAAAAACTGAAAGAGAGCTAATGTTCTCTCCTCATTATTCACTGTCATTCAAAACACTGAGCTCCTCCTGCTTCATGTTGTCAACCAATAACAATGAACACAATAGCCATGCACGCAGCTCTTGAGCATATGCTAAAGCTTTTGGTCATTCTGTATCCTCCACACACCATGCACAGTTGACCACATCTGGTCGAGTGTTTTTCAGTGCACAGTGACCTGAGTTTCAGGCAGTAAACTGGGTCTGTACTTGATTTCTGACTGAACTGTGTCGCTGTGAGCCCACCAGGGTATCACTGTGTTGTTGGTCAAAACGCGCACATGTTGGCGGGTGGCAATGTGCTCCAGAGCGCGCACTGTCTGTGTCCTGTGTGTGTTCTGTGTTTTACTGAACATCCAACATGCAGTAGTTAATACTGATAATACAGAGAAATAGAGCTATGTGCGCATTTGGATACAAATAGGAGCTAATACAGGCACTGCCTCATTTCCCAGATCAGCAACATTGACCATTAGTGCTGTCATTATCACAGGGGCAGACTCTGCAAAGGCTATTTCCACCGGCCGACCACTTACTGTCGTGGTTAGACTTGTGAGGAGCAAAGGTTACGTATATGTAGGGTGAGAGATGGATGCATTTACACATTTCCAACATCTGGCTAGCATGCGTCTCAAACCACCACAGATTTCAGTTCGTAGAGAATGCTTCTCAGATGCATTGCCACTGATATCCGATAGCTCTGCAATCCGCCCATGAGGCACGATGTGACAAAGTGGAAATGTGGTCCTAAAAAAGCTTTTTTCAACCTAAATTTAGTTGAGATTGTAACCAACGAGACTTAAAGCTGACCACGTGTAACAGGTACCTTCAAAGACTACACATTTGAGGTGGAGTATGACTTCCTTTTAATAACTTTGCTGCTGACCGTGTCAGAGAGCTGCTCCTCCGGCGGGTCTCCTCCTGGTCCATCTGCTCGCTGTGCTGAATGATCCTCTGCTCCCAGAAAGACTTCAGCTTCTGTTTGTCATGAATCCGAGCTGCGTTCATCACCTGACAACAGGACAACAAACAGGGACGGAAACCCACACTGCAGACGCCAAAAGGTTTGCATGTTTAGAGAATGGTATATTCTCCTTGCTTAAAAAAAGAACAATCCAGAAAAATCAGAGGTCCCGATGAACACTGATGGACTGAATTTGGTTTGGTTACTTACTGCTGGTTTCCGGCTCATGGACTCCTTTTCACTTTATCCATTTGTTTTTTCTCTCTCAGTCTCCTATTTTGTCATCTTCTCTCTCTTTCCTTTCTCTCCTCTTTTAACTCCTCCCCTCCTCTCCATCTTTCTGTTTAATTGTCTCTCTATTTATTCTTCTCTCCTCCTCTCACCTCATTTTTCTTCTTCTCTGTCCTCCCTTCGTCTCCTGCTTTGTTCTATTTATTCATCACCTTTCTTCCTATACTCTCTCCTCTCTCGACCCTCTTCTTTCCTCTCTTCCTTCCACATTCTCTTTTCTGTCCTTGTTTCTTTTCTCATTTAGTGTTATATTTTCTCTGTCTCTCCACTTTTTCTCTTTCCTCTCCTCCTCTCTCCTTCTTTTCTTTTCTGTCCTGATGTCTTCTAAACACTTCTATGTGTAAGTTTCTGTCGACACACAGGTATTACTGTGACTATTGCACCTTTCCTTTCTCTTCTTCTTCTTCTTCTCTGCTCTTGTTTTGCTCCTGTGTGTCAGCTTTGGGATCGTGAAGTGTTGGTTCGTTAAGTGAGATCAGAAGAAGGGTCAAGGATGATGAGGAGGAGGAGGATATCTTTAGTTTGTCACACGACCCTCCTCAGATTCATCTTGTCCCTCAAGAGATGTTTTGGATTTGTGCTATCATTTTGAAAGGGACACTTCGCCAATTTTTGTTAGTCATCAGCTCTGAAGGGAGCTTTCCAGTCTGACAAAAGAACCGTGATGATGTCATAGTGATGTCATCAGGGTTAAATGAGCTTGGATTTGGAGACGACGCATTAGCCTGTGTTAAAAACATGGTGTGTGGAGTTTGACAGACATGGGCTATTACCAGGCAATATATGTCTAACAAAAAATGCTACTGAGTGGCATCATGGGAAATGTAGGATCCAGTGTTTTTGGAGATTGACCCATACAAAGAGTCAGGATATCTTGGAGTAAATAAAAATGGAGCTGGAGAGACCAGTGTCAATGGAGTGGAGCTCCCCCAACAAGTTTCTTCTGTGTTTCTTCTTCTCCTGTATGTAAGTTCCAAATGAGTAACTCCAGAACCAAGCCAGAGTCACACCAATACCTGACCTTTACTGATGACCTTTTAGATTCATTCAGCATGAAACTCTGCATTATGGCTTCTGGAAAGTTGATGGACCTAACATCCCAACATTATTCTTCAGTGGATTTATCTTTTAATAAATCAGCACAAGCAGGATTTTTCTGTCTAAATGTATCTTCAGGTCACAGAGTACGAGGATATTTTGATTTTTCTGTTTCTATTCATCTGTCCACAGTAGTATTACACACACACACACACACACACACACACACACAAAACTGTACATAAAGACACAGATGTCACATGGCTTAACCAAACGGCACCAAGATCTTAACCACAGCTTAATCATCTTTACACTTCCAGTGTATCAGAGAGAGAGAGAGAGAGAGAGAGAGAGAGAGAGGGTGTCTGTGGAAGTTTCAGAGAGCAGCAAGCATTTATAATTAACATTTTAAAAACATCTGCAGTGCATCAGTAAATGTGACAGTTCATTATGTGAACAATGCCACAGGTCACAGGTCAGTACTGACAAAGCTGGAACAGACACAATGAACGACAATGTAGGAAGATTCATTTCCCACTCAATACACTTAAAGGCCCTAATTTACAGAGTTTGACTCAAATGGAAAATTTCAAATGAAAAATCACATGTTTTGTTTGTCAACAAAACATTATTGAAAACACATTATCAGGCTGTATTTTATTTACAAGCATTGCTGATGTAAAACCAACCTCTGGCAGATCAGAAATCATGAATAATTCAGAGATTGGTATTGTGTTAGGCTCTGCATTAGAAGGTCTGTCACTCATTTTTCCCCCCATAACATTTTATATTCAGAATTTTAATCCTTAAGAGTCCTTAAGAATCCTTAAGAGTCCTGGTTGATTTGGTGACACCTGTGGTTACCGTGGTAACAGCAAGTGCAGTTTAACACTCCAGCAAACACTTCTTGAGCAGCTACTTGTCATACATACAAGAGAAGAGCAGCTGTATCTGATTACAGTGCAGCCAAACAAACTCTTATTGTTTAATGAAGAAGTCGGTCAATAATAATTACAACCGACCGACACGCAATCTGAATTCATGCTGCACATGGTACGTGTCGTTTTCCACACAACAGTGGCAAAAAGTTAAGTTGGTCAGGTTGCGGATGAGGTGTGCAGCTTTTCATCTAACAGCTCACCGTGGCTTCCATTACTCCCTCACATATTTATAACTCATACGCTGACAAAAAATTCCCAAAATAATGTTTTTCTTGTTTTGTAGATGCATTTTTGATGAATGATTGGTTAGTGCTAACCTCGCTGACAAATACATTGCGTTTCCTGTGACTGAGGTGGCTTTTATTGTGAAGCAGCAGCAGTAGGAAATGTCCCATTTGCATTCACAGTAACTTAATCCAGCTCTGATAAAGTGTAAAGAGAGCAAACAGTGAGGCTGATATAAAATTACACACTAGATCAATGTGTTTGTATAGTATCAAAAAAGTGGTTTGATTTCACAAAAGTGTAAGATTTTTGATCATGTGGGGGGTTTGTTGATTGGTTCTTGTCCTTTGGAAGTATCCAGCCCATGGATTTTGGATTTACAACCAAAAGCCAACCTTCAGGGCCAATGCAGGAAGCAGTGTGTCTTTTATGCAGAGAGGCAGAAGGTGGATGGACATATAGTGCGTCTGACTTTATGTAGACCAGAGTCTGCATCCTGCACAGACCTGCAACTAACGTTAGCCTTTTTTTTTAACCATAACCACGATCATCATGCACAGATATTGTTGAAAGTGAGAATATGAAAACGTTGGTGTGGATGTAAAAAACGAACATATTGCAGGGTTTTGCAGAATCGTCAATACTGATGTTCTTGTCTGGCAATAGGGTTGGTATATACATTGTATAAGGGCTGGTTGTCCCTTGTTATGACCGAAATATAACAGCCGAAAAGCTGTTCAATTAACTCACCAAAAGTGTCACCAGAGTATGGGAAGAAATGACATTTATACAGTATATACTACCAATATGCAACAGCTAATATGTTTTTGGGAGGAACGTAATGCCACTCAAGCTATGTTGACAAGGTATTTCATTTGTTCTCCTCTCTTGCATTATAGTCTCTGCAAGTGACGCATGATTACTGGTTCTGATGTTTCTGTTTAGGCACTCAGCTCTTTGTTAAGGTCCAGGAAAGATGCTGGTGGTCTTGGTAAATAATGAAAAAGTCAAAAGTGCCTTGAAGTATGAGATAGTACATGTTTACTTTGTTAGGAGTAGTGAGGAAATGGCGGGCAGTCCTCGGTGATGTATCCCATCCTATGGTGAATATGAGCTGTTTATTAACAGTCAGGATGGAGGCACAGGGTGCTGCCTATGTGGACTCCTGTGCTCACAGATCCTTCACACCTTCCAGCTCTGGCAAACAAATCACTGTGATATGATGGTTGTGTCACTCGCATTTTTTTATACTTGAGTTTTGATTGGTGGTGATGTCGATGTGGAGCACCATGCCGTCTGATGTCTGTCTTTAAATGGAATGTCTTTTGTTGACAGTTGCCACAGACACAAAAGACATTTCCAAAAGGATAATAAACTAAACTCACATTTAACTGAAAGCACAATATTCCCCTAACCTTATCCAAAGTGCTTTTGTTGCCCAACCCTAACCACATGTGGGACTCAGGATGCGAGCCCTGTTCTCTGGTGTGAAAGTTGCCCACCTTCCCCCTCTTCAACAAAGACATAACAGTTCCTTCATTAGGATGAACGTTGCCACTGGACATAATCCAGGATGCAATTACGTTTCCCTCAAACGTTATTTGGCAAAACAAATGAGTATATGATCATTATTTCTAGGGAATGGGGTTTTGTTACGTTTATTCACACATTGTTCATCTCTCTCTCATTAACACCACAGCTGCTGGACCTTAATGTCACAGTAGCAACACACACCGAGTGTGTGTGTGTTCCCCGAGCTACTAATATACTCTAATAGTAATATCATAATGTCATAGCAATGACATGATGCACACACAGTCCGTGTGTGTGTGTGTGTGTGTGTGTGTGTGTGTGTGTGTGTGTGTGTGTGTGTGTGTGTGTGTGTGTGTGTGTGTGTGAATTGCGTTTTAATGTGCATCTTCTTGCGGCTGCTGACAAATCCCTCAACAGGCGAGTCAGATGGAAGGCATTACAAAACTCTGATATCATGTCACACACACACACATACACACACACACACCAATGACTTTTATTCAAATCCATCCAAACAGCTGATCAGCACGACAGAGCAAATCTCCCTGCTGGGATTAAAACAGCTGACAGAGTAGCGTGTCTGTGTGCGTGGGTTAATAAAACAGGATGCTATTAAAGGATCATTGTACTGGTTTTGTATGTTTTACAGGTTAAAGGGATTCTCTGACTGTAAAAAGGAGTTTTTGATTTCCTGCTTCATGAACAACAGAGTTTGTGTAAGTTACAATAGACTGCTATGTAACATGTTTTCACGCCAGCAGGAATAGTATGTTCCTTCAAATATGTTCTGATCATCTATTATGATCCCAAAGTTTGTTATAGCACCTGGAGAATTTTACATAACGCCCCTTAATCCAGAAGGTTTGTCAGTGCATGTCCAAAACTGCTTGTAATCTCACCATTTGTTGCAGTGCCCCCAAACAACTCTCCACAAATGTATTATTTATTTTCCCCAAATTTGTTTCAATTGGACCTAAATCTCAAGTTCCTAAATCTGGTAGCGTATCCCTAAAATGTACTTCTTAAATCCAAATCAACATTTAATCTTTGAATTCATGTCATTTCCTCACCCAATCACAGATATGGGTCCTCTATTAAATACACAAATAAACTCATTTGATATAATAATAATAATAATAATAATAATAATAATAATAATAATAATAATAATAATAATAATAATAATAATAATAATAAACAATTGATCAAACCTCCTGGTATTGAATTTGGAACTTCAGACTTTGGTGACTCCTACTGGTGGAATCAGAAAAGGCACTGAGGCATTTTCCCATTTTTCTACAAACAAAAACAATCTGAAAGATGACATAATCGCACATGAATTCTAATACATGGTGGTTTTAAATTGGATCAGGGCCAGTGTATATGAAATCTCTAAAAATAGTCTTAACTTTGACTTATGAGTCCAAACATTCTTAGTAAAAGGCAGGATTTAGAGTTTAACATTTAGCAAAGTCTGAGTGTGATTCTAAGTTCTGACTGAAGTGACTAAGTGTTGTAAAACAAAGACAATAAAGACAATAAAAACATGTCTACTCAAAAATGCGTTCCTCAAGCATTGAGTCAGCCAATAGCAGGCCACCAGAGGTGACATGTCAGAGCTGCATCATATCAGTGACTACACATCACCACCATATATGCCTCAATATATTCAAGCATGCAAGAAGAAAGCTTATAGTAGACATTTTACCTACAGTTATGTTGACAATATCAGATATGATATTTGGGATATTATTTATCTTTAAAAGGTTATAGAAGGATATACTGTATGAACCATTTGAAGAGATAAAATGTATGTTTATATGTTGTAGCTCTTCCAAACTCACAGATTCTTGTATTTCATATGGCACTATAAATATGCATGCACTTATATTAAATTCAAGAATCCTATAAAATACAATACAATAAAAGAACATAGATGAGGTTAATGTGAACATTAAGAAGATGAATGAACATTTGATAATATTTATGCACAGAGCTGTTATGAAATCTCTGCAGCTGAGACCAATTCTTACAGTAACACCTATATGCATGGCACTTATTCATAATTGTAAGAATATGAACACAAATCATTCTTTTAGATGTGCTTAAGACCCACAGTTTACTCTGAGAGTATGCGAGAGCGAAAGAGGAGAAGAGGGTTAGGTGGGGATTTATAGGAATGCAGAAGTGGCTCAGTTGAGGTGTAGTCCTGCTCCTGAAACTCTGCTAGATAGCTTCAAGTATGTGCCCAGATGAGGACATTTGAGGGTTAAGACTTGGTTTTAGGGTTAAGGTTAGGTTTAGGTTACGATTAGGGTTAGGGTAAAGGCTGGGGTATGATACAATATCATGGAGGGTCCTCACAAGTACGGACATTCAAACGTGTGTGGGTTAATGGCAGATATCTGCAGTGTGTTCTCTCTGATTGCTGCTATCAACAAGGGAAGTGGAGAGATAAGAAACACACAGTTTGTCCACTCTCTCTCTTCCAGTTTATCTGCTTTGCTCCACACTGAAACTAAAATCTATTCCACCCAGTGTTCAGGCTGACGTTTGGGTGTTCTGACGTCTGCTTTGTTTTCTCTCTCTGGGTTTATTAGTAGGGACGATAGCTGAGCACTGCAGCATGTGGAGATGAGGATGTCGCTGAAGAGGATGTGGAAACGTGGGATAAAACCATTTAACATTTCTCCTCTTATTCAATCCCCTTTAATCCCTTCAAATCTGCTCCGATCTCCTGCTGCTCCTCTTCTGTTCAGACTCCAGAAGCTCCTCTTTCTCCCCCTGCAGCTCCTTAAATCTCCTTCAGTCCCTTCAACTGACATTCATGAAGCAGCAGACACCGTATAGGTTTAAATCATTTCTTCATGAGCAGAAATGGAAATTGAAGAAAGAACTGTTTCCAGATCTCCTGCTGCTGGTGTTTAGAGTGTGAAAGCTCCAGTGGAGATCAGCTGTGGAACCAGAGAGACAAACAAAACCTCGAAGCAGCAACTCTGACAGGACAGGTTAAATCCCGTTTTCCAGTTAGTCTTTATGGATGGTATCTGTCCAATCAGAACACTCCCTTCAAACAAGTTGTTATATGGGATTGGCTGGATAACAAAGGAGAGATTACAGTCTGATTACTGTGGGATTAAAGTGAGAAAAACCCACATTTTCTTGACAAAAGCCTCGATATCCATCCACTTCTCCTCCTCTTCTTCTCCTCTTCCTTGTACTCCTCTTCTGTAGCCACTGCTTTGTTCTTCGTCCTGATATAAACTGGAGGCTTACTGAATGCAGCTAAGTAGATGGATTCCCAGAGATGGAAAGTAACTCATTTACAGATTTACTCAAGAATTCTACATAAGTCAAATGTTGAGGTACATCCATTTCATGTTACTTTATACTTCTACTTCTACTTTTTTCTGCACTACATTTCTTTGACAGATATACTTACTATTTACTTTACAGATGAAGGTTTTGCATTTTAAAAAGCTTATCAAATGCAACATATTGTAAAGATAAAACCAGTGGTTCCCAACCATTTGTCTTGTGACCCGTTACAAAAAACACAGTGTGTCGTTGGGGCCCTTTGGCACGTTTCAGATGTTTGTGAGTTGTTAATTGTTCAACTAAACAACTCCCTTTTCACTTGGCCCTCTGGTTAGCTCACCCTATACTTACCTGAGCAGGTGATAGGTTCCATTGGGGATGAGACTGATAGGTAAAGTGCCTTTCACTGCATTAGTGGGCAGGACAGAGTTGGCTGCTTGCTGTGAGGCTGTAGCTTTCATTACTTCTTTGTTCTTTTTGCTTCAGCTTAATTTAGTTTGGTTTAATCTCCCAGGTTCCATTTGTTGCCTCTGTTTTAGTGATCTTTTAGTTAATAAATGCCACTTTTTTTGCACTTCCTCCTGCCTGTCGACCTGCTTCGTCCACATCCCTTTTAAAGTTTTCTGGTGCCAAGTAACCTCATCTGCCCTTTATGTAGGGTGGCGGCACTACATGGTTTCATTTAAATAACACTTTGAATCCCAAAGAGGTCAAATGAGCCAGTATTTCACAAATATTTGTGAAAAGTCAGAAAATGAAAACAAGTATGTGTAGCAGAACAATTTTCTTATTTCCTTCCTCGTTAATCATCTCATAACCCCTCAGATTTACCTGGTGCCCCTTTGGAGAGCCCGAGCCACTAGAAAAAAAAACTATGTAAAGAAGTTGGAGCAGCTACAACATGTCACGTTGCTGTCAGGTTTTGTATCAAAGTAAAAATGCAGTTTATTACAACTTGGGTGGGATGATTTCTCTAGTTGTGTCACTCATATGAACCCGTCTGATCATCTGACTGCTCGGGTCTCTTGACTGTCAGACTTCCTTTAAGTGATGTTGCCATGTTTCCAAATGCAACAGTACAGTCTTATTATTACTGATACTGGACAAAATAACATTACTATTCTGTCAGTTAATTTTACAGCTGTAGCAGCTGGCAGGCCGACAGACTGCAGAACAACAGCTGATGTGTTTGTTTAAGATAAGAGAGCAGCTGATAATCAATACAAACCTCGTCAATAAACTCTGGAGATAAGAGACAGGGAAAGCTCCCACTGAAAATGCCTACAGAAAGATAACAAAGAGAGAGAGAAAGAAAGAAAGTTTGACTTCCTGTGTCATATTTGTTTTAATGATGTAAATGTGTTTTCCAGAGACAAAGTCATTTCTGCTTCTCACAACAAACACAAAACTCATAATCAATACGTTTGTATTCAAAGGATAAAAGGTCACATCAGATCAGTTTGTGCAAACAGACAGAAGACACAAAGTTTAAAATAAGAAACTCTGCATCTTCTTTTACAAAAAAAAAAAAATCACATAAAGCTAAAATTACAAAAAACATTATTTTCATAAAATTCTTATGTACAGCTTCCTTCACATAGATTTTGTTCTTCCAGACACCAGACACACAGACAACCTTCCACTGGAAGGAGACGTTTTAAGAAGCAGAGACACAGTTTGATGAGCTGAACTGCTGCGTTCACTGTCAAACTGCTGATTCACTTTAGAGCTGCTAAAAGAGAATGAGCATGAATGGATGTGTAAAACTGAAAAACTCTAAAATGGGAGAACTAGATAAATGTGTTGTAATCATTGTTTTATTTTAGGTCTGTTGCCTTCCAAGGTTTTTATTACAACTAATTTATTACTAGCATAATATTTTCTGTTTGAGCAGTATGGTTCAAGTCCATTCAACCTTCAGTCCTCAGAAAGATCCCCACACATTTCATAGGCTCAACCTTCAAAAAGGAAATGGGATGCAGCAATGAACAGCTCAGTTTAGTGCAGAACACCTCCTATACGTCCACATAAACCACAACAACGCAGAAGGCCACCATAAACCAACAACATTTTTTTAACAACGCTTGAAATCGGCATATCTTCACTTATGAAGGAATAATTCCTGACTTCCTGTTTTCAAACAATATTTTACTCTTCCACTACTCTATCATTTGGACAAAATACAATAAATATTTTCTAAAAGCTTGTGAATCTCCGATTTGGAAACTGATCTTTAGTCCTGAAGAAGCAGCTTGAATCCACAGCTCAGTTTTACATAAATCCTGGTGTTTGTGTCCAGCATTCATTTTTTAAAACCCATCAGAGGAGAAGAAGCAGGGGGAGAAGTAGTGTCAGATACAGGAAGCAGCTGGTCTGAACCGTCCTGGCAGCTGATGAACGATACCAACGCACATCTTCCGAGTCATCTGGGAAGTAGAGAAAGACAGAAAACTTATGAAGAACTGGATTCATCATTCAGTGCATAACTCAGGTGCAGTTTTTGTGTTTATTTATTGTAACTTCTTAATTTTATCACCTTTTCGTGATATGTTGTGCCTCAATAGTGTATATAGTGGTTACTATTTTTATGGTGTATACAGTATTAAGCACCTTTTATTTTTTTTCCTCAATGCTTCATTTTGTATATAGTAGATAGTTTTTTAAGGTTACTTATCTATACTCTATACTGCAACTGTTCTTGTACTTCTTAGTTCATGAGATACATGGTTTTCTCTGGAAACTGACACTATTGGAAACACTGTATAACATGTAGGACAGGGCATACATTTGGTTTCAGAAGTGGAGGACACAATGAAGTCATAGGTTCTTCAAAACACACAAACACACAAAAAAAAAAAGTATGAACCTATATTAATCTGCCAAATAATATAAAAAATATGGTAGTCGAACAAAAAAAACTCATTGTAATTTTCTGTATTACTAATGCACTGACCCTAATCCTGATCCATAATGATAGATAATGTTGTATTTGTTGTCTTTTTCCATGTAAAGCACTTTGTAACTCTGTTTTGAAAAGTACTATATAAATAATTAATTATTATGAGCATTACCAAAAAGACATTCACTAACATATCTTTGATTGGGTTTAACTCCATCGTAGCAGAGCATTATAATTACACATTGCACAAATGTAAATCAATTGACCTAAAACGGCAAGTCAACATTTTAACATCTAAGCAGGTAGTATTCTCCGTTGAGTGCTTGTGGTACGTCGGATTAGGAGGGTCATCAGACATTCACACCGTGAATGGTCAGCTGTGTGGAGGTGAGAGAGGAACTTCTCTCTCTAGTCATCACGTGCAACACTATGAATGTCTTCCAGGTCTGAAAAGACCTGTAGACCTGAACCACTTCTTTTCTAGTAAAACCCGGCCCTTACCCCCACCCCTGGAGACTGTGGGAGTACTCTGTGTCGTTACTGTGGGATGTTTGTGTAGGAGTTGACGGTTGTGAGAATGAAAGAACAATAAGTAGGCAGGGCTTGTGCTCGTTCAGAGGTGGGAGTTTACTGTGAACACCTGGGTGGTTATTTGGTGGATGAAAAGTGTGAACGATGCAGTTTTTCAACAGAGCATCTGAATGTCAGGCGTTGGCAGCTCGTCTACACCTTTGCAGTTCATTCGGCTGAAAACCGCCACAGCTGGTGAATGGACAGCATGGAAAACTACCAGCTCACAGGGAGATACTCGAGTGTCACAGGAATGAATGAACACACTTTGTATGGCCACAAACGCACCATGGGAATGACTTTTAAAAAGCAGAATCTGCTCTTAACTCTGTGTGGATAACAAAAACTTGCTACACCTAAACATTGACTAAAGTTTCAAGTCTCTGCCGTTTGATTCTCATAGAAACAATCATAATTTCAGACGTGTCTGGTGTGTGTATCTTACCACAGTCTTTATGGAAGACGTGGGGGAAGCAGTGCAGGACGCCGTAACCACAGCGACAGTAGGAGCATCCTTTCTGAACCCACTCCCCATGAGGAATCAAACCACAGCTCCTACACAAAGACAGAAGAAGTATGAATTACTAAACTGAAGAAACAATAACTGCTAGTTTGAGGGAGTGGTGATTTGTAGAAGATGTGCAGAGCAGTGACTGTTGTTTTCTTGTTGTTTACCTGATGCGTTGGTCGTACTCGCAGCTCCTCCCTGTGAAGAACGGAGGGCAGGCGCAGAAGCTGCCAAGGATACAGGTTCCTCCATTCTTACAGCAGCTACGGCTCTGCTCAGCACCTACACAAAAAGAGACAACCAACAACACCTCAAACACACGGTCAGAATCCAATTCTTTAAATAGACCACTCAACTGAGCCAGAGCCTTCAGCTATCAAGCTCCTCTTCTGTGGAACCAGATCCCAGTTTGTGTACGGGAGGCAGACAACCTCCTCACATTTAAGAGTAGGCTTAAGACTTTCCTCTTTGATAAAGCTTATAGTAGGGCTGACTCAGGTGACCCCTGAGCCCCCCCTTAGTTATGCTGCTATAGGCCTAGACTGCCGGGGGACTTCCTATGATGCACTGAGCTCCTCTCTCCCTCTGCATCTGTACACACTCATATCCCATCAATGCTTGTTACTAACTCGACTTCTTCCCGTAGTCTCTCTCTCTCTCTCTATTATTTCTGTTAATATTAACATCAATACCATTACCACAACTATTACTTTACATCTCTATGTAGAACTGTACTGTACTACTGTATGTTCTCTTTCCTCTCTCTCTCTCTCTCTCTCTCTCTCTCTCTCTCTCTCTCTCTCTCTCTCTCTCTCTCTCTCTCTCTCTCTCTCTCTCTCTCTCTCTCTCTCTCTCTCTCAGCCCAACCGGTCGAGGCAGATAACCACCCACCTAGAGCCTGGTTCTGGTTCTGCTCGAGGTTTCTACCTGTTAAAAAAGGGAGTTTTTCCTTGCCACTGTCACCTAGTGCTGCTCATGGTGGGAACTGTTGGGTCTCTACATGCTCTACATGAAAAAGTGCCCTGAGATAACCTTGTTATGATATGGCGCTATATAAATAAAACTGAATTGAATTGAACTGTACAGACAAAAACATCAAACATGACACATCCTTTACTTTCACACAGCTTAAAGAATTTCCTGGGAGACTGACAGTTGGAGGGGTATATATACATATATCTCGTAAAATTGAATGCCATATTTAGTTTTTCTGCCTCTGGTTTAGTCGAGTTTGTTTTGTTCTGAGTTTTATTTTGTTAAATAGTATTATTAATTAACTTATTTTCCTTGTTGTTTTTCCTCCATGTAACTTCTTCTCCCATTTCTTCCTGTTTTTGATGAGTTTAGATTTTTTCATTCTTGTATTTTATAAATAAAAGAATATTAATAAATATTAGAAGAAATATTAATATGAGCAATATGGGATTTAATTTGATTGTTCCTTTTCAGCGCAGGTTTTGGGACCCTGTGCGACCAGCTAAAGGCCCCTGCAGGGCCCTTAGACCTCTAGTTGAGACTCTCTGTATCTGAGATAAACCAGAGTCTACATCTGGCATCACATTCCTGTCGTCCTCTGCTTCACATCAGCAGACAAACACTAAAAATAACAGAAAAACACTAAACCTAAGTGACGACGGCCTGGAACAAGGGCTCTTCGTCCGCCTGTCACAACTTTTCATTTGTTCCAAGAGACAAGGGGCTGGAACAAAGTTCCAATTGAAGCTTTTGAAGCCAAAAAAAAGGAAAGAAAAACACAAATACACTATATGTTGTTGAAAGATCCATAACAGATACATCCATAGCAGCATTTAGGCATGTTTTTAGGGCTCACTTACAGAAAGAAAAACGAGGGATAAGTTAGATTTTTTTACAGTGTACAAACCGTCTCTGTCTGTTTTGGGTAAAGTGGTAAATTCTTTTCTTCGCTGGTTTTTGGGGATGTGCTTACAGATGGAGACAGTGTGTGAACTTACTGCCTGTGAGGCCGATGAAGGGCAGCACGGCGCTGGCGTCGCGGTGTTTACGGTCCCTGCTGTTTGGTGAGCTCACTTGGGTAAATTGACCCAGGAAGTCCTGGGAGGCCTGCTGGGATTTCACCACCAAAGAAGAAGAAGAAGATGAAAAGGAGGATGATGAAGAGGAGGTCTGGTTTCTGCTGCACTCGTCTCCCTCACAGCCTGAGAAAGAAAAGGCGACAAAGTCAGATTTGAGTCAGAAAATGGTTTTGATGACACATGACAGCGACTGTAACCGAGACATCTACATTAACTCTCCTGACTGGCGTACTGACTCTTTTCTCTGCTCTGTCTTCTGCTCCCTCTCTTTTTTTCTCCATTTTCCTGCCTTAAACAACTGTGTCTGTATGTTTTGGCCCACTTACTACAAAATCACACATACTTTACATCGTAGCTAACTGTTGCAAATCCTGCTGTTGTGTTTTAGAAACTCAAACTGATTTGTTTTATACATTTCCATGTCTGTACAGCATGTAAATCAGCTAATTGTGTAATCCATTGGAGTGAGCATGGAGGCTGCACTAGTTACATTACTGTTGTGAGGTAAAGCAGTGCAAATCAATATGCACCATAACAGCATCACCACATCAGTCCAGGATGGATCACACAACACAAGTCAAGTTTCAACAACTGATTTCCATATTGTACGGAAATCAATGGAAATCAATGGCTGCCTGGAACAGATGAAAAATATTTCCAAAAATCAAAAACTGAGCAGCCTTCATTTGAAATTAGTCTGCAAGAAATGTTAAGTGTGCAATATATGTTTGTAGAAAACACTGGCACGGCCCTTTTTTTTCCGTCTTGCATTTCAAGTAAAACATTTAATCATGGACATGAACTCAGCAGTGGGCTTGCTGATGGGACAGAGGCAACACATACTGAATTCAAGATTGCCCCAAAAGGTTTTGAAGTGTATCAAGTTCAAATCAAAAGACAACATCTGACCCACATGACTGCAAATTCAAATGGTGTTTTTAGGACTTTTTAGGAGTTATTTCATTTTGTTCACCGTTTCTGTCTCTCCAGACTCCCCTGTGTGAACAGGAGTGTGTGTGTGTTGAATGTGTTAAACAGACCTGGAGCAGGCAGAGCGGCAGCAGAGTGGAGACAGATCACAATCCTGAAAACATCCAAGCAAAGAAAACAGACGTTATTAACAGCAAGCCGTCAACTGTCCACTGCAGAGACTGAGAGCAGCGTCTCCTTTCTTTCCATCACAGGTTCACGCCGTCTACACACTCACCTGAGCAGCTGCGTCCAACTCATGTTACGGAGAGATTATTTCTTCACGGTCTCAACTCAGGGTAAAACAAAAAAAAATCAAGAAAATAAAACTAATTCCACACAGAACTCTGCCCTGGATAAATACAACTTAAACACTTTTCCAGAAAAAATCCAAAACAATAAACGGAGATTGGTCTGTTTGCTGTTTCCAAACGTCAGAAGAAGGTAAAAGTGTGCATGAACAAAGTTCACAAAGTTCCTGCCCTGAGAGAGTTCACTCTGCTGACTACAGTCAGCGGCTGCTGCTTCCACTGCGGTTTGTGTCCTCAGAGCTGCTTCTGCTCTCCAGGTGACTCACATACGGGTGGGGGGGTCCGGAAGCCACGCCCACTCCCGGTCGCGCTGTGTTTCCGTCTGTCGGAGTGTTCACTTGGAATCAACAAGAATGGAAACTGTCCTAAAACCAGTCAAGTTTTCAGAAAAACAGTGACAACTGACAAGTGGCAATCCTTCAGCTGACCTAAAAGAAATCAATATGACCACATCTGGAGATACGTAGTTTCCACTGGACAGAGGATGTGTTTGTAGAACTCATTGTCTTCAGCTCAGAAGAAGAGCATTTATAAACCGCTCAGCACAAAGACTGAGAGTGAAGTGACTTTTATGAAGACTTGAAAAAAGCATAATAATGACAGGCAGTATTTACGTGTCTGTACATGTTGCTAATACATATATATATTAACAATTACTGAAACACTCAAACTCAAATAAAAAATGGGGGGGGGGGACTCTTTTCCGTTACATTTCATGTTTCTTCAAATGTTTCTTTAGGTTAGATTTGGAAAACCTCCTGATCTCCTCCCCCCACCTCTCTCTCTCTCTCTCTCTTCACACACATGTATAGTAACCTCACTCTCCCATCCAGTCTCCTTCACATGTTAATGACCTGCTGCTGCTAACAGGACAGCAATACGTCCCTCCTTTTCTCCTATCACATATATTTGGACAGTATACAGTATTACCTCTATTCCCTGTTACAGTTTAAAATGTACACATGGTGAGTACTTTTTAGGCTGATTTCAGTATTTTAGACTCTATATTTAAGGCCAACTACATAAATGCATCAATAAATCAATGAAGGATTCAGCAGCAGAATTTTACTCCTTGTAACATGGAAGGAGATTTGAAACAGCAATTAGACCTTCATGTTGGGAAATGCTTTGTTTTATGGTTCTTTAATTTCCTAATAATTTCCCCAGAAGTTTCCTGTAATGTAAGCTGGTTTTAATCACAAAGAAAATACAGACAATGGGATTTTAGTTTAGTTCAGTATTAATATCTAGGAGGCTGGGTTGCTTATAAAGGAGAAAATGCATTAGAACAGCAATATTAGGACTATGACATAGTGTTTGTTTTTAATTCAGAGCAATAAGTGACTTAATAACCAGTGTTAAGAAACTGTATCTCAGGGCACTTTTTCATATAGAGCAAGTCTAGACCGACTCTTCATAAGTATTATAAATACTTATTATATATAATAATTATTCCTTTTGAATGATGAATTACTACTCTCATTTGTGTTTTGTTTTTTGGCAGTTTTTCATTTTTTCTAAAAAGTGATAAACCATCAATCACAAAAGCAGTCAGTAAATGTCCAGGAATTTGTAGAGTATGTTGATTCATCTGAGCTGATGAGCAACAGGTTCATCAATATGTTAAGGATGGACAAGTTTATCTATAATTCCTTTTTTAGGTTTATCTGTTTCCTTCAACTTTGGTTTTTGGAGTAAAACCAGGACTAAAGCCCTCCCCCCAATCCAGCTCGGGTTAATCTGCCTCTGATTTGACCACAGAGGGACAATCAGAGGTGGAAATGGGTATTTTGTAATCTGTGCAGCATCACAATGCAGTCTGATCTCATGCTAATTCACAGCAGGGGAGTCAGCAGCAGGAGGGAAACCTGATCTGAACACAACAGGAAATCTGCATGTGAAAGCTTTCAGACACAGAGGAGAAGAGGGAGACACAGAAAGACGTTATCATGACATGACGATGCAGAGAGACTCACTTACTCATGGTGGTCATGGCCACTGAAGCACCTACAGCGCTGACTTTCAGGTCACTCTTTTTATCTGAACTACACCTTTGGTCATTTGTCCACAGCATTAGAGACCTATTTTAGATTATTTACCCCCAAACTGCCTGTAAGCAAACATCCACTGCTTGATATCTTTAATAAGAGGATCTATCAGAGATTGTTTTATCCATTAAGGATAATTTATCCGTTATATCTTTTGTTTTTAGTTGTGTGGTGTTGTAAGTGTGTAGTGTATTTTGCATTTAGTGTTAAACTGAGAATGAGACCAGAAACTCTGAACAGCCAAAAAAGAAAAAAAGAAAAGCCCATTATTTTATTTTATCTCTCTCTTTTCAGGGAGTCAATAAAATTAATTTTATATGTATGGTTCAATTCATTTCCACTGTAACCAACAAGGTTTCTGGATGTTAACAGACTCTTGACGCAGGATAGACCTTCTTCATTGTGTTGGTCTGAATGGGGGGTGAGTGACCTGAAGTAGTGACTTATTTGGCCTACAGTGCTGCATCATGCAGAGAAAACAAAAGAAGACTGGAATGAACTCTGGTCTCAGCCAACTGTTTGGCTCCTCTGACATCGTAGGGACCACGTAAACCCCCCTAAACCTTTTAAGAAAATCAGGATTCAGGTGAAATATGTAGAGTTTACACACGCAAATACATCCAAATGCTCTTTTAAAGATGTGTTTTCACTTTCAGTGTTCAGCACAGATGCACAATGCACAAAGGTTTTGACGGCAACCTCTTTAGTGTGCAACAGTCATTTTAAACCTGTAACCAACAATGAGTGTCAATCAGTTCATCACCCACCTGTGTGTCCAGTGGCTACATCCACTAAGACAGATGTTTTCAGTTTCCATCTTGAATGACTTCACTTCCTGACAAAGTAAGTGGTACAATTAAACAAGACAAGGATGTATTCAGACCAAATCAAGCGTTGTGCTGTGGGAGTGTCACTACATGGCTCATAACGTCTTTGTACTCCCTCATGGCAGGGTTGTACAGCTCTGCAAAGGTCATCATGGCGGCGATCGATCAGTGTCTCTCCCCATCATCACAGTTGCTCAGTAAACAGTGGAATGCTACAATGTGATGATAGTGATGTGTCGTTCATGAACGAATCGTTCATTTTGAACGACTCTTTGATATGAATGTGTAGTAACGAGTCATCTCAGAGAGTCATTCGTTCATTTTGGCCGTGCCTGCGGAACAATAATAATGCATGAGTTTTGTTTTTCTCACGTGACAGCTGACTGGTTTGGGTCGTTCATTCGTTAGTGTTTTGTTCATTTTTCACGTGACAGCTACACAGGATCAGTATTGGACAGAAATGAATAGTTCACCACTCAACTGGGTCTTCAAGTTGTTCGTTAAACCAGCTTAGTGCGGTGCCTTTAATACCAATTAAATGTTCTAGTCTCTGTAATAGAATGTGATGGTCAATGGTATCGAATGCAGCACTAAGATCTAACAAGACAAGTACAGAGACAAGTCATTTGTCGGATGCAATTAGGTCATTTGTAACTTTCACCAGTGCTGTCTCTGTGCTATGATGCACTCTAAATCCTGACTGAAAATCCTCAAACAGCTTGTTGTTGTGTAGAAAGTCACACAACTGATTGGTGACTGACAAGATGATCAATTTGGGAGGGACTAAAGTTAGAATAGGAGTCATCTGTTATATTGAGACATGGCATTGAAGTAAATGCCGATGGAATCACTTCCTTAAATTTAGCTACAGCACTATCAGATAGACATCTAGTGTAGGAATATTTGCCTAATGGCGTGCAGTCCAGTAATAGGAATTCAAAAGTTAATAAATAATGGTCTGATAAAAAAGGATTCTGTGGAGACTATTAGATGTTCAATTTCAATGTCATAGACAAGAACAAGGTTGAGGGTGTGGTTAAAACAGTGAGTGGGTTTATGTACACTCTGACAGAAGCCAAATTTGGTCACTCAGTCACTCTGTGTCTCCCTCTGGTGGCTGACTGATAAAATACAGTCAACATAGAACTGGCTGTGGGAAAGTTAAAGGGTCAGGTCACTGTTTTTCAACCTGGATTTTATTAACCCATTGCAAATCAAATTCAGCATTGATCAACTTAACTGATAGTTGTTGTTGATACTTTAGTTTGGAGAAATTAGGGGCCCTGCTAGCCAGCCACAAAATGAAGCACCTACCACCCTCCTAATCAACATGTAGTTTCTTGTTTGTTTAATCCATTCACAAACAGAAATGAAAAAATAACAGTTTGTGGTTTTAGAAGGTGTTACATGCTGGAACTATTTCTTGACTTTCCATGGTTTAACAATAGTGAAAACAACAACTCCACGGCACAACACAGCGACGCACATGCTCAGAGACTATAGATGATGATGTAAATGTTCTATATGTGAGCATTATTGCTGAAGTTTACACACTATCCTGCACTTCATTTATGTTAGTAGTCTAAACTGTTTGTTGACAGCATGTCAAAGACAAGTGTTTTAGACTTTTCTTTACATTCTTCTCTCTTTCTCTCTCTTTTGGATTCACAAAACACAGCGATAGTGCCAGAGAGACAGTCACTGCTCAGACTCAGACTCAGCTCAGACCAGGTACTCTTGAGAAACTGATAGATGCAACTTAATTTCTTTCTTTACTACTACTTACTGTATGTCAAACTACGAGCCTGGAAGTCGGAGGGGCGGTTTAACCTCTTCTGCACCACCACGGGTTTCTGAGAAGAATCTCCTTTCACAGTGTCTCCTAGTTTCTAGTTTTATTTTCTTCGTGCAAAAGAGATGAAGATGCATTTACCGCAGTCATCTGAGAAGGCCTTTTGAATTTTTACAGTTACCATGGTTACAGATCATGAGGTTAGTTGAAAAGGCACCATTTACTTCATCTCACACACAGTGTCAACATCGCTCTGCTCTGCATTAATACTACTGTTCTCAGTAAATCCACTTCTCATTATAAACTCTGAACCGCTCTCTCTCTCTGTCATTCCTGCTTGCCTAGCATTAGCATTAGTATTAGCAGAGCCACTTGTTCTTTGGCACTAATTTCTTTCCTCTCTCTCACTGTCACAGGTGAGGAAAACTGATAAAGGTGCCTGGGGAGCGAACCTGTCTGTGGTGGTGGGTGTATGTATTTACCTGGGAACCCTATATAACTAAATCACCTGTAAATGTTAATTCACCTAAAAACACATAGATCATTTATTATTTATTTTAAAATACTTTGTTCATAATTATTTCCCCATAGCTTTCAGCGACTTGCTAGTGATTAATGACCAGTGATTTATAAATTATTTACTAATGGTTATTTCCATTAACCAATGATTTATAGATGGCTTACTACAGATTTGTAATATATCAATATATCATTAATCAATCATTTATAAATATGTATGGATGTTTTGGTAATGATTAATTCATCATTATCAATTATCCCACAGGAGTGTACTTTTGTGGGTCACTGGGGAAAAACCAATAGGCCTTCAGAATAAAAGCATAGAATGTTTTTAAATACGTCTGAGCATCAAATTCGACTAAATTAGACACTGTTAATGTTGTCACTACCTAACCCTAAGTTAGGACAAAGGGGACAGGTGTTGACTGAACGTGATGTCTTAAGTTGAACTAACTTTTTTAAGTTGAGTGATTAAATCTACAACAACTAATGAGCTGACTGAAGTTCTTACACTTTTTAAGGCAACAACCAAGTTGTTTTTAAGTTGAATGTTTCCACGAGTATGGTATTGAGTTAAAAACAAACAAAAGGTGCAGTGCCCCGGCCATCACCCATTCATGACTGTGTGTACAGTGTCTGCATTACAGTGTGACCCATTTATATGCCTGGAAATGTTGCACATTCAATCAGAACCTAAAATCTAAAAGAGAAAGAAAATTGTTTTTTATAATGTTCCTTCAAGAAGCGACACGTAGCAGAAAGCTACTTTATACCAGTAAAGAAAATGAAAATTATAATAAAGGAAGGACGACAGTTGTCTTGTCTCCCTGTGTGTCTTTTAGTGCTTGCTGACATGTACAGAGCCCGACAGGTGTAATGGAGAAAAAAGTCATTTGTTCCCACAAATCAATATGAATGTGCACACAAGTGAACAGAACAGGACATTAAGAAATATTGAACACACGTTTAAGGGTTGTCAGAGATAACACAATGCTGTCTGACAGGCAAAATCTTAATAAAGAATAGCTACGTATCTCCAGCCAGAATAAAAACAAAATTGCATTACATCCAGCAGCTCATTTAGATTACATTGCACATAACTTTTGTCATTCGAGAGTACAAATTTGTATTAGTATTAATATTTTTTTGAACTCTTTCAAAATGTTAATTACGAATACATTGTTATTGTTTCTGATATTGTTACTATAATAACAATAGTTTAAAAACCTAATGAGTTATTCACATAATTCTCTTTTACAAGTTTTCACATATATGATCAAATGTGAAACATAATAAATTGTCTTTATCATTTGAGCTGCACAAGATTCATTTTCACTGTATTCTTCAGTGGTGAGGCAGACCAGAAATATTTTGACACTGTGAGGCACAATACACAAAACTTATTCATATTTAATAAGAAACAACAGCGCTGAAGGGTTTCATGGTGTATTTATATCATTTGAAGACACTCCTAGACCTAAAAGCAATTCACTGTGAGTTATGTTAAGCATACAAGTGACAAAATATGCAAGTGGTTATTTTCTCTTTAGCATTAATAACCATGTGGAACAGATGGCTATGTATATTTTACATCTTTTAAATCAGGTTTGTTAAAATAGAAATGTATATACTATATAACTTTTAATAATTAATTAATGCTAAAGTAATTAATGCTTGTAATTAGCAAGAAATTACCAAATAAATAATAACTCCTCTTAATGTAAATATAAAGTACACAAGTATGGCCTCCATTAAAACACTAATTATGGGGCTGCACGTCATCACACTTACTCATATGCTAGGCTGACTGCTGATTCTACATACATACATTTTAAGAAACTATGGCTTATTATAGAGCCAAATGAGGGTTATTTTGATTAACTTTTCATAAATGAGTTTATTCTGGAGTCTAGAAGTGGTGACAGTCTTTGGCAGATAGATTTTCATAAACTATGTTCATGTTAGCAGACATTGCTTTTTAAAATCACACATACAATGAGACTGCACACGTGAACACAAGCTGGGGTAGTGCATACTTTGGAAATTGTAACATGTTGAAAAATAAAGAAATGTCTATCATACCAGAGATATGACTGAACAAATTAAAGCAGTTAACCATCATGTATATATTTAGCAATGTTTTTAATCCCCAAAATGCATTAATCAGAAACACATGGACATCTTCACAAAGTTTTCATTCAGTACACACTTGTTCTTGCATTTAAAGATGCAATCAGTAATATCATACTGGTGATGGAGGGCAAGTAAGTGGAGTGTTCTCTTGAAGAAATAGAGAACTGCTGGTCTTCATGCTAGCAGTTTTGTCTTTGGTGGCACCACTTTCTGAGTCAGTTTGCACTCAGTGGAGATGTGGATACCTGCCAGCATAGAAAGAAATGAACCTTTCCTTTCAAAAAGATACTGTCGAGAATTATGGGAAATAACAACCCACAATAGGTAGTTAAAGTCAGGAGATTTAGGCCTCTGCTGTTTCAATTTTGACCATTCTTGTTGTTTTTTGACTTGTCTCTTGTGAGTCCCTAAACTTTATCTAAGTGCAATACTGCACCAGTGCAGCATAGAAATGGTAAACCTGAAACATGTAGTTCAAATCCCAATATAGAATTTACTCAGAAAATCTACAAGGTTATGTTAAGCAAATAAGTATTAGTAACGCTAAAGAGCCAGACTTTACTGATTGCACCTTTATCTAACACTTACAATTCGTTCACCAGCAGGATGCCGGATTAGGATCTCTAACATCTTCTGCACCTCTCATCAAATGCAGGTAATGAGCTGATTAATCATTTATTCATAAACATCAGTCCAGGCATTGAAGTTCAGTATTGTATTTCAGAAAAAAAAATCTCAGTGAGACAGCCCAAAATCCGTACAAAGGACATCAGATAACCAGCCGGTGAGGTCAAATGGACACATAAGCTGCTCATTATTCCATCACAGCATTTAAGGACGTAGCATGCACCTTGAACGCATACACTGAATATCAAACTGTCTTGTCAGTGGGCACTTCCAACTGCAGGACGTTAAAAGCAGCCAGCGAGTTCTTTTTGATTGTTAACTGGAAGATTAAGATGATGAATATATGGCCCAGTATGCAATGCTGCAGCTCCCTAAAGCATACCACACAGAAAGGCACCTTTGATATCTTTTCTGCACTGAAACATACTGTGAACCGTTGCTACATACTAGTGTATGGCACTTTACCTACAAGACATGAACACATTTGTACACTTTTTATAAAACTCTTTATTTACTACGTCACTAAAATAAAAGTTTCATTTTTCATTTACACAGCAAATAATTTATAGAAAATAAAGGTTTAATAGTGATTATTCCTTTTTTTTCCTCAACATAAAGGATTATCAGCAATCTCTTTTTACTTTACACAGCCACTGGATGTTGTTTGGTGGTGGAACTGGAGGACTTGACTTGCAAGTCATCATTTGGTGATGCTGGGTTAGTCCTGCTGCTGTCCACGGCCCTGAGCAACAGGGCTGTAGTGCTATCTGTAGTAAGGAAGGGTGTGTGTTCCCCCTGAGGCTCCTCTGATTCGCTCATTAGCATGCTGTCACCACTGGACTCCACATCATGTGGCACGTGGCCTCCTGCTCTTTTGGTGCCGCAGTCGTTGATGTTGTTGTTTGTATTAAGTAGCTTCTCAGGTGATGCTGAGAACATGTGGCTGGCAGCTGTGGTGTCATGGTCTCCTATGATTTGGTAGTTACCATTCTCCATAGTAAACAGTGGGCTAGGTGGTAAGCTATGTGCCACGTGGCCGTGGTTGTAGTGGGCAGAGCTCCTCTTCTGGTCTCGGCTTGAGGACTTGTGTGGCTGACGTGTGTTCGACAACAGCAGGGGGCGCTCCTCCTCACCAGAGGGGCTTAAAGCCACTGAGGGGACAGAGATGGCCAGGCTGGACAGGGGGGCTGACATCTCTGATGGAGGAGACCCTGGAGTTGCAAGAGAGGGCCGGGACCCCGGAGACAGCCGAGTCGGGGATGTCATAGCAGATACAAACCTACAACAGAAACACTTTTTACACATTTGTTTGGAAGATGTTTAGTATGTGGATAAACTCCTGGTGTCTATTATATTTATACAATTTTGCCTCTTATCTACCCATTCGCACACACGTGCACACACACCATGTAGGTGTTCCCCTGATTTTGTCATTACAGCCAGAAGCACCCTAAATTCCCAAATGTCCTCTAAACTCTTAGTTTCGAAACATCAACACTGAGCTGAAAGGAGATACTGGGATTTGCTGTAGTAGGTGCTATAACAAAATGAGGGAACGTACCTTCAATCACTCTGTTAAGGTACGGTCACATTATATTTCTATCCTACCAATATACACTCTGTTTCACATTCACTTCTATTGAAGCCAGCACAACGGACAAATTCAAGAATGCTTTTCCTGTTTTGCTGCGATCTCCAGAGTTCACCTTTGAAGAGTTCACACCAAGACCACACCTTTATGTGCCCTCCTTGTTGTCTGCTCTCTGCTACCTTCTAACATAGAGTGCACTCCAAAACCCAACTGGCACGGTGCCGATCGGTGCTAGCTGGGCATGGTTTTCACTCCATTTGAATTTGGTAGACAAAACGGCACATGCTGCTTATACTGGCCTGAATCAACGCCACTGTGTGGCACATAAACAAAATACCGCGTGTACCAACAGCACTGTAAATAATACTACTAAAAACATTTTTCACACTTCTTGTCATGACTGGATCCAAATAGAAAAGGTTCTGTAGTGTCTTTGCCAACATTTACAAGCTGTAAAAAAAAAATGTCATTAAGTCATCTCCACTACATGCTGCTGTTTGATTATCAGCTGATAGAAATTCAACATCATACCAACCACCTCATATGCTGCCTGCACTCCATCTAAGCGGGTTTCCCTGCGCTGGCCACAATGTACGAAACAGCAAACCGGCACGGCTAAATGGAGCACAGCAATAGGTTCCCTTCCCTGACTGATCCGGGATCAGATCCAGCCTCAGCTTCATGTACACTTCCAATTGATCCATGGATTCAGCATTCTGCACACCTTCAACCTCACCCACTCCTGTGATTGGCCTGTTTCTTCAGGACCTGCTGCTCTGCTGCCCAATCACTGCCTGCCATATCTTTTTAAAGCCTGTTGTATTTATGTTGCCCTCTCTCCATTCAGTTTGTCACCCTAGTGAGTCAGACTCTTTAGTTTGTTCTCAGTTATTAGGGTTATTATTGGCTTCCTTTTTCAGTGTAGATATGTGCTCTGCTTCAGTAATTCTCTCCCACTTCAGCACTGGGAGAGAGACTGTTGAATCTGTTGATAAGAAAAGTCTTCAAAATCAGTTTTGTAGGAGCTGTGATGTTAAGTATTTCAGAAACTGTTGGCGGGAGTTGCAAGTAATTATTGGTTATACGAAGTTTGGATTTAATGATGTATATTAATTGGAAATATTGAAGGAAATGTTCCCTCCCGATGCTGTACTCCAAGACAGTATTGCAAAGTGTCACAAATTAGAATTTACTTTAAGACTTTTACTGTGTTGAGTGACAGTATTACTGTTTGTTCTTTATTGTTTGTTGTATGATGCATCAGAAACAGTCTTGGTGTGTTATTGGATGAATGCTTGGTCAGGATGGATTACATGTGAAACAACTGTGGCCGGGGCTTTACTAATAATTGCAATATCTGTGTTTGGGAGTGAATGTGGGGTCTTTGCCTGGTTTGACATGGACACATAGGTTCCAGTGTTCATATTCTGAGGTACTATTTTCCTTTATTTCTGCTGCCATTCTGAGGAATAATAGGGAGAGTAAACTCTTTGGGGAATTCACCAGGCCCTGTAGCCTTATTATTTGGCATTGACACTTTATTAAATTGTTCATATGAAATGGGTCTTTCCAATGTAAGTGCTTGTTCTTCGGATAATTTTGGCTATTCAAGTTTAGTTAGAAAAGAGATTATGCCATATATGCTGGGATTGTAATCTGAAGTGTACATTGTCCTGTAAAAGTCTTCATGTCCTTAGGGTTGTAGGTTCTGCAGAGTCCTTAATGGAAGGTATTGTTTTCTCTTTGTTCTGCTTTAGCTTGTTAGCTAGAAATATGACTGTTTGGTTACTGTACTGTACTGTTTCCTGTGTGGGTTAGCTTTTCCTCTTCATTATCTTTTCTGTTCTTGTGGGAGGAGGAAGAGATTATTTTGCCTCTGATTACGTCTTTCCCTCTTTCTTCCAGAGCAGTGCAGGTGAGGTTCAAACAGCCATCTACTGACTGGTTGATGGAGGTAACCATTATATAAGGTAATCGTTATGACATTAACATATTTATTATAATAATTCTTTTGTTAATAAAACGAAGGTAATAGTGGAAGTGATACTGGAGCATGATCGCCGATAACAATAGGATGGATTTTTGTATCTGCAGTCTGTGGACAACTGAATTACTGGTAAGAAAGAAATCTGTACAGGAGTAACAACAGTGGATGTGTGAAAAATATGGATATTCCTTTTCTCTGGGTGTTTTTTGCAGCAACAATTACCGAGGTTTGACTTTATTTAAAGACCGTGACAGCCTAGATCTGCCGATATTAATGGATTTGTCCTGGCTGGGATTAATGACTGTATTAAAGTCGCCGCCTATTATTATTGTGCAATCTGAAAAAGTAGACAAGGTAGTGAAAACTTATGAAAAGAAGCAGGGGCTGTCTGTTTGGACCATATACATTAGCAAGTGTTAAGTTAGTATTGTTGATGAACATGTAGAATGATATACTGCCCTTCTGGGTTTGTTCTGGATGTGTGGAGGATTAACTGGATCTGTTGTTAACTGTATTTGAGACACCTCTCTGTCGCCAGTTATGAAGAGCTGAGAAAATGCGTCTGGATAGAGGGGGTACACATTGTTTATTAACACACTATCTATCTAATTATTTATGTATTTATTAATTCATTCAATCCTCATAATGTTTGGGCCCCAGTAGTGTAGCTTTTTGGGTGGACAGTATATTGTCAGCCAGACAACAGAGGCATCATATTATTAAATAATTAGCTTACATGTAACTGTTCTTAGTTTGTCTAGGGTGATTTAGCAATATTGTGTATTTTAGACTACTTTAATTCTAACTGCGGTATGTGTGTCTTCTGAAAGTCTTTGTTGTCACTGTCATGTGCTTCTTGGTTTCCTGTTTGTGACGCAAAGTTAAAATGAATCAGTTAATTACCTTGTACTTTAAGGCAAGTCCCTGTCGGAGCTGGGTGTGTCTCGGCACTTCTTTGAATGAGCACTTAAGTCTTTGGTGCCGCCAGTGGCATTCAGACGACCCCGGCCGCCCTGTGTGGCACGCTGGCTATTCTCCACCAATGACATCACCGAGACAGACTCAGTGTCAGACAGAACACTGTTGCTCCAGTCATTACTCCAGCTGCAGAGACAGGGAGGGGGGCGTTTACATGGAGACAGCTTTCAGACAGGCCTCTAGACCATGACATAAATATATTGTGGGTCAAATTTTGTGTCCCTGAGCTTTTACTGTTAATTATACAATCAGCAACTGGAACTGCTTTCAAATTTGTATAGTAGTATATATTCAGCCAATCAGGACTGAGCCTGCCAAAATGTAAGCAAGTGTTTGATCCCGTTCTGTTTTCACTTGTCTTCATCAGTCATCAGGATGACTTGGTGCACAGGAGGCACGGCAAAGACCCAGGGTTTGTTCCTGGTACTGTACCTCCTGGTGAACCGCGCAGACAATACTGTGTCCTTTGGGGCAACAAAGCATGTTGGAGTTCTCATGTTAGCAGCTGTCAGTCTGTTTCCAGCAAAGGTCTCATTGGAGTTTTGCTGTGACAGAACTAAGATCCACAGCTTGCCCATCAAGACGCTAAAAACCGTTCATTGTAATTTCTTAAGGCAAAATTCCTGCTTCACAAAGGGAGTCTTTCCTTGCTACTGTGGCCTACTGCTTGCTCATGGTGGGAATTGTTGGGTCTGTTTAAATATAAAGAGTACGGTCTAGACCTGCTCTATATGAAAAGATAACTTCTGTTGTGATTTGGCGCTATATAAATAAAACTGAATTGAATTGAACCTTGTAGTCCAGCTGATGGAAGTAATGAAATGCCAGTGTTGTGGCTGGATGACCATATTCCTACTATTATAACACTGACTTCCAGCTGCCCGTCAGATTGCAAGTGAGACAGATAAGTGGCAGAATAGATATTTCTTGCAGATAAGTATTTATGTATCTGTAAGAATATTGACATATAAATATTCATATACAGTACATATTTCCTGCAGATATGAACAATGTCCTGACACAGGGCAGTTTCTGGACATGTTGGTGCCCTAGGCAAGACATCCACTGGTGGTGGTGGTGGGAGGGAGGGTTTGACAGCTTTTAATTCAGGAGCAAATGTCTGGATTCATAGCCAATAGCTATTAATCAAAATGCCTTACTTTCCTTTAATTTCAGGGTGTAGACCATTGTTTATCATTTTAGGCTTTCTTTTGTTAAACCTACTGCCTTACTATGTGACCTGCAGAGTATTCGTATCCCTGTATGCATCTGTGGTGCACTTGGGTACAGGGACAGTCATGGCCAATCACATTCCCTACTGTATCCCTTTCAAACGCCATGCTCTCCCCGTCATGAACCTCTGACAGTTTGGGGATCCTGTGGAAAGGTTTCCTTATTGTTGTCCTGGACGGGCAGAGTTTCACATGAATACAGAGCTCAAATATGCTGCCAAGAGCAGATCATGTCTCTACTGAGACATAATTTACTTTTCTGGACTTTTCTGTGCACAATTTTATTTGTGATCAAAATGATCCATACAATAACCATCTGCAGTTAAATACCACCAGAGTGCCATGACAAAAAGTCAAATTAAAAATGTGGTCTAGCTTTTTTGCATGTTGTATTTTTTTATTTCTGATGAAATTAGATCTGACATGCCGACAATATGGGAACAAAATAGTTGCCTGATTCATTTTCATATTGCAACATAAATGTGATCCTGGTGATGATCAACAAATACATTGGGATTCTTAAAATAAAGCTTTTGTTTCTGGGATCACCGCTCTAAAACTGAACCCAAACATGCTTTATCACATCGTGTTGCTGATCACAGCCACGCATCTACCTGTACTGTAATTCAAGTTGCAGAGCTCCAGTCGGTACTTTGGCCAGACTTGTTAAAAAGAAGATGGCATGCACAGCCATTGCCCTGGTTAGCTGGTGTTTTGGATGGAGACACCGGGGGGGGGGGGGGTTGGCAGGAACGGACGGTCCAGAGGGAGTTATAAGTGGAAACAGAAGTTTTAACTGACATACAATTTTTCATGGAACTGTGTGAACTGTTTCTGATGTTGTTGTTTATACTGCAGTAGAAATGTAAGTGAATAATTCATCAAAACAACATGTGCACATAAGCATGGAGGTTTATGTGGTTATTTTGCAACAGTCGGGTGCTGCTAGCATAAAATGTAACCAGCAGAATTGTGGTTTGACAGTGCACATTGTTACTCTAACTATAGACTGCAGATGGAACAGATACCTGCTGTAAGCAGAGGCTGAGTAAAGGGAAAGAAAGGCTGTTGTAACCAGATGGAACTGATGTTGGGGGCAGCTGGTCTGGACGGACCTGTTACCAGTCCGCTCAGCCTCTCTGTCCCACTATAACCAGTCCACTCGGCCTCTCTGTCCCACTATAACCAGTCCACTCAGCCTCTCTATGCCACTATAACCAGTCCGCTCGGCCTCTCTGTCCCACTATAACCAGTCCGCTCGGCCTCTCTGTCCCACTATAACCAGTCCGCTCGGCCTCTCTATGCCACTATAACCAGTCCACTCAGAAAAAACCCCAGGCAATATCTATACCACACATCTCTAGAGCATCCCTTAACTAGAGCTCCATGGAAGACAGTCTCAGCTGCCACACACTTGTAACCTGTGTGCAGCTCTCAAGGATGGTCTTGCTGAGATTACAAAGGATACCCGGTAGTTAAAACTACTTACAGTAGTAAGCCGGGCAAGTGTCAGGCACAGTCCAGGAGCTGACTATGCTGTTTAATTGAATCAGGTGCTGCGGTCACAAATTCTATGAAATCAGCAGCACATCACCATCCTTTAGTACATGTGCCCCAGGGAAATGCCAGTTTGCTGATGCGGGACTGCATTTCGTGCCGTGTGCTGACACCAAAATAAAGTCCACAGTGATGAAAGTGAATGTGACGATTTACGGTATCTTATTTTATGGTTATGTCTTGTGTGACACTGCCTAAAGGTGCAGGTTTGTTATGTTAGAAAGTACATCATTATATTTTGCACAGAATACATGGAATAATGTTGGGTCTAAATCAGGTTTCAGTGGAGATGATTTACTATTTTGAATTGTATCACCACAAGCCTCATACATACAGATGATGAAGTTTATTTCTCATACATGTGGAGGATAATTTCTATTTTGTTTTTGCAGTTCCTCCCATTTACTGAAGAGCCCTTTGTCATGTATCAAGAGTTATGAGCATATGAACTCTAACGTAAAAGAATGAATCAAATAAGGTAACCAGTTATGAAACTCATAATTAGAGGGTGCATAGCTATGAGGTTGAACTTTCTATTGGTATAGGCCTATTCTGAGCTGTTCTCACCAGTAGAGACACCTCTGTACTCTAGCAGCTGGAAGTTGCACCAGGAGCAAGTGGACTTACTTTATTTTGGTTTTGTAGCTGGGTAGACAGAGTGGCTGGACTGCTGTGTATGGCTCCTTCCTGGTGTTCCCCCCAGGACAGCTAATGAATTACTGGTCATCACTTCATGTCTGCCATCTGAGCTATCCATGTTACCTCTACATCACTCCTCCTGAGCTAGACCACGTTCTAACTGATTACAACCAAACCAAATTTACCAAACTGACAGTTAAAGTTCTTCCTTACCTTTGGCTGGAGATGTGGGTGAATGTGGTGGGTTCATGTGCAGATAAGGCATATTTGCTTGTGGAGAAGGTTGTTTCTGTGTCCTTCTCAGCTGCATGCTGTATAGTTGTCCCATTACACTGCTATGACAAGAGGAGCAGAAACAGATTGGCGTGAGTGTACAGATTCAACAGGTTTGATACCTTTTATTTGATACCATCGAGAAGCAGCATACATTGATAAGCTGCAAATCTTGAAGAGGCAAGTTAGAAATCTGACGTCCTCTGGCTGAGCTTGCCAGGTTGGGGCCAATACCAGCATTGGTATTGTTCTTCCTCTTATTCCTCAGGCTCTGCCTCAGACGGTCATGGAGCCTCTTCCTCTGCTTCCTGTTTGTGAAGAAACAAACTAGATTGTGAAGAATCCCAGATCACAACTGGACAACATATCTAAGGGGCCAAAAAAGATAAATTTACCCCAGTTTTATCTAATGTTATCATGGCTTGACTGTAGTAATGGTAATTAATGTTTTTTACATATTGAGGTATGTACAAAATACACTCCACAAATAGCATCCAATAGCACCACAAAACCCCCAAACTTCTCTCAGCTCATTTGGTTTGGCTGTATCTCTGATCATCGCTATGTTAAGCTTTATGTATTTGTGAAACCTTGGAAACTTTCTAATCTGGTTACTTTACATAATTGTCTGAAGAAGATCAATGTCTGGATCTCTCACAGTCTTTTGCAGCTAAATCACAGCAAAACTGAATTTCATGTCTTTGCCCCCAATCAAACATTGGAAATGCATCAGGCCACCTGGTTCCCAACTCAAAGTTGGTTTCCAGAAACGTCTGGGTCATTTTTTATGTTGAACTGTGGAAAACACATTAGTTCAGTAACTGAATCCTGTCATTTCCTTTTATAGACATTACCAAACTACGGACCCTCTTATCTTTCCAGCAGAGACTCTTGTCTGGACTATTGTAACGTCTTGTATTAATGTTTAAGCCAAAAAGCTCTAGCACAATTACGATTAGTTCAAAATTCTGCTACACAATTACTAATTAAGTATTCCCATCCCTGTCATCAGTACTGGCTTCATTACACTGGCTTCCTCTTAGGTGATCAGAATAAAGTCTCTTGAGCTATTGCTGTCCCAGTTCCCAGGTCCCTCTCTGGGTATCAGGTCAGCAAGCTGTGCTGAGTATTTTAAATCTTATCCTAACACCTATTTGTTCTTAAAGATTTTTTGATGCTGCCCTGATTTGTTCTTTGATGTAAATATTTATTCACATGCTTTTTTGTTGTCCTTTCTTTGGCGTGTACTTATTGTTTCATTTGGAACTTTCTAACCCAGCTTTTGAAAAATGCTCTGCAGAAAAGTTTGAACCCAACCCAGTTCACAGTTGTGGAGATTTGGGGACTTGGGGGCACTATTGGGCACTATAATAAAATCAGGGAGTGTACCTTTAAGTTCTAAATGAAACATAAAAATGTGACATGAATTACTTTGTTTTGCAGTAGGCAACCACACACATGATTCCAACGACTAGGAGTGCAATGCAGATCCCTGTTATTGTTAAAATACGTTTCTGATACAGCTCCTCAGCTTCTGAAAAAGAGGAAAGTCCATTCTTAAAACTTCAGGTCTACATCACACACAGACAGACACACACTCATACATAGAGACCATTGCAGCCATCAACCCAAATAATAGGAAAAGGCACTGTAAAGGGGGTTTTACATTTACAGCAACCAACAGTCCAAATGCATCCTTGTATTAGAGGTAATTTGCTACTATTTATATGATTAAAATCGAATTCACTGAGCTGGGAGACACAGTGGCCCTCATTCATTAAGCTTAATTATGCCTGACTGTGGTTACTTAGGCTTACTCTTTACTTCTAAATACTGACCAAAGCATTTACATGAGTGCTTAAAGTGGTACTCCAGTGATTTAGTACTGCAGAGGCCAAGATATCCTGACTTTTAGTCCCTGGTTTGGGTCAAGCACCAAAAACACTAGATCCTACACTTCCCATAATGCATCTCAATAGTCTCTTGACATGATCATCACTATGATGTCATTGGGGCTATTTTCTCAGACAAGTCATTTCTTAAGCTTTTTAGAAAACATTATACAACTGTTTTCAAAATCAGTGGAGTGTCCCTTTAATATAATGACCAGATAAGATGTTCTGTGTACATGCTCGGACTGAGAGCCCAACCAATACATCGCCCCATTTTAGCTCATTGCAGCTACATCTGTAACAGTGTATACAGTATATCTGTATGTTTGAGGTCTCCTTGTATTGGTCACAGTTCCTTAAAAAACAAATTTAGGGGGATCCTTATCAAAAATCTTTGTTTAAAGTGGCAATAGACAACTTTTCAGCGTTAACCCCACCCCACCCCCCCCTTGTTGGGTCTGTAAATAATATATAGAGTAACATTACGGTAGCTCTATAGTGCCCTGAGATAACTTCTGTTATGATTTTGCACTGTATAAATAAAATTGAATTGGACTGGTTTGTTTTCTGGCTGCTAGCGTTAGTGTTTTGGACAGTAGCCAGGCTGGTCCAAAGCAAGAAATAACCGTAAGAATCCCCGATCTCAGTGCGATGATAGAGACAGAGTAAAAATCCAGTAGTCCGTTTAGAACTCTTTCAAGTCCTACAGCTCTCTCCAAGGTTCATTCTTGTTTTTCCTCATTTTATATCACTCTCTCTCTTCACAGTTACTCCGGTTGTTCCACCGTCCGTCATTTCTACTAGCTCATTGTACCCGTGGGCAGACAGAATTGCACAGTGAAAGCAAGGCTTATAGGAAACCAGTCTAAACGCCAATGGTGTCATTATTTTATAGCCATTACATTGTACAATCAACATTTACTTCATAATGATAAGTTAAAGCAAAAAAGTTGTCTATTGTCACTTTAAGTTGTGTCTTTATATTAAAAAAGGATTATCAGCCGATATATCGATACTGGTATAGGCCTCATAAATCCTGTATCGACAGGGCTCCAGTCAGCAGAGAGAAATGGCTCTAACATGCAATAGACCAGCTCTCCACCATGGTTCCTGCTGCTCTTAATCGTCCTAAAGACCACGTTGAACAACATGTAGAAACTTGTGCCTGCAGTTATGTTTGTCTTTGTCATTTATTCATTTCAGCCCATCAGAAGCTATAATAACATGTTCATTTTTGCTAGCAAGTTTCCATCCTTCTTTGTGTTGAATCTCTCTTGGTCTTTTGGAAGTCCTGTTTCCCAGCTGTATTTTAGCAGGATAATATTATTTATTTTATAATTTATATTGGCACACAAGACACACAAACTGTGAATAACAAAGCTTATTTGCATATTGCAGACCAAATGGTATTTTTTAAATGAAACAATCAATACATATTGTGAATTTCACTTAAAAATGCTCATAGGCCCTTTATGGAGGAACAGGGATTGTATCATGTAGGCCAGTTCTCATGGTGAAGCCCTATCTTCTCTCTTTAATAGACCAACATTAATCATCTGTGAAATGGGAGAAGTGTGGCTTCTTCTTCTTTTCCACAGCTGCATGCAGTTTACCAAAGTGTAGTCAAATAATGAACTGCTTATTTATATAATATCAAAGAGTTTCATAAAGCAGCTGCAGAGAGGGTTGAATGTCTTTTCCCCAGTGCTTAAATTGGTTCCTTTGCCTAAGACGGTTTGATGAATGTGCCGGTTAATTAGTCTTGTTGGCCATAATGGAAAGTCTGAAAGAACCAAGCAGGCTCCATGCAGTGCATTTGAACTAATGAACTGTCCTAATGCCGGTGTCGTCCATTTTAATTAATTGTCTCATTGAGAGGAAAACAAAATATATACATGAATTAATATCAGTGAGATATAAATATGCCCGATTCAGCCAAAAGGCTCATTTTCCTCTGCTTTCCCTGGACAGGTTGACATCACACATTTGAGCATATATAAGATGAGCCTGCCCTCAATGTGCTGAGAAGAGGCAGAAACTACAGAGCTGCTATAAGGAAGAGCTGGAAACATGGAAACAGGAAGGCAGATAGCAGGAGATGAATGGAGTTAGGAGGACAGTAATGCTGCTCTATTGTTTCATGCTCAACATTGGTTGCAACAGAAAATGCAGGGAGGGAGAGCTGAAGGGATGTGAACATACAGCATCAGGAATGTACAGCCTCTTTGGCTTTCATGGTGTTCTCAAGTAACTCAGCAGCATTTGGACTGTTTACCTGAATCAAAAAAGCACGTGTGACGTCAAAATGATAGCTTGCAGAATCATCACAGTGCTGCTTTGTCATGAATAATGTCGATGTGTTGGTGTTATTTTTGATTGCTAAAACATGTGTAGAATGTGATATCTTATTTGTGCTGATGGTCAAGGCTGTATGATCCCTTCATCTGGCAAGAGAGAACTAGCTTTAGTAGAGGGTTTTAGCTTACAGTCTTACATCTGCAAACTAGGAGGAAGGAACAATCCATACCCATAAATTCAATCCCAAGATGTTCTGTCAGTGCAGAAAGGTGACAAACAAAGACAATTGGATTTTCAGATGAGGTCATATTTGTATTTCTCACATATGTGTTTTAAGGTCAAAGAGATGTCGTCAGATTTTGCTTGATGGATTAAGGGTAACACACTATCAAAAGTCATTATACACAAACCTATACACTGTAGACCTTCTGTATATACATTGCATATCTCAAATCTATCCTAAAGGTACAGGAAACATCTAACGCCTAAAAAGATGTCCAGACACCAGCGAGGTATGTGCATTTCTATTAGATGCAAACAGAATCATGAACAACAAGGCCACGTGGCGCAGGTTGCTATGGTAATCCACAGCCATGGCAAACATGTTTTAGGTAACACAGGAATCTCTAAGCTGTAAATTGGAGCCAGATGAGCTTTTGACAAGCTGATAACAAAATACAGTTTAACACAACAAGAAACCAAATGGACACCAACTAAAGCATCGTATACTGTACATCAAAAAACTTCAACCACCCAACTGATGACAAAACAAGCTCTCTATTTCACTGTGTCTATTGCCAGACAAGAGGGTTGATATTGGACAATTCTGCAGAACCCCAGATTACATTCAGTTACGTCTTTTTATATTCATGTTTTCTACAATGTTAATTGATGATGTTAATTGCAGGATGGGCGCAAACTCCAGTCTGCTGCAGGAGAGTCAGACGTGCTACAAGCCATCCACTAACCCTGACCTCCACACTCTGACATTCACTAGGCCTGAGGCAGAGAGAGAAATGAACTTAATGATGCCAACAAGCTGTTTAGCATTACGCCCGGGCCACACCGCCTACCTCGCTGAACTGCTGCAGCTGGCACGCGTGTGGTGTCCACACAGAGAGCGCTGCTGCTGCCAGCCCTGTCTTTCTACACTGAGTTTACCTTTGATAATGGCCATCAGTAATAGAATGTTTCACTTCATTTCATTTATATTTAGTCTTGACAGAAAAAGGTTAAGAGGCTTGTGGTCAGTGGGGAGTTAAAAAGTTTTTTCTTTTTTCTTTCACGTCTGTGACATATTCTACAGATATCGCTACTGAAACTTAAACTGAAAGGTGTGAATGTTGGTGGTTTGATGTCAATATGACTATCAACAGATCATTTCAGTTCACTGTATTAGAACTGCGCGCGTCACACAGAAAAAATAGGCAACGCTCTGAATCTCTAGATGAGCTGTGCTGCAGACGCACGTCTCACGCAGGCTGTGTGGCTGCTCTAACCTGTTAACATGGGCGCCGAAATGAAACGCAAGGGGTTCAACGACACACACGCACTGCTCAGGTCGGCGGTGTGGCCTTGGTGTAACAAATATATTGCTGCTTTTCATTTGGGGAAAAAACACTCATTGCAACACTTCTTGCACTAAACTGTCGGCTCATTTGGTTTTGCATCCAGTTCTGACTGAAATTCACAAAGAATAATAACAAATAATACTCTCTCTGTCACTTGGAATAAGCTCCTTGGAAGTTTTATTGTGAAAAATCTGCCAAATGTTTCACCTGTGTTAACCCTTCACTGTGCAACACTTCAGAGAAGTAGGCATGGGAATTCTCTCAGCACTAATGACTGTCCATCACACAGCAAAGGACACACTGGGGTGAGGGCAGTGTTCCCTATGTGGAGCTTTTTTTCTGTGTGATGAAACGCTGCTGTGTCCCAGTGTCTGAACCAGGAAATAAAGATGATCAAATTTAAGTTAAAAAACAACATAGAAAAAAATAACAGAACTTGATGACATTAAGTGCTTTAACACCAGTTGTGAGTTTCCTGTACCTTTAAAATACTGTTGAAGGTATGTATTCCTATTACAACACCAATTCAGTTTGTTTATACATTTTGTATTGTAATGAAAGACCTAAAATGATCTGAATACATGTATCCGACTTTAAGGCACACTACTGCATTGATGCATGCACTTACAGCAGTGTGCTTGTATTTCTAGACTGCTGTGCCAGACAATCAGTTAGGAGGATAGGGATACACTCAGCAGTCAACACTCTAAATTTAGCATGCAATGACAATCATGCACCATTCCCAACACATACTAAGGGCTCATTATTTTGGATATTTCAAAAATAAAATTTTAAAATCTGTGAATTTATCTGTGTTTATTTAGATTGTTTAAAAAAGTCAATAATACAAAACTTGGTGTAAAAATGGGATTAAAAAAATATTTGCAGAGTAAACACTGTCATTTAACAGCGGTCACACCGGACATCTTCTGCTGCTGCTCCCATCTCGATCACACTGATGTGTGTTTTGCAGTGATTGCTGTCTGGCTTTTGCTAGGCAACATCATGGCCGTGAATTGAGAAAACTGCAAATGCTTAAAGCAACCTTGTGGTCATGCAAATAATGGTTTTCCTTAGTGAGAAGCAAGGGTGGAAGTGGTGTGACATTGTTATTGCACTGGAGAAACTCTTAGAGAGGAAGTAGGGGGTAGATGGCTGGATGTACAAAGTGTCTGACTTCGTCCTAACCCTTGAAGATAGCAATGACAGTTTGTAACGGTGGTGTTGTCCTGACAACAGAAGCACCAGATCAGAAAAGGCTCATAGAGTATGGGTGGTTTGGGAGGCAAAGACAGACAACTTGTTTTGGCGTTTAGTTTGGAGGGCTTGTTGCGTAAATGGAAAACAATGGAAAAAACAATGGGGGCAGTCCTTGGCTTAACTCAAGCGGGTGAGCATGCACAGACAGACACATGTCTGATCAGACCTTGTTCAGCTACTCCTGCTTTCAGTCACAGTATCGCTACCACCCAGATTTTGCTGTACTGAGTTAGGACAGTGGTATGAACATGCTGCCTGTGAGCCTAAATGCTATTTGCACTTGATTATTTATGATGTGGTAATTATTGTGAGATCAGATAGCTCTGGGAACTAACCTATAGAACTTTGGATGTGTGGGAACATAAAATGCAGGTGGAAATCAAAACTAACAAACAGAAAATGAATATAAAAACCTGAAGAAAACAATGATCTATGTACAAACTACATCATGATTATCTACATATTCGATAGCTGTCAATTGTTTTCATTCCTTTTCATTGCCTGTCCTCCTAAAAAAAGAATGAAATATTGCATTTTAACATTCAAATATTCACAAAACATGATCTATACAGTAGATGAGTGAAATTCTGTCTACTTCTGTCTTGTTGAATTTTTCTGTCTTCTCCACAGTGGGAACTCCCACTGAGAGGTTAGCTCTATTTTGTAATATTTGGGGGGCAGTTTGTGGGTTTAACCAGAAATCCCACTTCATTTAGTCAAATCCCCATTCATTTGTTTTATCCTGCACTCACAATCCTTGACCCATTATTATCTATAAGCACCAGTTCAGACCAAAGATTCGCGACGAGATGAAACCGTTTTAGAACGCTGCAGGGAAAAGTTGCAGCGGTGTGAACTGGCCCGTCCCAGCTTGACTCAAGCCAGCTGATGGCGTCGCCTGCAACTCAGCTTGTCAAATTGCTAGTGGCTGGTTTTAGAACGTAAGGCAAGTCACCTGTTTCAACAGCCAATCAGCTCGTAACAAAGTCAGCTGGTCATCTCAACCCTCTTGCCGTTTCATCAATACTAGAAATGCAACTGTAGCAAGTAACTCACGATCACTATCCTCATTCATATTTTAAGATGCTACAAATTATATCCAGCTACAGAAAAGCCTGAAAAGCAGTTAGATCAGCAGTACAGAGAGTCGTTGCTATGGAAACGATACACCGTCTCATTTAGTTGCACTGGTGTAAACTGGCAGGTTTCAGAACGTTGCAGAGTGGTGCATTGCAAGTAGTTGCAAGTTTCAACTGGTCTCGTCGTGAATCTTTGGTCTGAACTGGGCTTTAGAAGGGGGCTGGAGCTGATCTCAGCTGACATCGGGGGGGGGGACACCCTGGACAGGTCGCCAGTCAATCACAGGGCTGACACATAGAGAGAGACGACCATTCACGCTCACAGTCACACCTGCGTGCAATTTAAAGTCATCAGTTAACCTAACCTGCATGTCTTTGGACTGAAGTCAGAGTCCCAGGAGACCACCATCGTGCTGCCCCCCCCTGGGTTTTAGTGTCCCACAAATCGCTTCTATGTACTATGGTCACATTTAAAAAACAAATAATATGGCACTTTAAAATGACAACAATCATATTAAATTTGCTTCTTTTTTGATTGTGGTTTGGGAACACTGTTGTTTCACAATACAACAGAGGAAAAGGCGCTGTGACTGCCCAGTGCCCACACTGAAGGTAGCGAACAACTGAAACACAGCTCTTGCGAGTCGGACTGCACAGGTAACAAATGCTTGTAACTGCAACCCCTGCTTCTGCACGTAGTACATAGCAATTCACTTGCATCAACAGCACGGTCAAGTGCATAAGCCAGATTCCAGATCCACAAAACACATGTAAATCTGAGGAGCATTTCCCATCATCTCTCACTTATCTGTGGGATGGTACAAAGCTTGTCTGCTTTTGCTCCTAATAAGTGCATTAAACCTCTGTAGGAGTAGAGGAACACAGTAAAGCGTGTACTGTAAGTGCATCTCTCCTAAACAAACAACTGAGATCGCACAAAAGAAGGCTTATGAAGCAAATGCGTACAAGGTTTGGATGATGACAGTCCAGCCCCAACTTAAGACCAGGATGGATACTGCAACATCAACTGGGACTACCAGAAGCATCCCAGGTGGACTCCCTCACGTGGCTAGACTGTCAGAACATCTGGCCAGAGTCTTCAAGTCACAAAGAGTCAGCACTTACCACAAACCGTTCAACACCTTATGATCTCTGCTGGTACACCTTAAAGACAGAGCCTGGAGTGATGTATGACATCATCATGACAACATCATGTGTGGGAAACACTGCATCAGTGAAACAGCAAGATGCCTGGACAAGAGACTGAATGAACACCAGAAATAGACATCAGCTGTTCAAAACAGCTCAGAGCCTCCACTGGGAAGAGGTCAAAGGTCATCAGCCAGGAGTCAGTGGACAGCTCAAGGAGGCCATCCACATCCAAAGGCCATCTTTGAACAGAGACAGGGGTGAGATCTTCCCCACATATACAGTACAACCACCTGATATCACCTGATCGTAGTTCCACACTTCACAGTCACATGATGACAAGTGAACCATCTCCATGACTAAAAAAGACAGGCAGAAGAGCACAATGGTCATGCTGGACTTTGGCAGACATGGGCTTCCACAAATGGGGAGTTGCCGTAGTCAAGGTGGAAGATGACATGTGCCTGGATAAGCACCCGGGTCACCTCCCTGCTGAGGGGGCAAATTCTCCTGATATTGGAGAGGACTACTGCTGCTGTGTATTTAGAGAATGACAGTTTGTCTTCCAGGATCACATTGATCTTTGTCACTGACTGTGGAGTTGGCATCAACACAGTATTGTCAATGTTGATTGACTAGATCTCGGTGCAGGGCTGCAGGCATCCCCTTAAAGGAACACAAGCTCAGGTCTGTCCAGGTTGAGATCCCTTGTCAGCCACAGGAACAGAACCTCTGTGGCTGATATCCCACAATGTTGCATCATGGCCTCTTGTCCAAAGGCTGTGTGTGACGGGTGTAGGAGTTGTCCTTCTCAACTGTGATTCAGCACTTTCCTTAAATTGCAGAAGACAGCCTGGGCAGCCCTTGCAGCTGCTTTCACAGCTGAGGTTTTGATCAGGAACTGTTTGAACTCCACATCGAAATTTGAAGGTGTCTGAGGCTACCTCACCAGGTAGTGATCTATTAAAAGTTCAACTTGTCTCTTTACTCTTGAATCCAGAAAATATGCTGTCAGGTCCAATGAAAGATTTTTAAGCATCCAAGCACTGAAGATGTCAGTGTAGTTTACACCTGTCACTGATCCACTCAGAAGTTTGTTCAGTTATCACCAATTTCGTTACATAATTCGATGGCCTTCATCCATCAGATCAGCAGTGAATTCCCTCCATCTCACTGCCAGCTATAATACCATGTCTAAGGGGGCTTCACTACCTGATGAGGAACCAGTTCAAACAGGAAGAGCTGGATCTTGTTTGTAATTTATTTTTGGAGGTGGACAGAAACACCATAGCCAAAAAGACTGCTCTATTCAGCCAGTCGCCTACGGTCCTGAGCTGTTGTTGTTGTTTTTAGCTGTATGTCTGTTTCTGTCTAAGTACATTGAGAGCAATGAAAAACATTCCTTGTATGTGTACACATACTTGTCCAATAAAGCTGATTCTGATTCCGTAATAGAAATGCACATCATATCACAAAAAATAATTTCAACTACAGTAACACCCTTACTCTCCTTACAATATGTGGTGTTATCAGTAAGCTGTAAAATATATTATCCCACATTATAAACATAGTGGGAATTGATCTCACAATTTTCACTCACTATGTGTGTGTGTGTGTGTGTGTGTGTGTGTGTGTGTGTGTGTGTGTGTGTGTGTGTGTGTGTGTGTGTGTGTGTGTGTGTGTGTGTGTGTGTGTGTTTGACTTACAGCTGACTGTGCAGTTCACAGGTGTCTCGCCTGCCTACATTACTCACAAACTAACCTCCAGTCCTCCTTGCAGGTACTAGACTTGTGGTACATTGCAGCAGTTATTACAGTCCTGAAATGGCACACATTGGCATGTCTACAGTTCTAAACTGCAGCTGCTTTTATAATTCTTGCTGATAGGTGCAGAGGTTGGAGTGGAACAGCATATCCAGAACTGCAGGTCTGAAGCAGCTGGCACTGCAGTTCTGCAAGCGGATAATATTGGCTGGGCCTGGTTTCAAGTGCTTTGTCAATGTCCATGTTTGATTCATCACATGTGTATATTTATCTGTTCATTTATGTAAAAAAAATAATTCAGTATGAAATAAACAGGGTCCAGTTAAGAAACCATTGTTCATCATTTACAGGCAAATGCTAATTGATCACTGACATAAAACAGACAATTACTGAAATACTGTATGCAGTTGGATCAATGTTCAGCCTACTTGCCCATCTGTTTATCAGAATACATTTGGTCTATGAGTTTGATAGTGTTCTAATAAAAATAGAAAGAAATCAGGTCTTATAAATACAGGTATATATTTAAACATACAGAGAGTTAAGATTGGAACACTGATTACTTTTACATGCACAAAAAATTCCTGTTTTTGCCCTTATTCTGAAAAAGTATAGAACAATATTCCTACTAAGCTGTTTACATGGCTGATGAAAAAGAATATTCCACTAATATTCCCCTTTACATGCATGACGTTCATGCTCCAGCTGTGTTTGACAGGGGTCGATGCCCTAACATGTTGGTTTATCACATCAAAATAGGGAAAAGTGGACCCGTATCAAATTCGGAATATTGTCATATTCAGAATAATAGTGGAAAATTAGTGTGCTTGTAAACATAGTCATTGACAATTTAAGAATCTGTTTAAAAATGTAAATGTGCAAACTTGTTTTTGGACATTTGAAATGGTAATAAAATGTCTAGAACTTCTACAATACCACATGCAGCTTTAACATACAAAATAATACAGAGAAACAAACTTCAACATGCAAAAAGTTTTGGGATGCACAAATCACAGATCTAAGGGGAAAAATAACGTAACAGGTACACAGCACAAGAACTGATAAGTGAGCATGCTCCAATTCAAGAACAGAAAGAAGAGGAATTCGACATACTGTAAAAGCTGGCCATTACATAGTTTTGGCAGCGATCACCAGTAAATTCATTTGGACACCTGAGTAGGAAACAAAAGAAACAGACAAGAAGAGAGAGGGAGTTAGTTTATACAAGAGCTGTGCAAAACCCACGACAGTCATCACTGGTGTTGGCAGGAAGGGCCAGCTAGACCAATATGTCTAGCTATAGTCTGTGAGCCTGAGTTCTATTAATCACCTCAGACCTTCATACTCACGTACACTGAATTATGATCCAATGCAGGAAGATGATCTGAGAAACATTTTGTACAGGTCCTCCATCAAGCTCTATAGGTTTGAATTCTGTCTCAGCAGCAGACTGAAGTTTGCATGTACGTACGCGGCCACTCAGGAGAAGCCTAGCTCCCAGTAATGGCTCTGTTAGTCCTGACGTGGCAGCAGCCCAACCACTGATCTCCTGGGCTTCTTATATGCAAGACATGTTTTTTAACAACCGAGTTTGGACTTGAAACATCAAAATCATCGCTGCTTTACCAACCACACAGTGGTCAGAATAGCACTGGACCACTGGGAAAAAGTTTTGCATTCCTGTTATGAGAGTGTTCTCCTATGTTTTGGTTTCTGAGGAGGATGGTGGGTGAGGTTGGATGGGAAGAGCAGTAGACTCACCACTTCAACCTGAGATGGAGGCAGTTCACTGCTATGAACAGCATGGATGAGGTGTGATGAGATGTGATGTGAAAGTACATGCAAATTTCAGTGCACTTCTCCAAAGAGGAGTGTGTGCTTAAACCTTTAGACCCATTTATTGGGCTCCACCTGAGCTCATAGAGATAGAGTTAGAGCAGATCAGGAACAATGCCTAGCTTATCACCAGATTTGTATCACTGCATATAAGGGAAACATGGATTTCTCCTCCATTTCTTGGAGAAAACATGACGGGGTGAAACACCAGCAATGACATGTGGGATTGAATACAGTTGTGTTCACATACGTTTTGGGTCTGAGACTTTCTTAAGCACAGCTTGTTCACATCGGTGCCCAGTGAATCCCGCCAAGCACCTGGTTGATGGGTAGAAAGGAAAAGAGATAAACAGCACTGACTTGTTACACACAACACATAGACAAACACAAAGACATCCAGTGTTCAGACACAAAACATGGCAGGATCCAGGAAGCAACAACGCTGATACTGGACCTTTCTGTTGGACCTTAAGGTTAGGGAAATATTGTGGTTACAGTTAGTAAAATGGCAGGTCTGTGACCAGGAACAAACTCTGGTTTCCTGAGTCAGATGTGCTGCACACCGATCCACCACCCAGCCCCCACACATTACTTTCCACCTCGCTACATAAAGGGCACACTACTACCTGCAACAACTCCTGTGATGACAAAACCCACTATCCAGAGCTCAATGCTACATTTTGCAGTAAATGGCTAGTTTCTGTGACCTTGACCCCAGGAAATGGAAGGTTAGGTTTAGGAGATCAGGTCATCTTCTACAACCTCAATGCAGATGTGTGCAGAGGCACATCAATCCCACATCTTGCTCCAGTTCTGGGAAGAAAGGAATCAAGCTCTGTCAGCAGTCTAAAGTTCTGCCGTGACTATTTTGTTCTGTCCTGACAGGTCTGAGATCTGGTGAGAGCAGGGGTCAGGTGACAGCAGCCTGTGGTGTGCACTTGACCACTTGCCCCTGGTGTTGAGAGCTCAGATCACCCTCAAACTGCTGTCCTTTAAAACAGCACTTCTGAAGCTAGGAGGTTTCCTCTCCATCTTGCCTCATCAATTGAGGTTGGTAGCAGTTCTGTCAGTTTGTGTTTGAACACTAAAATCATAACTACTTTGTCTACATCCAGAGTTGTTTCCCTTCCCCAAAAGAGTGATAAGGTGTTCCAACTTCTCTGCTTGTCGTGAGCATGATCTCATTACGTCACACACAGCAGTCTTCAGACAGATCAGCAGTTGTTTGTATATTACAGAGGAATCCAAGGGGCTGCCCAGGCCAAACACCAGCTTACAGGTCTGTTCTGCATGGCCCTCACACAGACCTGTCTCTGTGTCAGTGGGCTTTCTAAAGATAATCGTCTTCCTCTACTCCTCAGCTCTCCTCAAAGAAACTGCCGTGGCAGACACTTGCATGGTGGCCTTACAGACTTACCCATGCCCCTTTTTTGTTTTTGCCTGCATGACGCTCCTGAGAGTTCTTTAACTACAAGAACCACTCGTACCCCAACAGATTTGTTTGTATGTGGCATGTTCGAGTGATTTAAAAGAATTTGTGGCATTCACCAATTTTCTTGTAATTAGAATTTTCTCTTTTGACCTGAAAATCATCTGAATGAATTTGGAGTTTAAATATGATACTGAAATGAACTAAAATAAAAGATATACCTTTGACAAACTTAATGCAAAATTGATGACATCGTTGACAGCTGTACTATTAATATTTTCTCATTTTTCTGGTCCTCTAATACCACTATACCAACACTGCTAAATTTGTCTGCAAGTTTCTGAAAACAGGACTTAAGCTCTGCGGTGTGAAATCCTTCTTTTTAATCTTTAGGAATCTTTTTTTGTTTGTCCACACACTGAGCAGAAAAGGTAGCCTTGTTTGGCAATTTTAAGGGGTGTCGATTATGTTAATGAGGAAATCTCACAAACATTCACACACTCTTGAATAGATGGCCTTCACCAGGCTGAAACAAGCAATTAACAACAGGTTTGTACAGTTAAGAGAGTCTGTTGAATCTTACTTGGAGCACTTGTCTGAACAAGGCTCACAGCCTCAAAAAGTAAAAGAGGTTTAGGATCAGAATATGAAGATGTTCTTGCATGAGTTCCAATGCATTGCATGCAGGTTGGGTTCTTACAGGAAATTATATTTGGGAGCCAAGATTGATAAAATACCAGATTCGCTACACTCCACGGCTGATCAAGTAAGTGGTTCCTTGTGTTTTCCTTTATTAGCAATTTAGCTGCTTCTCATTTAATCTTAGGCTGACCCTGTCTGTGTGCCTGTACCTCAGTTTCAGGAGTCGGAATCTTAAATTAAATGTTCATAGATATCATGTCAATAACTTAAGCTTATCAGCTTAAAAGTTTATCTGAACCAGAACCCCCGGTATGTGGAGCAAGTAGCTCCTGAAAAATAAGGTGTAAGTGTCAGATACATATACATATACTCATTTTCAGCTTGTAGCTATACGAGGCTGACGCTCAAAACTGTTTCTGGTTCCTCAACCAACAAGTTTCTGTGTAAATGTTGAAAGCTAGATGGGTCTGATAGGTATTTGAAAGAATTTGAATTTGGTCTGTGAATTCATTACTGGCTTCAGACGCTATCAAACCTGAATCCTAACCACACATCACTGTCACATGATCACACACTCTTGTAGTGTCTTTGGTGAATAATGATCAGCCATGCTCTCTCTACCAACAGCTGGTTTCAGAGTAGGCACAATGTTCTGTCGGCATTACTCAACATATACTGTAGATGATATAAATCACTGCATTATAACATATTCAGTCAGATGAAAACATGAATCAAAGTCAGTACTATAACCTACAGTACATGTCATACCTGCAGAGAAACTTTGTGCTGCCTGGCATGATTTCAAGGGTGAAGCACTCCCCTCCATTAACACAGTAGTTCCTCTGGCTGTCACTGCAGCGCGTCACATGACTGGAGGTCTTGGCTGTAGTGGTGGTGCTGGTGGCAGCTGCAGAAGACACCAAATAATTAGTGTAACAAGAAAACAACACAGTCACATAGGTTACACTGAGCTTCAGCAAATTATAAATAAAGGTAAAGAGTAGACAGGACTATTATGTACACAAGTATGTGAAAAAAATAGGTATATTAAATATATATATATATAGATATATAAATATATAAATATATAAATATATAGATATATAGATATAGATATAGATATAAATATATAAATATATACAAAAAGCACCAATGACCAACAACATAAAATAAAATGTCTATTTTTATTAAATCATGGCTGAATTCCTGCCAGGCCAGGTGAGCTTTGTCATTTAACTGGTTCAACTTTTCACTCTCCTACCACCCATACTCCAACAATGTGAAGCCATTTCCCTGGCTCTCCTGCAACAATGTTTCTGACTCCCACCAGACTCCTACAGCCTCTAACTGTTCATCAGCCCTGGTCTCACATCTTGCTGGACTTTGTTACCATCTGATGCAGGCAGGCCATTGACACTGTCATTCTCACGGTTTTCCAAGTCTGCTCGCTTCATTCCTTTGCCAGATTACCTACAGCTAAAGAGACCGCTGAATGTTGAACAATGTTTTCCACCTGCATGGTCTCCCCAGAGACGCTGTCTCTGACCGGGGCGGCTGTGGCTCAGGAGGTAGAGGGTCGTCCACTGATCCCAGGGTTGGCGGTAGATCCCCGGCTCTTCCTGTCCACATGTCGAAGTGTCCTTGGGCAAGACACGGAACCCTAACTTGCTCCTGACGCACCTCTTGTTTCTGGAAAAAGTTTTGCAGCCTCCTGGGAACCACTGTCAGGCTGTCCTCAGGGTTCAACCCAATGGCCAGACAGAGCGCATGAACCAAGAGATGGAGAGGGCCCTGCGTTGCATCTCCTCCTGCAACCCCTCATCCAAGCAATTACAATGGTTAGAGTACGCCCATAATACAATCCCCAGCTCTGCTACTGGCCTCTCCCCTTTCCATTGCTCCCATAGTTAGCAACCTCCTCTCTTTCCTGAGCAAGACTGGGAGGCCAGCGTCCCCTCGGGCCAGAATTTCATTCGTTGCTGTCGGCACACCTGGATGAGGGCCTTGGCCACACTCCTTTGCACCTCTGACCACTTCCAGAAGAGTGCCAACCGGCGCCACATTCCTGCTCCCTGGAACAGAATGTCTGGCTGTCCATGCGGGACCTCCCCCATAGAGTGGAGTCCAGGAAGTTGGCTCCTCGGTTCGTGTCCTATCTCCAAGGTCATCAACTCAGCTGCGCTCTGCCTCCATCTCCCTTGATCAATGCAGATCCATCCTACTTTCCATGTCTCTTGGCTCAAGCCTGTCAAGGAGAATCAGCTTCACTAGTAACCCCTTTCCTGCCATTTCCATCACCTGACCTTCCCTGCCCACCTGCTAACCTGTTTCCCATTTCTGTCATCAACCTTGCAGTACATATACCGGCCCATTGCCACTCATTCCCTGCCAGATTGTCTATTGTGCTTACGCCTTAGCTTTCCAGGCTTTTGTTCTGCCTGCCTGACTTTGCCTGCATGATCCCCTTCCTGACCACTGGACTTCTAACCTAACCTGTCTTTGACAAACTGGGTCACTGTTATTGGAGACCAATCTGTTGTGGGTCATCCTCCACAAAGAAGCAGGCTACAAAGCCATCTACAAGCCTATGAGCAGTGAGTATTTGATACTCAGAACATAGGTTTTTGGTGGAGTATTCCTTTTCATCACTAGTGAGCAGTTAGTTACACGTTCTACTTTTACAGGAGGACATAAATCTGGTATAAATTCTGTATTTTCAAAAGATAAAGATGTCTTCAGGAGATATTGTCCCTACAGCAAACCATGATTTAGCAGTTAAAATGTGCACATTGTTTCTCTTCAAAGATTGCAACAAAAAGAAGCTCTGGCAGAGAGAGAGAGTGTGTCATATTCAGTTTCAAACATTTCCGAGGAAAACAAAGTGATGACTAAGTGATGATGAGATAAGTCAGCAGTGACCTGTGGAAGAGCATTTTCCGTCTGACGCATGTTAGATCAGCATCACTGAAAGTGAAAGTGAAAACTTTTTCACTCAGTTTTTCAAAAAAGAGTTTCGGGGATGTGACAATATACAGTGTCATGGTATGATTTCACAGTACAAAAACATAAATACTAAATTATACAAAAATGTTACCATATGCACTGACAAGCTGAAAATGGATGAAAATAAATAAATTTGATCAACTGGCTCACAAACACTGGGACAAGGGTGTAGGTTTGGAAATATAATCTAATACTTTCTGGTACATAACTGTAATTCCATCTTTACTACAAAGGACATGTCCCAAATTAAAAAACTGACAGCAAAACTCAGTGAGATCTGACATGTCGGTGATCTCTACAAAATCTGACACTTATGTATAAATGGTGAGCAACAGATTTTATTGTATTTATATTATTACATTTATTTTATTTTATTAACTATCTCCTGATAGATCAGAGTTCAAGAACAATATTGCACACACCAACACCTTGTGCCCCTCTTTTCATTCTTCATTAAATAGTACTCACTTTCATGAATGCATATATAATGTACCACACAGTGAATATCTGTTCTTAAAAGAAAAAAGAAAGTAAGCCTCAGTGGGTGAATGAGTAGGGGCATTATCTCAGCATTACGCAGCACATTTCAGCACTGCAACAAGCAGCTAGCTCAGATACTCTCTGATAAGAGAATGAATGAGATGAGAAAAGAGATTATGCAGTTGAGTAGAGATGCGCATCGATTAGGGTGCAAGACGTGTAGCACAAAGAAGGCTGAATCAGAACCTGCATTCCATTCATGTTTCTATTGAACAAGAACTCTCAATGAAAGCGTTTGAAGTGATGCTGGAACTTCAGTAAACAAATAAAGATGTGAATGGCGTTTGGTGTGCAAGCTCTGCTTCAAGAGGAAATTGATTGCATTCATTATTCTTTGATTATTTTTGTGAACATCAAAACATAAACTTGCTATCAGAGCCATTACTGTTCATGATTTACTTTGAAAATGTTAATCAGTAATCAGTGGATGCATTAGCAACAAGGACCAATCCATAAATCAGAATACGGACAGTAAATATTGTTATCTGGCACCAGTTTAGCTCCAGTGTCTGCTCAGTGTGGTGGGGTTTATCAGAGGGGCCTCAGTTACCACAGTGGAGGGGCTTCAGTAACTCTGCTCAAAGCACAGCAGCCATTTTCATCCTCATCATGCCTGATGGAGTGCAAAGAGGAATGCAGACTTCTCTGCTTAGTTTCTGCTGGTGGATCAGAAACATTAAACCAGTGAGCAGTGACACAGGGCTGGAGCTCAGCCAACAGGCCGCTTCACTTCTCTGCTGTTCAAGCGCTTTGGGCAGAGCTGGGGTTGTATTTGCGGAGCAATCTGCTGCAGTGGATGGTGTTTCTGTCAAGGACAAACCATGATGCACTGCACCAGCAGAAATCTGCCTGCATTATTAACTGAAATCACAGCAGTCACATCTGTGAAGGTGAAAAAGATGTGGCCAAAATCATCTAAATGGGAATCAAATCACACATTTTGTGAACACCACAACAAAATCCGGCCTAAACCTAAAAGTACAAATCGGTGTGTAAATGTGTAAAAAAAAAAAAAAAAAAAAAAAAAAGTCTACAGTGTACATCCAACACACTGACTACACATAGGCTGTTTGCCTAAATAAAATGAAATGAATGGTTGGATTTTCATTTCTAAAATTCTTCTCGACTGTCTCTCCACACTCCACAGCATGGTGGTGCATGTCAGGAAGGCAGACTGTAGAGTTTCTGGGCATTACAAAGCAATACAAGACACTCCACATTCGCAAAACAAAACATGTGCTAGGTCATCTCTGGTACAAAACTGTGACAGATGTCACATGGCCATAACAGGCAGGCCCCAGAAGGGGTCTGCGCTCGAATAGTCAACAAAATGACCTCCTATGTCTTTTCCTAAACACTTTCCTTGACCTTGATGGAAAACGTCAGGAGGTCAAGGAAAGATGTGAAGGAGAATTTATAAGCACTTAGGAAAAGACAGAATCCCATTGCACTCACACTAGGATACGTAATTATGCCACCTTGGATGTTATTGACGTGGGTCGCCGTGGTCACTTTAAATGTTGCTGCTGCAAGGAATTGTGGCACGGCATTATCTCCTTTCCTTTGGTAAAGGACGGTCCAGTGTAGCCTATGCTAAAGGAGACAAGAAAGGAAGCATTGAAGCACCTTTCCTTAGCATTTAGAGAATTCCACCAGCTCTTACCATGGCTGCAACTGAGAGCCTTCCTGGTCTTTTCACTCAGTTAGGAACCTTCCTCAGCAAAAAAGACTGTTCCACCACAGCCCTGGTTTTAGCAACTAAGGAACCATTAAAACCACTAGCCAACATTGTGGGCAGCAGTTGACTTCCAGCATCACCAGCTTTACACAGTGTTTCCACAACATTGATTCTGGAGCGGAACCACAGAAAACCCCTGAGCTTATCATCACCTTGTTGAGTCACTCGGTCACTGACAGGGCCTGTTCACAGCAGGAGCTACATTGTTTTCTGTTGTGCTCCTCTCATTTAGCAGTAAGCTGATGTTGATGTGTAATGGTCATGTTGATACTAACTCATCACTTCCTGCATGTGTTTCATGATCAACACCTTTAATGGGAAGGCAGGCATGAGCCTTTATTGTGAAAGAACCACAAGAAGTTTTGGCAATGCTATCAAGGTTACTAATGAAAAGTGTCTCATTCTGACATTTGTCTGCACTTTTTGTCTTAACGTCACTTAGAAACAAAAAGAATTGTATTAAATCTCTAACAAAGCACAGTAGGGAAGAGGGGTTTAGAAAAACACAAGGAGTGACATTACTTTGAATGAACAACAATTAATTTTGTTACTAGAATTAAATTTTGGAGTTATGCTCAGCTGAAATGGTTAGATGGAGAGGTGCAGCAGCCTCCAACTTTCAACACGTAATGAAGATGTATCCCTTTTGTGGCTATCCTGAGGACATACAGAGGTTTGTAAGGTCTGTATCTGTACACAATACCAGTAATCCCACATTAGACAAGTAGAACATGCTGGCAGGGAAAAGGGAAATAACCCAGGAATGGCTAAATTCAGTCACAAGACAACTAACACAAAATCTTCTTTGTTTGCCCCTGGTATACAGCATACTGTAGTAGTTTGCTCCGTTGTAATGTGATGGTTTTAAAGATTAGTAAAACCTGTATGTGATTATATCTTATATCCTTTAAATGTTCAAATGGCAAATCTTTTGTTTTCAGCCCATGCAATCTTAAGGACTCTCACTATAAGTTAATCGTGTGTGATAAAGACCAAGAACAAACTCTTGACAACACTTCTATGGTGTAACACTGTCAGAGTGTTTGAGTGTTTGATCCTATTGACTTGGGTGAGAGACACACCCTCATCCTACTGTGCCTTAACGGCTGAAACTACCACTAGAGGGAGAGAAGCTCCTCTGTTCCTCTGTTCCTCCTGCATGGCCATCATCAGTTCAATTCAAAGCTTCAGTCCCTACTCTACTTCGATAAACTGTCTCAAGGATAATTTTCACATGTAACACTGTGAAAATGATGAACCACTCAACCCAACGTGCGTTTGAATCTCCTGACAGTATCATGTCTCCATACCGAGAAAAGTTCTTTAACCACTTCATGTGAAAACAAAATGTAGAGGTTGTAGTTTCACCTGATATTTTTGGCATATAAGTAATTCATGGGTTATTTTATTCCAACCACTTGAAACTTGCTATTTCAGTTTTTTAAGAATTATTTTGGCCATTTGACTCTGCCGTAGAGATAGAGGTGAGAACTCTTTATGCGACCAGAATATCCTGAATTACTTAAATTTCATACTAATTATACTGGGTATGATTATTGCTAAAAGCTTTGAAAAGCAGAATGGAGGACCCAAATGCAGACACACAGATAGGCAGGGGGAGTAAAGTGACATTTACTGGGCGGTGATGGCAGGTGGACAGGTTTACATGCAACATACATTCTGGGAGAGAGTCTTGACTTTTCCGTTTTGGGGTATGACAAAACACCAACTTAGTGTGGATGGAGGGCCAGAATACAAAAAGCATTTTCAGTTATGGCCACCTTCGTGTAGATGCAGTCAATTCCTAGGAAATAATTTAGGTGCATCCATTATTTCAGTTGACAGTTACAAAGCTAACACATTTTTCAGAATTACAATGTCTATTGATATTCATTATGCCAGAGATAATTACAACCAATTTGCATCATGTTCTATCATTCAAGTACAAGTTAATAAAAACACCTTCACACAGCTACAGAAAATTGAGTATTTCTTTAAACCCATAGCCTATGGTTGGTAGATTTATGAACAAAAAACAAGAAAGAGAGGGACTGACCAAGACACACCTTAGTATACTTACTTGTATTGTTTTGGCAGGGGCAGTAGAGACGAGCTTAGACATATTATCATCAAATGAGTTAGGATGAATGCGTTAGCCATTTATACATTCAGCAGACACAGAGCAGCACTAGCATTCATTTTGATGAATCCATATCAGCAGGACATCATCATTTGTCAGCGCCTTCCAAAATCACCACAAAACACCATTGATAAAATAAAATCCTGACTTGGTTAAGGTTCGGGAACGATCGTGGTCATGGTTAAAAGAAACCAACAGGAAACAAACAGCAGTCTCCTGTGGCATAGTCCCACCTTTTGTTGACCCACCCATCCATTCTGACCGGCTCCATATGTGGACTTTGTAGCTCTATAATAACTTCCCCTGACTTTCTCCGTTGCTCCCGATGGACAAGAGTCATAATTCCTGCGGCCGCTCGAAGGCTTTGTACCTCAACGTAAAAATATGTCCTTTTGGGGCATCTCGTTTATCTTGGGAGGACAGTCTCTCTTTAGCTGCTAAATAATCCACTGTGTCCACCAGCTCGTCTCTAACTGTGTCTGTCTGCTGTCTGCTGCTGAGCGGGTAGTGGACAGTGGCTTTATCAGAGCTGGAAACAGCTGCAGCTGGAAACCAGGCTGCTGGTGAGAGTGCAGAGACTGAACCTACAGTAGCAAACAACAAGCTAACAAATGTTAAAAAGCTCTGTAGAGCCGAGGGGAGCTGATCATTCTCTGTGGGTTCATCACTACGGGCAACACCTTTCACATTCCACATAGTCATCTGATCCAATGTTAATTTAAAACTACCTCCTCCACTACCAGGTACATCAAATGCTGCTTACATAACTTTTGCTTACACTGTTGTACATTTACTTAAAGCCACAATGTGTAGGATTTGAACATTAGTCTTTGGCACCATCTGTTTGTAATGGCAGACAGCAATGCACATCACTTTTTAAGGCGTTGTAATAACTTGAAACTTTGTCAGACTCTCCTTCCTGGTTGATTAACAGGCTACCAAACTGTTTGGCCTTCAACATGTAACCTTGCCATTTAAAGAATTAGGCTACATCCTATGATTGCTACACTGCAGTGGATGTGCAATATTTGTTTAGCTGACGTAAGCTTTGACTGAGGCTGAGAGTCTCTAACCATACTGGAAGTAGTGTGCGCTTACGGAGCCCCCCTGGGGTCAGCTGACAAAAACAAAGAGCTGTATAAATTTGTATTCTTAGTTTACAAATCCAGATTCATAATCCATGCCCACAGATTTCCATTAAAATCCCGCATTGTTTATGTCCATGGCTGTTTTTGAAACCGCCTGCTACATACTACCAATGAACGCAGTATGTAGTATGTACTACATACTGCATACTGCGTTCATCAGTAGTAAGCAGTATGAAACTGATTTATTTTGCAGTATGCTAGGCCAGGCTTAGCCGGTTTCCGGTTTTGAAAAGCAGAAGGAAACAATAGTACAGGTAACGGCAAACCACCGCAACTGTGTAGCGTCCTCTTAAGCTCTGAAAACAAAAAGTAATAAATGTAGCCTTGTCACAATTTCTGCTTGCACATGATTAAATTAGGAAAAAATTGTTAAAGTGGTAGGCCTACTTCTATTTATATTCCTCCCTGTCACCCACTGACGCGGTAGTGTTGCTGTCCGTCATTTCAACAATGGTGACCGTGTAAATAAAGTTGAAAAAAACAATGGTGACCGTTTCACCGCTTTGCATTGTAGGATACAGTAGGCAAGGTAGACTGGTCCGATGCATACTGGAGATTTTTTCTGAATCGACAACATCCGGGTATTTCTGGCATACTGCAGATTTTGCATTTGTTTGCATACTACATGCTACATTTTGGCCAAATCAGTACGTACTGATAGTATAGTAGGCAGTTTCGAAAACAGCCCATGTTTACTAGCTTACTGTCTTCTTCTTCTCTGCCTTTGTTGGCGTATTGCTATGTTTGTTAATACTTTGTCGCCACCAACTGTCGATCAGCGGAATAGCAGGACGTGAATCACACCAACCGCGTAATTGCGCGTGCATGTGCATCCTCGTGCACACATTACGAAGAAAATTGGGACCCACTCATGAAAACATAGCTCCATAGGTGAAAAAACACCACAGGGTACTTTAACCAATTGTTTCAGGACCGGCGACCAGGTGGAACTGTTACTGAAAGTTAAGTGTTGTAATTCGTTATTAATGTTGAATTAACTGCTGGTAGTCAAGGCTGATGTTTGTTTTCTTCGCAAAAGGGTGACAAGATACGGGCATGACGAATCAGGGAAGGACACGTCGTGGCTGATTAGACCCAGTCAGAAAGCAAATCTGGGTGTCTGCACCATCGTTTTAGAACGTCTCTGTTTTTGCCCGTCCTCACTAAAACGCAACCCCAGAGTTTTCAAACTAAAACAGGGTCAGCAGCGTTTTAAAAGGTCTCCGTTTTAGGGGTTATAAAACGCCGGAGTAGTGTGGACGCTAGGTGTAAACGTAGCAAAACTTAGGCATTTTAAAACAAAAACGTAGTAGATGTAGCCTCAAGCTCTGTTTTTTCAATCTTCATGACTACTTGTGTCACTTGCCTTTGAGGAGAGGCTGTCTGAAAGTGTGCGCCATTATACCTATTTTTATGATTCATCGGGACTTGCGACATAGATCTCGGAGAGAGATTGGGGCAGCACATTGTACAAACTAGTGTATTTGAAGCATACTAAACTAACAGACTTAATGAAAAATTAACATTCTGTTCAACAGATCATCATCATGACTTGGTCATTTACTGAGACTTTTTAGGTTTTATATTTCAGGACAGCAACTTCTACAATTCAGTATTAGTCAGAAACCAGCTGCCTCAGGGTCTTTATGCTGGTTTCTGTCCAGGATCATCCTCTGCTGCCCCTGACAGTGGAACAGCACCTGCTGTAGGCTTTACTAATCTCTTGTCTAATATCTCTGTGAAAGTCACATGTCGCCTCTCGTATTAATCATGGATCGCTTTGCTTCAGAAAGGCCATCAATTCACTCATTATTTGTGTCACGGTACAGCGCTGCTCTGACGACACATCATTGACAGCTGTATTATTAATCTATTGTTTCTGGTCATCTAATATGACTACTCGCACTTCTACGTCTGTTATCTTTTTGTCTGCTGATTTCTGACAGCAGGACTTGAAGCTCTGCGGTGTGAAATTCTTTTTCTCTCTTTGGAAACATTTTTGTAAATGAAACTACCGATGGAGCGGAACAGGTAGCCTTATATGGCAATTTTAGGTGCGTTGATTATGCGAATGATGACATCTAACAAACACACACCTCCTCGTGAACAGGTGGCATTCATCAACGAGTGATTTATGACAAGTTTATCCAGTTAAGAGCAGAAACCTCACAGAAAAAAGTAAGAGAAGACAAGAAGACCCATTGATCCCTCACTGGCTTCCCCCCAGTAAACAACCATTTGTATTTGTTGAAAAGCACGACTGCTGCAGGGAATTCAATACTGACTGTCTGAAGTGGCAGGTAAGAACTTGTTTCAGTACTTTTGTTAGTAGGTAACTGGTACCAAGCATGTGCCCACTGTGCAAACTCCAGTATTTTTAAAACTGGGCCCTATTTTCACAAAATCTGGGGTCGAAATGATGAATACTTACCAAGGGTTTTGGAATTGGTCCAGTAGATTACCTCCGCCGGCATCCGTGAACGGGCTGCAATGGCTGCAACATAATCCTTGCGGGCAATTGCGTCTGTGAAAAGTCCGTCCACTAAAAGTGCTTGTTTTTGCCACTGATAGGCTCAGACTGTCAGTTCTTTTCGTCTTCCTGCAACAACTCAATCTCTCTCGTGAGATTTCAGAGCAAGACTTTCTGTTCTGGTTAAACAAAAAGGATCTCACTCTTTAACAAAACGGTTTGTTTCTGTAGGGATCCTTTCCATAATCTTGTCAGACACTTCGAATATCAGTCTGAGCCTGTCAGTGACAAAAACAAGCACTTTTAGTGGACGGACTTTTCTCGGGCGCAATTGCCCGCAAGGATTATGTTGCGATGTTGGTGGGGGTGATCTACTGGACCAATTCCAAAACGTTGGTAAGTATTAGTAATTTTGACCCCAAAATTTGTAAAAATAGGGCCCAGGTTTAAAAATACCAGAGTTTTCCTTTAACTAAAGAGAGTATTGATCATCTATCCGTTAGACTGATTAAGAAAGCAGTATATACCTTCACTAAGGAATTGGTTGGAAACTGACCCGCCACCATCACCTTAGATCAGCCCAGATACAGTGTAATAAATCACACAGTGATGTGACTCCAACAGAAACGTCATGGTGGCAAGCCACTGGCAGACAGACAGTATTAGCGGGTTGTTTTTCCCTGCGGTGGAGGGATGGAGGGGGCATCAATTAGCCTCCAGCAGTCTCTGACCTTGAAATGGAGCACAGGCAGAAAACAGGAAGTCTCCCTGTACCACAGCATGGAGTTTCAGTTTGTGTCCTGCATCATTTATTGATTTTCACTTTTTAATATGACTGGAAATGTGCATCCACACATTTTAGGGATCTTCCATACTGTATACTGCCTACCAGCTAAGTCATTCAAAATAACACCATAAAACATCCATTTATTGTAGTGGCCTGAATCATTGTGGTATAATCTAAGGGATCATTAATACTTAAAGAGGAGGGAGTGAATGTTAGAAATTATACATTCACTCACTGTAGGGGTAGGGTTAGGGGTAAAGTAGGTTTGAATAGAACTGTTGTTTCCTGCACACCTATCTGTGTAGCAATATCTCAGAGGCTTAGTCATGGGCCCCTATGCTACACTCTGCAAGTCTCAACGTGTCTGCTTTCAGGCAAACACCTGAAAGCAGACACTTCCTGGCACAGTTGACAGAACACAGCATTTACGAAATCAATGATAAGACAGAAAAAAAAAACATTTGAATCCTTTATATAAAAACACTTAGCTTGCCTTTACAATGATGAAAATCACAGACCAAGGTTAAGCAGGACTCCAGCCTGTATCCCCTGCCCATAATTACATCCTATATTGTGATGTTAGAGGCCCGTTTTGTAACAAAGGATATTCTGTTTGAAAAGAAAACCCAATCCCAGTGCTTTGCCTGAACAAGTGTTGGGTACTTACATATTGTTGGGATGATGATGTTGTTTAATTCCTGTGTTGTCTGAGGGTGGGGAGTCTGCTTTGGGACAGTGGAACGTTCAGCGTTGTATCTCAGTGTAACAGACGGATCAGACTGAATCACTCGTGGCGAATGAGTCACGTATGGCCCTCGTGTAGATTTCTCTTCCACTACAACGTCAGGACGTCCTGGGGTAATGGCAATGGCGGTGGTCAAGGAGACAGTAGACGGAGATGAATAAGGAATCGACACAGTTAGTACCAGCGTGGGGTCAACTGATATGATAATTGGGTCCTGTCCGATGCGTTTAGGATCTAAGTGTGTGGGTGGTTCATACTCAAAGATCTTATCCACAAAGACCCATTTGAGGCCAGCTGTGCAGAGGGCTAAGCTAAGCAGACAGGCCAGGATGGGCAGAATGCAGATTTTCTCAGAGTGCAAGCAATTGTTAATCTGTTCCATCTCTATGCACACACAGCAGGTCCCTGGCAAGGCCACAATTCCCAAAGCCCCCAAATGCTCCCCATCACTGCCACCACCTCCCTCTGCAGTTCCCTCTGCACCCTCCTCCCCACTCTCACCAGCTGCCTCTGTCTCCTCTGGTTTCTCCTCTGGGACTTGTCCAGTATCAACAGTAGAGCTGGTGGGGGAGGCCGAACCAGGAGGGGGGGCTGGCCCTGCAGAGAAGTCCTCCATTCCCTCAGTCATCCTTTCCAACTGCTGGATGAAGGGTCTCTGAACACCTCAACTATTAACTCAGAGCATCACACAGTGGCTGTCTGCCACCAGTCTCCTCGAGTATGTTTTCCATCATGAGGTTGCAGAGTCAGAGCTGGAATTTCAGAGGGAGGTAAAAATGCTCTTCAGAGTGAATCGAACCTTAACAGTTAACAGTCTGGGAGGTATGTAGACAACCTTCTGCGCACGAGGCAAAGGAGTTCCTCACTCATGCTTTCTCACAGGAAACGCAACCATAAGTCTATAAATAGAATTGTCAAATTTGCTGTGGGCAAAAACAAAAAATATTTCCAGAGGATTAGATTCCTTAAATGTTCGGCATGGTCTACTGGTGAGCAGTGGTGGAATAGTAGCGCTCACTCACCTGAGCACTTGGGCAGAAGAGGCGGTAACGACGTGATGAGCCGGCTGCAGCTGCAGTAGCTGTAGTGCAGAGGACAGGACGGCCAGGCACTGCAGTGGCAGGAGGGACATGCTGTCTTGTCTGTGGAGCTCCAAGTAGCTGAAGGGCTGAATCATCAGGGAGCGGCAGGTGCCCTTCCTCTCAGCGCAGCCACAGAAACAGATGAGTAAGGGGAAAGAGAGAGAAAGAGAATCATAGAGAGAGGGAGGGGGAGGGGGGGGCTGCAGTAGCACAGAAGGGCAGAGAAGACGGGATACTCCCCTTTTTCTTCTCCCTCTCCTCCTCTCTCAATCTTTCCTCTCCAAGTGGTGAGCAGGGCAGCCTTTGGCCTCCTCCCTCTCTGCCTCTCTTCCTGTCTGGTGGCGTGTCCGTGCTCTCTTTGCAGGCTGCTCCCAATCCCAGCACAAAGCATCCAGCTAAGCAAGTTCCTACTTGATCCAATTAGAGCGCATGTCAGCGAATCACAGCCAGGCAAACTGCTGTAGCCACCCCCTCCAGCACCACTCCCCATTGATTATGCTGATACTAAAGGGTGTGTTTTTTGTCAAGGGGACGGAGCAAGGGAAGCAGACATATGATCCACCCCAAGAGGATGCAGCCATTGTGTTCTACTCTCCTCAAGTAGCTGCATTCATTAGTATAATAACATAAGAACACAGATGATAATGAATAAGTCAACTGCACTGACAGGGTATAGACACACACACATATACGTGTGTGTGTGTGTGTATATATATATACATATATATTCAACATAAACTGAACATTTGAATCTTCATGAAGATAGAACATCAATAATCATAGGCCTTTTTCACAGAAGGCATGTAGGAAAAGCACAGGTGTAAATAATCAAATGAATGCTTCAGGTTCCTGGTATTGTGCATGCTGGCTCACTATCACATTGTTAATGTTATTAGTAACACCAATGCTTTTTCTACTGTGACAAGTCAAAATGTCTGCTGTGAAAACGGCCTATATTAATCAGGATGGTTACTACTGGACACGTGAACTTTCTTTTGATCTTTAGTGGTGGTGTTTTCTATCAGATGTGTAAACATAAAGGTAGAAATAACACTAAGTGTTAAATACGCTTTACTGATTTTGTTATAACGCCCAATAGTGGAATATCACTGCTGGGCAGGGAGGACATTTTGGGAGTGCAGAAACAAAATCAGGGAGGGTGTGCCTAACCGTCAAATGAACTTTTCTATCAGATCCTGTCCATCACTGTCAGGGTTTAAGTCCAATATGAAAAAACACTTGTGCCATAGTTAATGTGCTCAGAGTTTACGTGTTTGTGTGTTTATGTTTGTTTTATTTATTGTTACTATTACTACTAACTTGTATGTTTTTCTTTTTTATCTCATGTTAAGGAAACAAATATCCATAGTATTAGGATGAATTGTGAATTATAGCTTTTATCACCTCCTTTGTGCTAATAAAATAAAATAAAATAAACTTAACTAGCTTATTTTACATATATACTAACAAGAAATAAAAGAAGTCATTTCAGCTGGCCTGAAGTATATACACACAAAAATATTCCAGATCCCTCAGTGATACTTTTATCCAATTTGTCAAATATAATACATGGTAAACTGGGAATATTGATCACAAAACTGACACTTCCTCTAATAGCGTGCAAGTGTTACAGAAAGCCCCCAGACCGCCAATAAAACCATTAACTCCCCAACCCCCAACCACGCAGACTAATAGGCTAGCAGGACAATCCAAGTCTTCTTGAGGAGTCGGTGCTTAAACAAGATGAAGAGGTCAGGTCACCACCACACTACACATTGACACTGCTCTGACCTTTTCCAATCCTCAGACAGAATTAATACCAGTAATGGTATCTGTGGGAAAGGACTTCCTGTCAGGCCCCTGAGTTAGGGACCTCCATATTGATTAACTTCTCAGCATTTTCACCCTCTACATATGGGGGCAAAAAAGTGACACAGGAAACAAATAAATAAATGAGCATAATAGATTAAAAATGAATAAATACGTTTTGCCAAAATAGAATAGATAAATAGATCAAGTGGAAATAAATAAATAATATTGTATTATTCTGTATTTATTCATTTTCACATTTATTTTTTTTATGTATTTATTTCCACATTTATTTATGGTCTCTCCTGGCTCTCTTTGGCTGCTCAGTCTTGGTTGGGAAAGGGAAAAAAGTATATTTCCTTCAGCTAAGCCAAGAGTCTCACAATTCTGTATACCGCCATTGTTGTTCATCACTGCAACCAACCCAGACTGATCAGCCAATGAGAGCCAGGAGAGACCATGACGAGGTTGTATGACACCATCCCTTATTATCACACAGGAGATGCAAAATAAATGTGGAAATAAATAAACATGAAAATAAACTTGGAATTCAATGAATGTAGAAATGAATAAATATGGGAATAAAAATATAAATACGTACTAAATACGTAATAAATGGATGAATGAATACAGAAAAATATAATACAGCCTATTTATTGCCCATTAATCTATTTATTTATTCTTTCTTTTCTCAGCAAAAAGCTCTATTTATTTTGAATCTATCATGCTCGTTTATTTATTTATTCGTTTATTTCCGGTGTCACTTTTAGGCCTCCGTATATTTACGCACTGCTTTGCAACCAAAGCACATGCACTAAGGCCTTTTACACCCTCAAGCAGAGGGACATGGGAAAGACATAAGTAAATATATTTAATTTAAAAATCAAAATTAAATTAAAAGACAGCCACTGATTGTCTCTGTACAGCACCAATTGGGCTAATTGAAAATGTTTGCTTGAGCAAAAATTGTAGTCATCCTGAGTCACATGATCCTGCAGAATGACTCAGGGGTAATAAATACTTGCTGACATTTTTAACATTAGGAAGAAAATACATGGTTGAGTGTTTGTGAAGAATTTGTGGTTCTATGGCACACCACTTTGCTGAACATCATGCATGCAATGATTGTCACTTGAGGATAGGAAGAACTGAATGAGTCCATCAGAGGTGGTGACCATGCAGAGGGTATATCTATTGGATTTTCAAATTTGATGCTTTAGTATATTCAGGTCTGAATGAAGAAACAGACCATATACCTTTATATGAACAGCATTTTTAATTGTAGCTATTGATGAGACTGCATCGTACTGCGGTGGCCTTCGATTTATTGTCTATTTAGAGTAACAGGAGTAATCAATGTGTTCACATTCTCAACTGGTTTCTTTAGTTTTTCCAATGTTAAACAATATTCAATTCCATTTTATTTATATAGCTCCAGATCATAACAGAAGTCATCTGAGGGCACTTTTCATATAGAGCAGGTCTAGACCATACTCTTTATAATAACTGATGTGCTTCCTCTATGATTAAGGTCTGGTTAAGTTTATAGGCACAAAAAGTACTCAATTAATGTTAAGGAAAACAAAACCAACTGTTAGTAGGAGACCAACGGAGTATCCTGTGTCAAAGTCAAATGCTTTGGTGACCCAGTCATCAACCCCGACCTCCGAGATTTTGCAACATCATGCTACTTTCCTTTGCTTTTGAGAGAGAACAGTCATTGTTCACATAGCCACAAAAGGTTGTCAGGTAGAAAACATAGGGTGACTGAACAAACCACCAATATTGTCATTTTTCTGGAGGACTTTCTCATAGGACCAAGGTTTAAAAACATTTGCTTATCACCCTGTCAGAAATTCATGTCAGTGGCAATTGTCAGACATATACAACAAAGTGATGTGCCAGAGAAAGAAGCGGAGGAAGAAGCGTTTAGGAGTGGGGACAGGGACAGGCCTTAAGAGGCGAAATACAGGTGGTAAGGTGGTGAGAGAAGCTTAACGACTCTACTCAACACAGCAGTTCTCAGCTAATGATTCTGCTTCTGTCTGGAGGGGGCTCAGACATGTCACCAACTACAAACCTAAAGCCCCCCACTCCATTAACAACTTGCGCCTGGCCAACGACCTGAATGAGTTCTACTTTTGATTTCAGAAAATAGAAAAATTTGATTAAAAGCAAACAGGAAACAGTTCTTATAGACTGATACGGTTTATTTTCACACACATATTCCCTTTGTCTATCCTGTCATTAGTAAAATACAACATTAGGCACAGTAGAAATTAGGCATCATTTAAACATGTCAAACATGTAAATCAACCCTGCTCATAAAACATAAGACTGTGCCAAAAGTTTCTTTAAAAAATATGCACACAACATGGCTGTCTTCAAAAAATATAGTTTACATAATCGCGTTAGTAATATGATTCCGTGGCATCAGCAAGACAACTCTTTATGATCATAAAATCCAGCTGTAAAGCCTCAAATGTAACAAATTCAAACCTGCAATAAATGATTTTTCTTGTCCACTTTGGGGCAGCAGAAACAAGTTGTAAACACACTGACATATCACCTTTTAAGTTGATATGGTGAACTTGTTAGCACACAGTTGCCTGTTTCCACATCCAGCAGTTACAGAGCAACATGATCATTCATGTGGAGTGGTGTCTGTGTCACCTGATGAATGTCAGTCCAGTATTCCCTCTCTGTTAGCTCTGTTTTCGGTCTCCACCAACTCCTGAGGGAAATATCTGGCTCTTTAGCTGCTAAATGCTCCACTTTGTTCACCGGCTCGTCTTTGATTGTGTCTGGCTGCTGTCTGCTGCTGAGCAGGTAGTGGACATTGGGTTTTTACAGCTTTTTCTCTGAAATCCGCTGCCTGAATCCAAAACAGTAAAATTGCTGGATAGCTAAACAATGAGCTGAAACTCACTGTGAAGCTCCGCAAAGCCGAGGGGAGCTGCAGAGTCAGCTGATAATTCTCTGTAAGTTCATGACTAGGAGCCCATTACACATTGTCATTTGATTTATTGATATTATAAAAATTATTATGATTATAGCTGCTTAAAGCTCACTCAAAACTGTGGAGCTTATTTTTTTTATTGAGATGCTGTTTGAATCTACAGAAAAACTTTTAATACAATAGTTTAAAAAGACACTCTCCTGGTTGCATCATAGCTCTCAATACTGACCCCATATTCCAAATGTTCCTGCTAGCTAGTTTTAACACAGTTCACAGTGTGTCTATACGACTTGGCTCTGCAGCTCTGTCAAGGCAAGAATAATAATAACAGAATCAGGTAGGAAATTATCTATAAATTAGATTTTATCATAGAAAAAACACCGGCTGGATTGCATGAAGAAAATAAAAAGATAATGTTTTCAAACCAAGACATGGATGGATCCCTATTATTCCCCTGAAACACAGACATTAGATCTGACTGGCTGGGGGCTGCTGTGGTTCATATGGGCATTATTTTGGTGGCCATGACAAAAGTGGGATAATACACACTGTGTGGTTATCACTCCATTATTCTACATCTAATTTAAGAGATTTCCATCTGAAATCTCCATCACATCTTCTACTCTTGCTTCTGATTGGTTGGTTGGAAGAGTGTCTGACTGCTTCACTACATGAAGAACTGAGCCAGCAGGTTGGCAATGCCCAGCACGATCAGGAAACTGTGGAAGAGGGCTGACGGCCAGCGGAGCGCCCCCTGCCTTCTCAGGGAGATCATGTGGACTAAGGCTGGAAAGACAAACACTAAAGCCAAGCCACATGTTGCTCCAGAAAACCTGCAAGGGGAGACAGAGAGTTCACATCAGTACAGAACATTCAGTACAGCGCCACCAGAGGACAACTATAGCGCGTCAAACTGATGACCCTATTTAAAAGGTGAAATGCAAAGTCTGTAAGGAAGAATGAACATTTTGTTCAACAATTTAGATTATTTTGTTACATCAAGAAGGAACTTCCTTGCTCAGTCACTTGAAACAAGAATGTTATGTGAGCAGAAGCATGAAGGAAAAGGCAATACATGAGAAATATACAGTATGTGCTAGCTTTGCTTTTGGGCTCTGATTTCTTGAATCATGGGGCTGGGTACAAAGTGAGGTGAGGGTGGAGACTCATTTCAGCATTATATCACTAACGCAAAATATTCAACTAAATCTAGAAAAGAAAAATGGGATAGAAAGCTTAATATTGAGATATTAGATACATGCGGAATTAACAGATGTGGAGGGAACTCTAAGGGAAGAATCGGATGTGTTTTATTAATCACACCAAAGTAAAAAGGTAAAGTGTTCAATAGACGTCAGACATGTGGGAGAGTGTGGATCATCAAGTATCACAGCAAACACTGGGATATGAAGTCCCTATGAGATGTATATATTTATTCTCTCACTGCCTACTCATTCATTTAATTTAGGGAGAGACATTTACATTTTTCATGTGGTATTCATCCATTTATTCAATTTTGTATTCATAAATTGATTATTTATTTCATTGTCAATTGTCTTTTTAATTCATATAATTATGACCCATCTAGTCCTCGCCATCTATGGAAGTACGATACTGAAATGCTCAAGTACTTTTTGAAATGATTATTAAGGCTGTCTACACATAACAGAATGGGACTACTGGGAGTGAAACAAGTCTCTAAGTACTGTGGTTGAACTGTTTCAGTAATGACACCGTTCATGATCAACATGATAATAATCATCACACCACTCTGACATGCATTCGAGACTTTTACAGAGTCCCAACCATCTTACGTTATGTTGTGGCAGACACCAGCTTATTCAGGCACATAAAAACGATCACAATTGATTTTGTCGACAGTGTTTTGTCCACACAGGCTCATTTATTTTCATTCATACTGGGACTGTGTTATTGAATGTGCATTGTTTTCTTTTGTATGGAGCCGCTTTGGGAGAATAATTTCTTTTGGAGGACTTTAAGAACAAAGCACAGAAGCTTTATATTACATTTGTATGGTGCCACTCTGTGTTGTGATTGGTCGCTCTATTCATCTTTTACATTAAAATTATTATTAAATAAAAACACGGCAATGTAAGAAACTGCAATGTTAGTAATTAAAGGAGACAGAAATGGTAAATGAATGCTATTCTGCCCTGTGTGTGTGTGTGTGTGTGTGTGTGTGTGTGTGTGTGTATGCGGACGTACTTCATGCCACCCCTGCATAAGTCAGTACCCCACAGTCAAAAACAGATGTGATCATACAGGTTTAAACATACCTTATGATGGATCCAATGTTGGGGTAAAACTTGGCCATCAGGACACCAGCTCCAACGATTAAGACGTTCAGTGTCAGAATGTGGAGGAAACTACAGAGAGACAAAGTGAAACCCTATGAAATGCTAAAAGACTGCAGACAGACTACACAGGGAAAAGGGTTACACCATAGATAACTTTGGGTTACACAGTCCATCTGTAATCATTTGAACTCTTCATTCTGAATTCCAAACTGCTGCCATACTTCACAGGTTTTAAGGCTTTTTTTGTTGATGTTATTTCTGTTTTGTGAATTGGAATTTGTTGTTATTCTCCTGTTGGTTTGCTATGTGATGCTTTGAATGTGAAGCACTTATAAATAAATCTTTACTTTCTTACTTGGAGAATTATTTACATATAAAAACAAACAATAATTGACGGCATTCTCTTTACAATGCATCTCACATGGGGGGTGGGGGTCACAACACATCATGATTGGGGTACACACCATGTAATAAGATAAAGCTACTGTAGTTACTACAGTAAATGTTAAATATCTCTAACTATAACAATATACATCTCTTTAAATCAGTCAAATGTTTGACAGCTCAATAATGTGGAGGATTACCAAGACTCCCTGTAAGTGACAGGGTAAACAAGCAGAAGTCCACAACAGGCTGAAATACACACACCTCTGACAGCATCACTTCATGAAGTTGATACTGGTAACATGTCAGCCAACAGCTGCTTATTTCCACCTCCAGCAGACACAGAGCAGAACATTCATGTGGAGTGGTGTTTGTGTCACCTGATGAATGTCAGTCCAGTATTCCCTCTCTGTTAGCTCTGTTTTTGGTCTCCACCAACTCCTGAGGGAAATATCTGGCTCTTTAGCTGCTAAATGCTCCACTATGTTCACCAGCTCATCTCTAACTGTGTCTGTCTGCTGTCTGCTGCAGAGCAGGTAGTGGACAGTTGGCTCTTTAAAACAGCTGCTGCTGGAAACCTGAGGCAGTGAGCCAGAAAACCAGAGCAACAAGATAAAAGAGTGTAAAGAGCTCCATGGAACTGTAGAGTTGACCAAAATGCAACAGTCATTCACCCTCTTTACTCTCTACTATGTCAAATGTAAGTTTGAGCTCATCTCCATTAGAGTTTGACCACCAGAGAGCTTATTTTAGTTTTACACTGTAAAAATGTCCCACTCAGTAGATATCTGGGTCACTATTCTTTAACAATCTACTTTCTGGATCCAGATATTTATCTGATGTGTTGTGAAATGATTAGCAGATGTTTTTCTAATTCTTAGTGATATCTGTACCAGCCTCCAAAGGAATATTACTGGTAGGGCTATATTAAATACACCTGGATCTGGAAGGTCCAGCAGCTGGTTGGCAACAATGATGAAGATAAAGGAACATTCCAGACAAATCTGTGACAATTGTACTGAAAAGTACAAGAACATTTCCAAGGCACTGACTAGTCCCTCAGATTTCACTATGGTGAAATGAAAAGAATTTAACACAGCTTTAACATGAGTCTGCCTACAGCAGGTCATTCTTAATGTACAAATGCTGGTGGGACGCATTCTAGCCCCGAAACGAGCAGTATATGCTTCAGTGTTACCTGGGGTAGTGATTGCCAAATATCTGGCCCATCATCTGGACCCGCACCAAATATCCCAACAGGGGGTAGACTGTGATCATCTGGAACAGCAGGAAGGTCCGAGCCACAAACACCATCACATCACTGTTGGGGAAGTTATCTAAGAAGTTCTGTAGGAGAGAAGACAGCAGAGGGTGTGGGTTGTTTGACAAATCTGTAGGGAAGCTATGCTCACTGTAGATAATCATCTGACTGTAGCTGCTTTCATCCAGCAGTTTGTAGCTGTTCTCCAATCCAGATTTTTGTCCTCTTCACTTTTTTCCTCAATAAACTGCTTCCCACACACTCACACACCAATGGTGACGGAGCTGCCATTCAAGGTGCTGGCCTCTATCGGGAGCAACTTAGGGTTCAGTGTCTTGCCCAAGGACACTTTGACATGTGGACAGGAAGAACCAGGGATCGAACCACCAACCCTGGGATTAATGGACAACCCGCTCTACCTTCTGAGCCACAGCCGCCCCAAATATGGCAAAAACATGAGCAACAAAAAAACAAAAGCACAAAGATAAGAGGAGTGTAAATCTCACTGGTTCAATGCAATCTTTGAAGAGAGGAGGGACGGGAAAGGCAGCGAAGATCAAAACTCCCACATACAGATAGGTCAGCCCTACTAGAAGATAAGCCACAGACAGGTCCCGCACCTGGAAACACCAAAACACATCCAACTGAGACATCACTTCACTGACTGGGTTTTTCTGGGCTCAGTAAACCATGATGGGGAGGTTCGTCTTCACTACATTTATTTAAGAGTCTTTCCTTCCCACTTCTGAATTGAACATTAAAAGGCACTGTCATCACTGATGAAGACTCACATAACAAGAAACAACTTGTGAGACTGAACTGTGTTATCTATCTAATACAGTGTAATGCATATGTTTGCAGAGTGGGATGCTGTGCAGGTGCATGGGTGAATAATGCACACATTGTTCTCTTGGTGTCTGTTGCTCTTCATCAATGTGATGATGCAGTTGTGAATGAAGAAGGCCAGAGTGAGGACACCAGTCAGCTGAGGGAAGAGCACTCTGAACTCTGAAAGAAGACAGAATGAGAGAGAAATTATACATTTGCTACTGAACAGAAACAAAACATCTACATCTGCACTGGTGCTCCCCTAGTGGCTGACAAAAGGGTTTATCCCTTTAGGAGCATGAATGTGTTCAAATTTCAGAGCATTCTGACATTCAGATTATGAATGTGCGCAAAAGTTCATAATTTGGCCCTAGGATGGCACTAGAGAAAAGCTCATAGAGTGCCTTAAAATGGAGACGGTTCATCCTCTAGGGAGCATCAGTTCTGCTGAATTATAATGACAGTTCTTGTGTAAAAGAGAAGTTAGAGAGAATGTTGGTAAGATGGAGGAGCTAGAGAAAAGATAAGGAAGATTTATTTACTCTCAGGGAACCCTTAATAAAACTGGTCATATCAAACTGCATGGTAATCTTGTCAGTAATAGTTGAGCTGTCTGTCTGGAAGAGTTGGACCTCAACCAACTGACTAACTTCACCATTCCTATGCCAGAAGGGCAAAAAGACCAATTACATCAACAGATACAGATAATGGATAATAAATACCTCGAAAGGAACTTCGTTTTTTTGGCTAATCCACCAAATTCAATATCTAACCAAGGTCATCACATTGATCAATCATATAAAAATCCAATACTGCCATTAAGAAGATCTGCTAATTGACCAGCAATACTGTCTAAAATGGCATTATACACCCAACGTTGTTAAAGGGATAAGTACCACGGTGTCACAGGAAGGACCCGTTACAATCTAGACTTCAAGCAGGAATCTATATCCTCATATAGAATTGGACTACAATTAGCTAGAGTATGTCTACTAGGTTCATCTGCATTGATGTGGAAAGACAAAGAAGCATGAAAGACTGCAGGAGGTTTACCTGGAACATAGAACTGGGTTGTGTCAAACCAGTGGAACTGTAGGTGGAAGCCGAGGCGGACAGCTTTAATAGTGACCAGCACAATCAGGTAGACCACTGATATGGTGCCTGGACAAGATGGGATGATGCAACAATGGATGGATGAATGATGCAGCACACAGCACGTTCAGAAGGAAACCCCGCAACCAGGGGTCTGTTTCAGAAAGCAGGTTTAACAAACTCTGACTCTAACCCTTAAACTCTGAGTTGACTAACCCTGAGATGGGAAACTGAGACAGGGCAGGGCCCAGCAAATAGTTGTTGACAACTTCCTGCAAAACTGTGACATTTTATGTTTACAAGAAACTTTTTTACCTAAACAGGAGTTGGGAAAATTGAATTCTTTTAATGACAATTTTCACAGAGTTGGTGAATCCACAACTGATCTTACTATGGGAATAGGGAGAGGAACGATAGCAGGAGGTGTGGTATTCCTATGGCAAAAAAAAAGCTGGACTCGGTGATAAATGTCATCCGGTGTGAAGTTGACTGGTGTATCTCTGTACAGTTAAGGATTAACAGCAAAGAGTTTATTATCCTTAATGTTTACACACCTTATGAGTGTTGAATGAATGAGGATGTATACTTGAATAGACTTGCTTTTATAAATTCCTTTATTCATGACAATCATTCCACAAGTGTTTATGTGGTAGGTGATATGAATGCTGACCTTTCAGCTAAATGTTCACTGTTTGCTAAATATATGTTACAGTTCTGTGGGGATAACAATCTCGTATTATCTAGTCAACTGCTCTTACCTGCACCTTAAGTTTGCAAGCCCAAAGGTTGCAGTTCTTCTTGCAATTTGCTTTACTGGCTTTATGACTCATGGTCTGTTGCCAGACTCTATGTTGTCTGTCATTCTTGTGCCTGTCATTAAGGACAACGCCGGCAAGGTTGGGAGCCTGGATAATTATAGGCCAATTGCACTTGACAGTGTGATATCTAAAGTTCTAGAAAAGATTCTATTAGATCGTTTAAGGGAATATATTGGTACCACAGTTTGGCTTCAAGGCTAAGCATGGTACTGATATGTGCATCTATGCCTTGAAAGAAGTAGCTGAAATGTATAGAAGTCAAAATTCTTCTGTTCTTATTGGCTTTATTGATGCCTCAAAGGCTTTTGGCCGAGTTAATCACCAAAAGTTGTTTCTAAAATTAAGTCAAAGGGGCGTGCCTGACAGCATGATAAGAATCCTAGCATACTGGTATGCCAATCAGAGTATGCAGGTCAAATGGGTCTCCGCTCCCTTTGGCATTGGAAATGGAGTATGACGGGGGGGCTACTCTCACCAGCCCTCTTTAATGTGTACATGAATGATTTATCTGACCAATTAAGAGGGTGCAAAACTGGCTGTATGATTGGTAACACCCTAATAAACCATCTTATGTATGCCGATGATCTGGCTTTTTTTCTCCGAACAGTGCTGGGTTTCAACAGCTGCTGAATATATGCTCTGATTATGGGGTCAAATATGATGTGCAATATAATGCAAAGAAAAGTGTTGTTATGATATGTAGAGCAAAAGGGGATAAGGACCTCAATTTTCCAGATTTTTATCTGTCAGGACAAGTGCTATGTGTTTGCAATAAAACAAAATACCTGGGGCACTTTATTACAGATCAAATGTTTGATGGCGATGACATGTACAGGAAGTGCTGTATACTATATGCTCAAGCTAACATGTTGGCAAGAAAATTCCAGATGTGCTCAGACCATGTTAAGATAAGTCTCTTTAGGACGTACTGCAATCCTCTCTATACTGCCCTCTTGTGGGCCAAGTTTAAAAAAGGTGAGCTTACATAGGCTAAAGGTTGCCTATAATGACTGTATGCAAATATTACTTAAAAAACCCAAGTGACTTATTCTGTAATGCTGGTGTCACCTATGTGGAAACATTGGTATAATTGTCTTTTATAAAAGGTGGCAATGTTATTTTTATTATTTTTAATAATATATGTATTGTACCTGGGTTGTTGTTGTTGCATGTTTTCTAATGGACTCTGAGTCCGACAATAAAGTTGAACTGAAATGAACTGATGAGAACAGCTGATCAGAGGTAGTTCAGTCATCAGAGTATGTTCCCTCTGAGCTAAGCTCATGCGTAATTAAAAAGACATCCATTAATGGAGCTCCGATACTATGATTCACCATGGCAATGGATTAAAAAAGGCTATCCCTTCATTTGAATCAATTGGAGATAGAAATATTATATATCTTTAAAAACACATAGATTACTACAGCTATGTGCATTAAATGTGTTGCAGGGGAACTGACTGACAACCTGACAGTTGTCTTATCAATGTCACAAAACTTCTCGAACTCGTAAAAAAGTAGAACGATGCATAGATTTTATTCTGAGCTAAGAATGAATCCAGGATGTGTAATATTTGAATGTGAAGGCAGAGATCTCTGTTCTAAGAAAGACAGATAACCAGGCGGGATTTTGATCTTCTTCTCCAGATGTAAACCTCTGTAAATGAATGTGCTGATATCGACTGTATGAATGAGGAAATGAACAGTACGTCTGACAGCTCCTTCAGGCTCGGCAGGAAGGGAAGGACACAGAGAGACACTTGGGGTTTGCTGAAAAAAATTTGCCAGCAAGCAGTTTAGGTTCGCAGCGTAAGTGACCCCTCTATCTGGAACTGAAAACTCAGAGTTTCCTACAGCTCAGGGTTAACAAACTCAGTCTTCACTAAACCTGTTGTCTGGAACAGACCCCAGCACATACAACTTGTTAATCATTTATCCATAACATGCTGGCTGATTTAGCTATTTGGTTACCTCAACACCTGCAGTCAGATGTTTCAATGATAAATCTAACACAGTGACAACTACCTGGCTGCCAAAAAAATGCATAAATACTTAGGACTCAAAGACCATCAAAGATCTAAAAAAAAGCACACTGATTTTTTAAAAGCACCTAGTGTTCCCCCAGGTCACTGCTGATGTTTCCAAACCTAACTGAACTGTGTTGAGTTTCACAACATCAACAGTGAGTTGGAAAGAAATTCCGGTGGCACACTGGGTCCTTTTTTTCAAAGCCTTCTGACTAATCACAAACACTGCTAACCACTCTTCATATCATTGCTCTTGCTCCATCTTACCCAAGAAGGTGAACCTCGCGAAGAAGGAGGCTGAGCGGAAGCAGAGCAGCGGCAGCAGCAGGATGATGAGGTAGAGGGGCACGGTGTTGGTTTTGCTCCACCAGTGCTCAAAAGAGTCAGAAGTATCATTCCCACTGTTACCGAGGAAAAGTGTGCTGATGGTGTAGTTCCCTCCAGGTTCAGTGTTTGGGTATGGACAGATGACTGGTGAACAAATCAACAAAGCATTACTGTCTGGACAGTCAGTTTACCAACTAAAAGGGATTGTTTTCCTACTTGAGACTAGTCAAATCTTATGGGGGCACAACAAACACCTAAATAAAATTAAAAACAAGACATTTCACAATGTACTTCGTGAACCTGAAATGATAGTAGAGAGTGAAACTAAGAATAGACATAAGTCTTTATTATTATTATTATTATTATTATTATTAATAAATTAAATTAATTATTCTGTCATTCATTTTAGGATTAGAATTGCTATTAAACATTTACATCACAAGGAAACCACAAATTGTGGTTAAGATAAAAAATTTAAAAAACTAACAGAACAGGAACAGTACCAATTTTATGACAGAAATGTAGAAAAACTCCATTCATTAGCAGAGTAAGTATTGGCTAATAAACAAAGTTAAAAATATTTGTATATCCCTAGAAAAACATTCCAGGTTACCCATTATTACCAAATGCAGAGGCTCCAAAACTATACGGTACAATTTTGTTTCCTGACACATCCTATTCCTGTCTTTATTTGCTTGGAATTCAAGGTTAGCCATCGTCTGCTAACAGACCCATCTACACTGTGATTCTGGGCACACCCACATTGACAGCTGTGAGAGAAAAGTGGTGAATTCTTTGGTTGTCAGTCCTAAACTGTGGTCCTCGATATGTGAGATACACTATGTCCACAGTCAATAGAGTTCAATCTGAAAGTTGGATCATTGAAATGACTTACCTTTATCTGAGCCGTTGGTTCCAAACTCTGAATCTGACATGTTGACATTGTGAGCGTAGTCTGTAGACAAGAGAGGAAACCATCAGGTCAAAACAAAAACTCTTCTTGCACATTTTAGAGGTGCAACCGCTAATAATTTAGCATCAAAAGAACCATAACCTATATGCAGGTGTTCTGATGTGTTATCTCAACAGTGCTATGATTTCACCTTCTCCACAGGGCCACCCATCCACACTCCTCCCTACTACTAGCTTTCTCTGCGTTTGGTATATCCTCTACAGAGTGAACATCAGTGCAGGATTTAAAAGGTCAACAGAAAAATGTCAGTACTGATGTGTAGTTCCATTATATTTGCAGAACAGATAAATAACCTATGATGAATTTGACCCCATAAACTAGCTAGCTAATACTTAATGCAATCTAACAAATGCCAGCTCAGTACACAATCACATTCTCAAAGGTTCTGCAAATATCCAGTGATACTCTCCTCCAGTCTTGCCTTTTTAGCAATCTGTCATTTTAAATTAGAATTAAATAATTAAACTTTGAATATGAGCTATGGTAACGTTAGCTTAAAGGCTATCTAATGGCTCCACCTCAGCTGAGTTGGTCATTTAACAACACTGGCTTTACACTGAAAATGATTCTCATATTAAGCCTCAGCTCACTCTGAGGGACTGTGACCTAATGAGTGACGCGTTTGATATTTGCTTAAAGCAAGAGTGTGGTGGAGGACATGTATTTGTCAGTGTAGTCATAGCTAAATGTTCCTAAAGAGGCATATTTTACTGACTAAACCTATAAAGTCACAATGGACTCAATGGTGAGCTTGTGGCAAGGTAAACTTTGGAATTAAATGCTCACCAGGCTATTGTGTAGGGGCAACACACATCAGCCATGTTCATACAGTGTCGGATCATTTGACAACCGAAGCACACACCAGACGCATTGTACAGACACAGGTGGTCAAAACACAGTGGCCAAGGAGGGCCAAGTGTTGCGTGTTGCCTTCAAAGGTCATCTTTGCTTAAACAATCAACCAAATGGAACTAAATTGAGAGATACCTCCTTCCTGGTACTGACGAGAGCACTGGGACTTACTGTAGATAAACTGCCCCGTGTTGTAGAGGAAATTGGACATGAGGACCCAGTAAACCACCATGGCTCCAATGAGTGACACCATCGAGAAGAGCAAGCTGGACCACTGGCCGAACTTGCCAAAGTAGTACCTACAGACATCAGGGAATTCCCAGTCGGATGCGTCAACGTAGGCTGGACAGAACACAGAAAACGAATAGAGCAGTGAAGATCAGTGGACATAAGGAACTTAAGGAAGTCAGCTACAATGTCCAAGGTGCGTTACTGAGAAACATCCTATCAATGAGTTCAAATTCTGTTGAGTAACCCCTTTAATAAATGCAGTTTCCAAGCCTCTGCTGAGAAACACAGATTTATCATTACAGAAAACCTCTGTAACCTGCAGCTCCTCCCACTTTGCTTACTCTATTTGTAAAACACAGTTTGCATGGGTTTATATGTCTGCACCATTTATATGTGCTGGGGGGAATCTAAAGGATTTCAGCTACAATGAAGTCTAATCATAAGAACTGTGATCTGATGTGTCTGTGTGCATGCTGCTGTGAGGTGCGGCTGCCTGGCAAGTACATGCTAAAGGGGCCATTCCTCTGTGGGAACATATAGACAACTGACACACACTCATCACAAACACCTACTAGAGGGTATTAAGCAAATTCTTTTTAATGAACCAATAATTACCATTGGTAATGTGGAGTAGGCAAATTTGCAATCGCAAAAAAAAAAAAAACTAGACCTCCAAGCAGGTATAACAGGGGTCCAAGCACCCGACGCAAATTGGAACCAAAGGCGCACAATCTCGGGGCACTCAGGAGCTGCTGCTGTAGCTGCTAAAATATTCAAAGTGAGTACATTTATGGTGACTGACAGTCAGCCAACAACCAAGACATGATGTCAGTTTGTTTGAAATGAATTACTATTAGTAGCCTTGGTATGGCCTAATAAAATGTTCAAATCATCAAAGTTCTACAGGGGTGAGTAAAAGTTTTGGTTACTGTGAATAACATATGAAGGAGTCTGCTTAAAGGACAGATTCACAATTTTTGAAGTCCGTCTTAAAACAGAAGTGCCCACATGAACACTGAAATAGTTCTTGAGTGCTGTAACCATTCCTCCTGTTCATACTAGCCTTTAAAATGGCTGCTAATTTAACCATTGAACTACAGGCCTGCAACAGCTCCAGGCTCCACTGAGCTAAACAAAGAGAAAGAGGATGAGAGATGAGCTTTACAGACAGACAGACAGACAGACAGACTTGTTCACAGCCACGTAGGAAAAACAAACACTTTCCAAAGACAGAAACATAGCATTGATCTAATGTCACATTATTATCTACTAGCTGGCCTATATGAGTTGAGTTTAAAATATTTTAACAGTTTGAGCAACAAAGTACAATTCATATGAATATATGAGAGAGAGAGAGAGAGAGAGAGAGAGAGAGAGAGAGAGAGAGAGAGAGAGAGAGAGAGAGAGAGAGAGAGAGAGAGAGAGAGAGAGAGAGAGCTGCCCTCTGCAGGTGTGTTTGGAGGTGTGTGTGTGTTTGTGTGTGTGGTGGGGGGGGGGGTATGTGTCATTTATGTGGTGTCACTTATGTGGTGTCATACAGTATATCATGTGTCACAACATTAAGCTACAGCTTTCTCTCATAATGTAGTCATAACACAACTGGCAAAGATTCAACCCCAGATGATCTTCACTAGAAGACATACCGTGCATAGAAAATGAATACACCACCATTCAAAGTTTTTACAGTCTGTAAATGTCATATATTAAAGTGGGACGTGTTTTGTCCAGACCCAAAGTATCCAACATACCATATGAATACAGTGAAATTTTATTAATTTGAAAAAAAGAGTGCATTAAATGAAGAAAACTGAAGTGTATTCCTTTCTGAAGTATACACCCCCCTGAGTCAATACTGTTGCAGGATCCTCAAGGTGTCAAACGGGCTTCCAGATGGACCTTTTTCAGAAACCGCTTTTTTCTTGCCACCCCCCCCATACAGGCCAGATGTGTGCAATATCTTTGATATTGTTGTGTAATGCACATGTTGCCCTCAGTTGGCCATAAAACCCTGTAGGTCTTTTAAGGTTGTTATTGGATTTCATGTACAAAATGTCTTCTCTCCAGGTCATCTAGTTTAGATGGACGCCCTGATCTTCGTAGACTGTGGGTGGTGCCATACACTTCCCACTTTTTAAGGATGGTCTTAACAATGCTTCGAGGTTTCTTCAAAGCCTTGGAAATCTTTTTATATCCCTTATCTACAGTAAACTGGTTTTATTCATGGCAAGTTAAAACACAATGAGTTATTGTATGATCTTGAAGGCATTTGGTTATTCCTGAGATAGTTTAAGTGAAGCGTCAGTAAAGGGGGTGGATACTTATCAAACTAAGTTATTGCAATTGGTTATTTTTAATTAATGACATCCTACACGTGCATACCAAATTTTGTGACATTTGAAGTATGTAACCCTGAGAATGTACGTGTTATAGCACCACTTATGGCTGGATTTGCGGCAAATTTGGCATGGTAGATCTGGATCACATCCCAGATTGGTGTACCCAATTTGGTGTCAATGGAAGATAGTATTGGTGAGAAATACTGTATTTCCAAAAATGACACTGTACAAACAAATATTTATTAAAAATCTGCAAAGTCACTATTGCTAAACTCATTCCAAAGAATCTTTTGATACCAGTCTGGTGTTTCTGAGTTGAAAAGCAATACTGACAAAAGTAGGTTTTGCATATTTTGCAAATTTGCGAAATAATTTTACAAGGTGTAAAAATACAGGGTGTCTAGATCTCCACCGTTACTCCCTTTCCTGCAAATTTCACCTTTGCACCTTGAACTGTTTAGGCAGTAGAACCGCTTTTTGTGAAATCTGGCCTAATACTAATAATACCTGCATGCAGAAATATACCGGGGTCCAAGCACCCAACGCAACTCGGAACCAAAGGCGCAGGGCCTGAGGGCAGCCAGGGGGACAGGGCCATCACTGAATAGGGCTTCAAACAGCTGTTCAGATATGCATGTGTTTGTATGCTTGGGCAGCTTGAGACGCCCTCCTGCAGTGCACACAGCCAGGATCTGCTCCAGTCTTGGACTACAGGGGCTGTGGAGTCTGAGTCTGCACTGAAACTATTCTCAATAAATCATTTTGCACTTCATTCACAAGTGTCTCCTAGTTTAGTTACTGTTCTCTCCAAATAGACTCACAACCTAAAAGCCAAAAATAAAATGTAAAAGCTCTTTTTCCTGTTCAGTGATTTGTTATAACTGTAGAAAGTGTATGACCTTTTCTATTATCTCCAAACTAGAATACATTTTATTATGTGAATAAACTCATGTCTCACTCTTAAAGCTGCAGTGTGGAACTTTTGTCTCCCCCTTCTGGCAGTGAGAGTAATTACACAAACACTGTGGACGTACGCCTACAGGGGAGCTCACTCACATTTCCACAGTTCCAAGACAATAATCCATTATTTAGGTAGACTAAATGTAATGGCTACACAGCTAATTCTGTCCAGGAGCAGTAAGGCCACATCCTGTCTGCCCTCAGTCCTGCTCTTCTTTCAGCTCTCCAACCAGGAAAAGCTGCACCAATGGTTATCCCCATTTGTTTCTTTTATTTGACTGTAATCCTTCCTCTGAACGCAGTTTCTTTTTTATCTGGAGCATCAGAAACTTTTCTTGGAGCTTCTTAGGTTTTTCCTCCATACTCCTAGTTGTTGTAGCTACTCTGTCTCTACAGTTGCTCCCTTCAGCTCTGGAAAACCAGAGCCATGTAGAGAGAACTAAACACCAGATTTAAAAACTCCAGTCCACTGTGAAATACAGAGAGATTTACCTCTCAGTGATCGGCTTAATCAGCACTGTGTGAACTCGTCTGGCAACGGCTTGAATGGAACAAATGTTCATTTAACATTTAAGTGCCATTTTGGGACAGAAATCAGAACTTTTATGGCGTTACATTACTTTTCTATATTCATTGTTGACAGACTAGCAGTCTGTTTACACTGTGTTTATGCCCACAAGTTAAATATGATACACAGTATATCATGCATCAAAACATTACGCTCTTTCTCTCATGATGTAAACAGGGTTGTCCACACCCGACACCCGCTCTCAGGCTCTGTCTCACACTCTCAGAAAGCCACACAGCTACTGCTGGATGAAAACTATATGAAGGTTACATCGGCTTCCTCCACACACAGCACCCACAATAAAAAACACAGCTAATACAACAGGGTTCCAACACCGTTGGTGTTTGGGCCCCATAAATAATAAAGCGCTCAGCTGAGGGCAGACGTTACAAGGGCTAATAATATCCCCAGACAGCTGTTACTTTCACAACCATCATTGTACGGAATAGCTGACACAACAGTTGCATAAGAGACGCTAAAAGTCTCACAGCAGAACTTTGTGAAAGGTCATGGGTTCGCCAAAACCCACAGGTCCCTTCCTGTTGGGAAAATAAATTAGAATAATATATTTGCTCGAGTATCGAGTATCTCGGGAAAAAACTAAACAAACACAAAATAATAAGGGGTGATTGCTGCACTAGAATACAGAAAATGACACTTATTAAAGTACAAAATGATAAATAGTTGGTTTGCATCAGAAACATCAAATAATGGAGTTGCAGACTTTAAAGGATAATTCCAGTTCATTACATTTCAGTTATGAGAACTTTGTAGCCACCATTAGCAGATTAGTAAAAGTGTTGTTGGACTTACGTATTGCCTTTGGTGATTTGAGGACGATGTAACAGCAGTAGAGCATCAGCAGGCCTATGAAGATGAGGATGAGGATCCCCAGTGTGAAACCGGCCTAAAGGGACAGAGACAGCATTGACTATTCAGTTTTCAGCTTTTGTCCTGTAAGTCAAATTTAATGTGCATACATACTGCAACTGTGCATTTCAAGAGTAACTGAGGTCAATACAAAACGTGGCTTTGAACGAGCCAAACAATAAGGAATAAAGCAAATCACCTGCTTTATACCCCAAGGTATGCTGAGTATAGACGTGCCCATCATTGTGTTCCATATAGCAAATCTGTGAGGAGAGAAAAGCAGTGAAACCCGTTCACTGAAGTACAAGGAGAACATTTATTCAGGTAGATTTACTGACTGATGCTGGCAGGGCTTACATGGTGATGATACTGGGGTTTTTAGAGGAGTGGTCGCTGCCCGTCACCTTGAAAGCTGTCCCCAGTGGGCTGTAGATGTAGATCTCCTCTGGCTCGGGGATCACATGGTTGGGAGGACTCTGGAGGAAAAAACAGCCAGATACTAAAGATGTACAGTAACATGAGCTTTTATGAAAAATAAACGCATAATGATAAAACAAATGTTTTGGGATCCCTGAACTTCCATGTCCACTCAACTGTTTGCTGCAGTTTTTCCAGATGCGCATGTGGCCGCTTTCCATTCCAAAGAAACTAACATATGCTATCAAATTTCTTTAAATACTCTGGGATTTCTAATGGGAGAAAATGAAGCACTCAGAACACAGTTCAACTCAGACATACTCCTAACTGCCAATGTGGCCTTACACTCCTAGTCACCACACTACTGCCTTCTAAAGTTGAGTCCATTATTAAATTAAAGTCACCAGCGACTATAGCATTTTAATCTCAAGCTGTGTTATTTTTTGCCTCTATTGAGAGCATAAATATTGATTGAGCATTAAGATTGTATTTCTGATAAGTATTATTATTATGGGCATCCTTCTCACTGTGTCTTTAATTTGCCTTATACATTTAAACTGCAAGTGTTTGCTGATTAGTGTTATAATACCCCATCTTTGGCTAGACTGTAGAAAACATGGCCCACCCATGACCCACCAGACTCGTCTGAGGATAGATGTGTCTCTTGTAGAAACAATACTGTTTCGATTTCAGGATAGAAAAGATCTTTTTCCTCTTAATTGGATGCCTGAGGCCATTAACATTCACAGCGTAGAAGCACGTTATTAAATTTAGATATCCTAAAGTATATATGCTCAAAACATGGCATCTGTCTTCCCCTCTCCCCAAACAGCCTGAAGCTTATTTAGTTAAGCATGTAATATACATACTCAACTCTGTTAATGCTATACTGGTATGCAGCAAAGCAGTTCATTTCCCGAGTGATGAGTTTCCACACTTCGTTTTCAAGTCCAGATGCAGTGCTTTTACAAAGTTGAGTTGGAGCTCATAGCTCTAAGATAAGATAAGATAAGATAAGATAAGCCTTTATTGTCCCACAGCGGGGAAATTTTTCTCTATAACCAAGTGCTGTGCTTCCCCTCCCCTCCCCACAAAAACAAGCACCATTGGTTGTGTCCAGGCTGATGCTGCCGCACGTCAGAGGAAATCTGCATAAAGCTGAACCAACTCTCAACTTCTCCTGGTCTTGATTCACGGGTGGAGGCGCCAGGATGCTATTTGGAGGTTCCAGTTACAATAAATGACAACCTGTTGGGCCTCAATTGTGTGAACAGGGGATGACACAAATGTTAAGAATTAAAAACGAACGACATAGAGATGCCTGGACATGCTTATTATGGTTACTGGACATGGAGGAGTTCACAACTTGCCTTCTCTTTAAAAGGAAGCCTGAAGAAAGCAGCCGTTTTGTGCTGTTTAGCTGTGGGGTTGTAGCGGTGGCTCTGTACTACGTTGGAGATAAATAATGTACATGTACATGGAACAAAACAGAACTAAAATGGGGATAATGCAACATACACTGATTGCTACATACATGGTGTGTGTCTAGGTTATTTGGCCCGTTGCTACTGTGTGTAGGTACACGAACTTGTGTCCAGGGGCCATGGTCATGATAATCCGCCCATGGCTGTAACACCTAACTAGGTAATGATTGGACCTACTAGCAGTCTGTCAGAAGAGCCCGTCAGCCTGCTGTAGTAATGGAGCCTGCTGTTGAGGATGGCAGCCTCAGCAGAGACTCGTTCCTGTGGGTCATCATCTACGATGTTGCGGGGTTCTACGTGGAAAGGCCTTGAAGAAGCAGACAAAAATCAGGTCATTTCTAACAATATTCAGTCTGTCAAACTATTTTCAGAATCCATTACAAGGTTTAAGTCGTGCAAAAATGTCAAACGTTCTCCGTTTCCAGCTTCTCCAATGTGAGGATTTGCTGCTCTTCTCTGTGTCATAGCATTCTAAACTGATTATCTTTGTGACGGCTGGTCAGACAAAATAAGCAATCTGTTTATGTCGCTTTGGAGTCTGACAACTAGCGATGGGCATTCGTCACTATTTTCTGACATTTTAAAAGACACACGTTTAATCCAAAATAATTGTGAAATTAAATTAAAATCTGGGTTTGTACTGCTTTTTAAGAGTAAAATTCAAGCACTTTCAAGGTACCTAATCCAAAAATTTCCAGACTCTCGAAGCCTTTATCATCACATCTAAATTGTTACTATAAAAGCCAGGAGACAACAAACAAATATGATGACGGGATCGTTTCATTTCAAATATTAAAATATTTTTGGTTTACATGAGTGACTGTGTCGATGAAACAACAGATTAGGTTGAAAATCAAACATTTTTCAAGGAGTATATTGGAATTCAAGAATATTCCTAACCTTGAAAATATAACTTAAAATTTTCAAAACTTTCAACACTTTGTACAAACCCTGTAAAATGGTTAAATGCATCCTTAAATTTGAATTAGACAGAGCACAAACACTTAAGCCTTAAACATGTCTTTACTGAGGGAATTCATACACACTAAAAGCAAACATGGATGTCACCTGCTGGAAGGGACTGTTTGTAATGCTTTATGTGCTAGGAAGCTAGTTGGTCACTGTGAAATACCTAACTGGATTAAAATTCACACAGACTGCTAATGCTAGGGTGGTGCCAAAGACTCACACAGCTAACATCTTAGTATTTGCTTGTCAAGTGACTTCCAGGAAGCCTAACTTGTTAGAAAGCACCTTATTTATTATCGAGCGAACGCTGTCAGGAAAGAGAAACGTGCCGACCAGGCTCCATGCTGGACCCAAACTTTGGGGAAAACATTATTGGCATGTTTGAGAAACTACCTAAGAGTTCATAGACATACACATGTACAGTAAACACATACATGTAGACAACGCAAAGCTACAGTACTACCATCTGAACCCATGAAACAAGACATGACATCAAATAACGGAACATAAAAGCCCTGACTCTCTTACAACATGTACATCAGTACATTTTATGTGGAAGTGCAGGAAATACAACATTCCTGGTAAAAATATGGTATCTGATATTGTTTCTTTAGTATGACCTCTGCCCATGTCTTTGTATCTTGAGTCTCTTTCCTGATGAGAAAATGAAAGACAAAATTGGTCAGCCTTTGTATCCTCCAGGAGAAATACTGTAATGTCCTTTTTAAGATGCCTGGCCATGCTCCTAAAGGCCACTTACAGACTTTCTAATAAATATGGAGCCCCTTCATGCATTACTAAGCTAAGCTAAACTAAGGTTCCCAAGCGACTCTGTACTTCCTGATGAAGACATGAAGCTTTTGTACGACATGCTTGCTGTAATTGTTAGTGTTTTTTCTGGGTGTGTGTATCCATCTATCTGACTTGTGTCATACATTGTGGAAGATATTAAAAGCTATAAATATATTCAACCAAATATGGGTTCAAGGGATACGAAAGATGTTGACAGAAGTCCGGCAGAACTTTTTTAAGGTTCACCTTGTTCAAATGTTATGTTGAAAAATCAAGCATTTTTTAAAGGTGTATATTTGAAGCATATTCCTAACCTTAGAAACATAACGGTTAAAATTAAGCATTTTCCAAACTTTCAAGACGACTTTGTACAAACCTGTCCCTAACACATTGTTGGTTTGGGTCTGCACAGGCCAGTTTTGATTTTATATGGGGTTTCTGTTTATCACGCCCAGAAATAATGAATATGTATATTATAATATTAGAAATACAGTCCAGCGTGTGGCTTTCTGTTGTCTGGTATTAAATGATGTATTAAGGCTCTGCACCCGCTCTGAGTGTGCCAGTAAAAGCATAGAACTATTTAATGTCATCTATTAAACAACATGAACCTGTATGCAGCTCTATCTCACAGGAGAGACTTATCATTCTCTGTCTGGCAAGTACTGCATATTGATTGGTGTAGTGTTTCAGTGTGATCTACCTTTTAGCCTTGAAGTCCAGTGAATCTGTGGAGCCTCTGTGTGAGTAGCTCTCTCCAGTCTGCTCGGAGCTGAGCAGAGGCCTGCAGTCGTCCTCCATGATATGTCTCACTTTCAGCTAAAGCCTCTCAAGTCTCATCACCTGACTGGGAGGAAATATGTCATAAAATCTGATCAGAGAGCGTCACAGAGCAACCATAAACCATGATTTGTGTCCAGTCGTTTACTGCAATCTTATGTAGTTGACATTCCAGCTGTGAATGTGCTGTTCTAGCTTCCAGGTAGCCACTGGGTCCCACTCACTTCAGCATGCTGTGAAAATCAACCAGGTAATCCATAACAGTGAACATTGTGTCTACTGGATTATCTGACTCAAGCGAGCTTCAAATCTCTGGAGGCTGATTTTCCTACAGTCAAAACCAGATTTGAACCAGCTTGCCGGTCCAGGGGCAAACATGAGCTGCTGGGCCCCAACTGACCCCCTTTCCTCCATGGAATATCACATGGCCCCAGGTTTGCTGTGTGGAGCTTTGATTAAGCACAAATTAATTTAGGAATATGCACCATGTAAGATCAATATCAGCTGAAATCACAAAGGTAGAGGGCCACCTCGAGTCCCTCATCATTTCAGTTGATGTTGTGCTTTAGTAGTGTATATTCTCAAACAAAGTTACAACCCAACTGCCACACAGTGAACCTGAGAATTTTAGGGGCCCCTGGGGGTCTGTGCCCACTTTGCCCAGTTGGTAATCCAGCTTTGGCAGAAACCAGCGGCTACTTAGAATGAAGAAAGAACACATCAAAACATCTTAAACACTATGCTAGTTTTCAGTAGTAATGTAAAGTGTTAAATGTCAGGACATTTATAATACCACGTTAAGTATCAGTGACCTCCTCCTCAGGGTCTGCTATTGAAAAAGAACAGCGAAAATTACAATATCAAATGGTGACATTACAGAATCCCATAATACAATGATCACATGACACATTAAAGTAGCACCTCGCATCATTCCTAAGAGAAGGAGAGTAAATATACACACATGACATGTAGGTTCACAGAATGTCTGGTCCAAACTTGGTTACCACACACATATACAGTATGAAATTCTGATTTATTCATGGTAGGACTTCTTGTTGGTAGCTTTACTGTATCTAGTCTCAACTAGAACACTCTGTTATGTTAGTGAATGTCAGCAGAAAAATATCATGTATATGTGTGGAGATTTCTGGTGCAATAATACATAGTCCTCTGAACTGTAAAGTCAGCGTTGGGTTGCTGTGTACCGGTGTTATGAAGATGTCTTGGGGCTGTTGCTCTGTCACTTAGCATCTGACCAGCTTAGCCTGGGTTTAGAACAGGTCCGACTGAACCGGGTATGCAGGGGTTTAAAATGCAGCCGGCTACTCTGTCAAAATGAGAACAGGTTGACAAGTCCTTTGCCTAAACATCTATCTACCGTCCGTCATTTCTGATAACTTGAGGACGACGAGTGCTCCACATCTGTCCATACCAGGGTAGCGTGGTCCAGTAGTAGTCTACCTGAGTTCCACTTCTTAAATATTAAGTTAGATCTTTTGTGACATACAAACAGTTGATATTTGTTTTGTTATTGAGTGAAATGCAGGATTCAGATTCGATAAGCGGGATCCAAACTGGATTCAGATTTGACCCAATGCTATCAAACCCAAACCCTACATGAGCCGATACAGCCATCATTTTGGACACTAAACTGTCTTTGGCAAATATTTAAAAACTATCAATGTACAAACATTCTTGCCTTGCAGCTCATTATTTATCTGCTCACGGTCTGCAGTGGCAGAGCTTCTGACACACACTAAACACAGAGACCATATCTCCCCGGCATTTTTATAACTAAAGCTATTTCTCAAATGGTTTTATGTGGTTTTAATTCTCAGTGTTTAACAATTATTTAACATTATTGAATTTTTATGTGCATAATCACCTACAATGAGCTGCACCAATTGAGGACAATTGAGGCCGCTGGGCACAGCAATGCTGACCTTGCTGGCGATGCATTCCAGCTGGTAATCATTGCAATCCACTTCTGTAGAGGGGTTAATAATTGACAGCTCCAAAGAGCCGATTGTTAAAACTGCTTGGTTTTAATTATGTTCAGGTTAGAAACATTTTGGATGTATTTAATATTTGATGCACACTCGTTGCTGCTTCTATAACGCCATATTCATACTAAAGATCAGCAGAGTGATACGCTCTCACTTAAACCACGTCTGCAGCTGCTTTAAATGAAGCATCAGATATGATGAGCTCTAGGGGCGTTAAAGTTATGTCACAGAATTAAACCAGGTTTAGACTAAACCGAAGGACACGGCAATCATGTTTACTTGGTACCGTTTGGTTTTACCTTGTTCCATTTATGTCATACAATAAAGAAATGACAGGGTTCGTACTTTTAACTTTTTTAGCTTTTTAAAGGGCACTTTTCAAGCACTTTCAAGGTACCGAAACCAAAAATTTCCAGACTCTCAAAGCCTTTATCATCACATCTAAATTGTTGCTATAAATGCCAGGAGACAACAAACTAATATGACAACGGGATCGTTTCATTTCAAATATTAAAAGATTTTTGGTTTCCGTGAGTGACTGTGTCGATGATGAAACACCAGATTATGTTGAAAATCAAGCATTTTTCAAGGAGAATATTCAAATTCAAGCATATTCCTAACCTTGAACACATAACGGTTAAAATTAAGCATTTTCCAAACTTTCAAGACTTTGTACAAACTCTGAAATGATCACATGTCATATTGGTTTTTGCATCTGTGATTGAGTTTCCATAGTAAACTAGTTGAACGGTTGATAGTCTTGATGTTTATCACCCTGGGTGGATTGGATGGTGAACCACACATGATGTCAACATAAAGCCTATTGGTTTATATGGGTGTAGTAATCATATTGACACATTTGGACCTGACAAAGAGCCAATCAAAACTGTCTCCTTTGTGGTTTGGAGTCAGTGTGCAGGTGTAACTCTTTTCAGAAACTTTAGTAGAATTCCTGCCCACTTCTGGTCCTGACAATGAAACGCTGCCAATTCTGTAAATACCTCTCAGGAAAAGCAGTCCAGAGGCCAGACACAGATACAGACTAAGCACTGAATCCCTCAAATGAAAGTATAATCATTAGAATTCTTATTCTATATGAAATATAATCTCTCAATGTTTTCCCAGACTTTTCTTATAAAGAGGGTCTTTTCTGTTGCTGCACAGGTCAAAGGTCAGGATCCTTAACAGAACATCATCCAGCTGCTCAGAGACACCCAGGTTCAAACCCTCCCCGTGGGGTTCTTGGGGGTGAGGATGAGCGGCTTTCACCTGCTGTTTCACCGCATTATAATGCACAGTATTTGCCTGCTGTATGTAACGTCAGGTAAGTGGGGGCCTCTTCCTCACACCTACACACAGCTGCTGCTTCAGCAGTGGCATCAGATCAGCTCATACACACACTCAGAACCAGGCGGCCAGTGACCACACAAACAACGACCCCCAGCATGTCCCCTTTAACTTAAATCTGTCAGCAGCTTGAAAAGCCAGCTGTCCTCATCTGGAGGTAGCTTTAGTTCCGTAGAGACGTGCGGAGGAAATGGAGGCTGTGTCGTGTCTGTGGAAATATAAAGTGCTGAGTCTGCAGGACATTTAGCTAACTCAAGCAAAATATATTTTCTTACCGGATGGAGACTTAGTTTCCTTTGTTCCCAACTTCAGCCTAACGAGGTTAACGTTACCTCACTAATCACCGTGAACCAGCACACACGGACTATAACGACTGGCATAGCTAACATGATGTAGCATCATCAGTGAACATCCTACCTCCTCCTGTCCTCAGCTCATCTCGGGTTAGCTGTGTGTGTCAGCAAACGTTACAGCCAGAACCACCGGTCCAGACACCGAGGCGGGTCCACAAGAACCTATGACCAGCTGACTGGACCGGTAGCGTCCGCAGTCCGGCTGTAGAGGAAGCTGAAGGTACGGTAGGACCCCCTGCTGAGAGACAACCCCTGTCTGCCTGTCTGTCTGTCTGTCTGCCTGTCTGTGAGTGAGTTGTTATTACTGAATGATGACGCTCTTCTTCTTCTTCTTCTGCTTCTTCTGGGGTTTGGCTGCATTACCGCCACCTCCGACTGTGCGTGGGAGACTTTACTGCACTCTGTCTGTACTGAATATTATAACAACAGTATATATAATCATCATATTCTAATGTAATCGATAGATAAGAAACTTTATCTCATCATTTCCCGGAGGAAATGATATATATTATATCTGTGCCTCTGTGTCCTCGCTGGTATAGTAAGGCCTGATGAGTTTTACTGTAGCCGATAATACTGATCAAGAGACTGTTGATAAGGTCTGCTTCAGGAGCTTGGGGGGGGGGGGTTGTTGTCTTTATTTAATCAGCTAATCAATCAATCAATAATCAATCACACAAATCAACCTTACAGCTCTTTTGTTACTTTATACTCATACAGGTTAAGTAGGAGAATATTTGATTGACAAAAAAATTATGAAAATATCCCACAAGAACGACTGATATAATGGAGTTATACAATGGGTGAATGATCATTGCAAAGATCTGTATCATTTCTGTATCGCATAGTAAATCATGTGTATAGATACATATTGGATCATCTAAGAGGGATAGATACACGCCCTCCTTACTGACTTTAGGAGTGTAGATGGCTATTTATAAAGAGGAAACCATGAGTCTTTGTTTATGGCTTACCAACCTTTGAAATTGTTGATCCTGACACAGGAAGTAGTTCTCCATCCATCCTGGTCACAGCAGAGAGCATGACTGCAGGAAGCAAAGTCTTGTCTGCGCTCTGTTGTGACCAGATATATTGCTAATAAAAATAGCTATGAGTTTCATTATTGCAATAATTATTTTCTATGTTGTCTATGTTCTCACTTTACAATATTTCACCAAGTCTTGCAGTTATAAACGTAAGTTAGGAATGAATGAATCAAGCAGAACGCCAACCAAATGATTTTCTCCAACTTGAAACTAAGAGTATAATAATGGCGTATTAACATTAATACAGTTATTAGAACAAACTTAAAAAGTATGTCTTATTAAAAAGTGGTAGTGAATTGACAACAGATCCAGACAGGACAGAGGACTTTTTGGAGTAATTCTACTCTTGTATGTTCTACATGTCAGTGGGTCTCCTGGTTTCCCACCCACACCAGCTACCACGCTCCCTCAGTCTGTATAAAGGATCCACCATATCAGTACCGAAGGGTGACTGTCACCTCATGCTGCAGACGTTCGTCACTTCCACAGTCTTCTACTGTTTTGGGCGGGCAGCCTGATACCAGACACATTTCTAAACAGTCATCTTTGTCCAATCACTGACAGGGTTCTGATTGCCTCACATGAGACATGTCTGTCTGTGAGTTGTTTGCTTATGTTGCCAGATCACTGTCAATCAATCAAATGTGACCTAACTAACAAACTGATAAAGCACACTGAGCTTTGTTTTTCACTGTTCATCAATAATACCTGGACAACCTCCAACTTTAACTGTTGATTATTTTGTCATGAATATTCAAAGGTGGAGTTTTTGACCACAAGTGGCGCTATGGAGCAGTGGTTGTGTTTTTGTTTGATTTGTGTCGTGCATGTGCACAAGGATGCACACGCGCACACGCAAGCGCACGTGCAAGCGCCATTTTTACGCTATTCCACTGACGGACACTTGGTGGCGGTAACGCGCCAACAATCGCAGCAATGCGCCAACAAAGGCAGTGAAGAAGAAGACTGTTAAGATTCCAAATCTTTTCAACATGTTTGGTAGACCTGGAGGTACACACAGTGTGTACTGATGAGTAAAAGTACTAGAATTAAAGTCCTGCATTTATAATTGTACCCAAGTAAAGTACACAAGTATTATCAACAAAATGTGCTTAAAGTTTCAAGTCTGGATTGTGCATTCCTGTGGGAGCTACATTTGAATATTGCACCTGGTTGAGGTGGAGCTAATTTGAACTACTTTATGTACTGTTGGGTCCTTTGTAATCTATAACAATGCCATTCTAAACTGATCATATGTTTTGTACGTAAAATCAGTATTTACAGCTGTAACATATAGTTAGTGAAATACAGCAAATGTACTTAGTTACTTTCCACCATTGTATATATACTGTACATGTAAATATGGGACCTGTATCCGTTTAGACGTGTTGGAAATACAGTATATGAACTGAACATACATATACTGTATATTATGTACATATACAGTACTGTGTCTGTTCTCTTTATGGGTCAAATGATCAGTCTGTTGTTATTCTATATTTTTCGTATTGTCAACTAATCTCATGTGCAGACTAAACCAACAGCCCTACTGGTTCCTACTGAAGACGTAAGTCTTTAAAAACAGCTCACAAATATATAGTTTCATGTTTAAAACAGCTGCTCACTGTAGTTTTTATCAAACAAGGAGGAAATAGTGCGTTAGTTGGGGACTATTTTCAGTAGCGGATGAATCCACATTTGGTGCTCTAGTGAGTATTTGGGGCAGCAGGACGGTGTATAAATAAACTCCAGTGTGTGTTCATGGTGATGAAGGAACAACAGTGTGGGTCACTGATGTGGTTTTAATAGTTTTTATATATCAGGATGTGATATACACACAGTTCTTGTTAGGAGACACATTCACTGCTGGTTTGAGTCTGAACATGAGATTTGATGACAAGAAGAAAGATATAAAATACCACCAGACGTGTCCTAACGTGAAGATGTTTCCTTTGCTGGAGATTGCCTCGACTTCCTATGATCCTCATTAAGTTGATCCTTCATGATATGAATCATATTTAATGACTCGTCATTACGCTCTGACACATGCAAGTTTTCTGTCTGTCTATTTCCTGAGTTTTCTCTTTCTCCATCCTTCCTTCCTGACTCAATTCTGAATAATTTGACAAAATGAAGTATTAACAGTTTCAGATGATGCTTGATCTTGAATAAGCGGTCAACATATTTTGTGACCAAGCAGAAGCTTTCTTTACACCTCAGCAGCAGTACACAGATGCATACAGTATGGTATGGCACTGTCTTAAAATGGAAAAGAAATGAAAGCATTGATAATCCTGTAAAACATTTAATGAACAACATAAAGAGAAAAAAAGATGATTAATACAACCAATAAACATACATATTTTCTTTTTCCAAATTCTTTTCCAGCAACAATCAGCACAGAGTTTTCCAAACTCAGACACCTTGGACCTTTCAAAGACTATACTGATGTTTGCTGTCCTATAACTGCGACATGAAACATGATTTCAACACATAAACATCTGAAGAAAAAGAGTACAAAATGATGTCATTAGATTGTCTATAGATCTTTTAGACCTCTGTCACAAAGGCAGTGTAACTGTAAATAGACATGACATTTTTCTTTTCTTCAAAATAGAATCCACTTCATGACTGACTGCTGCCCAAGGTCCAGATAGTGTTTATGATAATGGCCAATATCCCTAGTTGTTCATTTTTGCTCAGGGCCACAAACAGGCTCAGCCTGATCCTGGTTCTGCTTTGTCTGAGAGCTGTGGAGGCTGTTAATGATATTTACAGTTAGACTTAACCGTTTGTGATCAGGTAGGATGTCTGCCATCCGTTTCTAGTCTTCAGTTGGAAATTCCCAGCTAAGAGACTGTGAGAACAACCTCCACGTTCCACTGATGTAGCTCAGAAAAAAGTGAGAAGAACATGGACAACGCTTAACTTTCTTTGTCCGAGTTCAAATGCTCCTTCCCAACAAACCAACTAAACGTACAGTACGTCTGGAGGATAATCAACAGGGTGACAGAAACACCGTGTGCTCAAGGTTTCAGCAGATGCTGACATGTTGTCAGCCTCCTGCATCGTACAGAGTCAGAACACTAACTTCAAGGCCTGTCGCATTTTAACAAAGAGAAAGTTGGAATTTCCGACATCTTTGGGAAGCAGCACTATTTGAGAACAGCAGTAGGACATCAATTTTCTCTTGTTTTCTTCTTTTGATAGTTCCTCTTTGCATGCATTCAGCTGGGGTCCATAAAAGCACCTTTATATAATGTAACATAGCACCATTTTTTCATATAGTTTTCCTATTATACTGGGACCCAACCATTGGCATGCATACACTCTAAAATCTTTATTTTCTTGGTTACCATTTCTAAACGTAGCATCGTTTCAAACGTTACAAGGCAAGTAATGAATATTCATACAGTACTTTACATGTCGAAGATGAACTAATACAGTACACATTAAAGAAAGTGCTAGAGTACAAAACGTCCTTGTTTTTTAAGTCTTACACTACAGGACTATAGGACACACCAATGTATTACATTACATTTATCTAAATATACACCTTTTCACATTTTCATTATTCACTTCAGCTCATTTTGAAATGATTACCAAACATCTACATCTCTACATTTCCCACTGCAAAACTTGGATGGTGAACAGAAGGCAAACCAGAAGGTCTTCTTCAGTATGCATACATTCACATCACACTACCTGCACAACCACAGAAATACACGTACACTTTGTCAAGGTGAGTCCCACCTCTGTACTTTGAATCCTCACTGTTGGGATCTTTTCCATCCAGGTTGATAGCAACAATCCCATGAGAAGTAGTTTTCTGTTGGCTTTGACCAGTGGACTTTTTGATCGTTTCTATTGGCTAAAACAAAGCACATGAATCAAAATAAGCAAGGATAAATTGTAAAGGTGTTTTAAGGCGTCAGGGTTGGAAACATTAGATCTTTGTTAACAGTCCAGATGTCCTTTCATCAAGGTGTTCATCAAAGTCCAACATCCTGTAGCCCTCCTCCTGTTGACTGTCCACTGAAAAGGAGATTTCCTCACAGTTTGTACGTATGATAAGCATCACTTCAAAGTAACAAGCCACAGTCTGTCGTCTTGGTCTCAAACAGCTACTGGTTGTACTTTCCTGAGTGACGGGGAAAAGCAGCTGTGGTCAAAAGATGGCTTCTTGTTGTGCTTTCATACTCCTGTGATGACACGTGCATTTAGCCACCCCTTGGCAAAAACAGGGGTTTTTAGAAACTGCAGAGCATTCAGGTGGACAGCCGAGCTGAGCCGAGCTGAGCCGAGCTGAGCAAAACACAGCTCTAGCTTAACTAGCTTAGGCTTGACCACTAGCTAGCTGTTAACTGCATCTCCCAGTATTGAGATTTCATGTCATGGTCTTCTTCAGCGTGTGGAGGACCGGCCATCTCAAGACTGTGTGATATGTAGAGTTAGCCAGTGGACCTTGACTTAAGCAGAGAAGGTGAATACGCTGCAGTAGAGGTTAGACATCTTTTAACGAAATAATCTTGAATTGAAATAACCACAAGTTCGGACCCTTTTTTCCACTGTGAAATGTCACAGAAGCCAAGAAGACCACAGCTGTTGTTCTCTGTCAGCAACAGAGGGTGAGGGTGTCGGGTACGCTCTTTACATTTAGTTTCCATTCATGCAAACAAACACTAACGCTTTATTTTACAGCTCCATCTTTTCTGAATCATTTACCTAGAGCTATGTGATTTGGCACTAATTGTAGGGGGAATTGAGAAAGTATCCAGATGACTTAAATCACTTTATTTGGAGATCAAACTGAAATGTTCCTAATAATCACTCATTGCACTGGGAAAAAGGTGTGCACACAACTAAGAAAGTGACAGTCGGTCAAATTTCAAGCCCCAAGATTTGCTATGTTACCACTGTTTTCCACGTGTTGTTTTCTATCTGAATGCAGGCTGGAAGATGCTGACCGTCGTGTGGGAGGAACACGACCATGACATCCCAGATTTAAGAGTTGTCTGTTTGCTGTTGCTAATCCCAATCTTTTTAATGCAAGAAGTTACCACATTCATTTGATCTTTTCCCAAATCGCCCATGTTAGCTTACTGTTACTGTCCAAACAACAGAGCTGGAAATCAATCTAGGATCTGATGGTATGGAACCAGCTCAGCAGGAATGTGAAGGACACCTGGTTTGTTGGTAATGGGATAGAACTAGGATGCCTCTTCAAGGGGAACAAAAAGTATAACAGATATATGAAACACCCACTTTTATTATGCAAATAAGAGACTAACATTGTTATAAATACAGACAAAGCATTAGCACCATCAATTATTTATCTATTTATTCATTTATTTAGATTTTGGATTTTAGATGTTATTCTTTCAAATCACAAATTTAAGACAAAGAATCTAAATCTCACTCAGCTTTCTTAAGAATCTTTTTAGCTCTGCAGTATTATTTCCCATTAATAAGGAACCTTTTTCTGAGGGTCCAGCACCTCACTTTACTCTCCAGGAAAGACAGGAGCAGACAGTACCACATCAGAAAAGGGGATGTTTTAGAGCTGAGATCATTTTCATCTTGGTCTCATGAAATGCTGTGAAGTGAGCACAAAGCCATGATGGAACGTCTGCTCCCCCACCACACAGGGTGCATTCACTGGGATGAAGACACTTTTGATAGTCTATGATACAAAAGCTCGTCATGTTGGTAGCAAACCCAAAGATTCCATGAAAAAACATTAAACCTTTTTATGTAAGGTACAATGTCCTGTTTGTTTCTAAAAGTCCACTTCAAACTAAATGTAATCCACGTGATCTAATGTCAAACTATGTCGTCCGCTCAGCTGTGGTGCCATCTGTGGTGTCAAATTCAAAACCATTCCTCACACTAGATGGTCTGGTGTCATAGTTATCTGTTCAGCACACCTTAGCAATGTTCACCAGTTAGCGTTAGCAGCAACAAAAGCCTAGTTTACTGACAACGGCCGGTGCATTTTACCAATGTCCCCCATCGGGGCACAAGGCATGTCCTGTTGAGCTAATAAACTGTGAATGTGAAATTCAAATAAATGATTCAGGGTTCGTACAGCTTTTTAAGAGTAAAATTCAAGCACTTTTCAAGCACACGGTACCTAAACCAAACATTACCAGACTCTGGAAGCCTTTGATTGTTGCTATAAATGCCAGGAGACAACAAACAAATATAATGACGGGATCGTTTCATTTCAAATATTAAAAGATGTTTGGTGTACATGAGTGACTGTGTCGATGATGAAACACCAGATTATGTTGAAAGTTTTCAAGAAGCATATTTGACCTCAATAATATTCCTAACCTTGAAAACATAACGGTTAAAATTAAGCATTTTCCAAACTTTGAAGACTATGACGAACCCTGATAACTGAGTTTCCCGTTCACGGTGGAGTAATCTTCACATTGTTCATGTCCACAGGATGAACTCTACATTTTAATGTTTGACTTTAGTCTCAGTACATCTGACAGTGATTATCTAATATGGGGTTTGAACTGATATACACAAGATGTTCACCTCATGAGAAGCGCTCAAACGCAGACACAGACCATGATGAGAGTGGTGTTGAACTGCAGCTCATCAGATTCTAAGCAGGGATCCATGATTGTCTCTTTACACCAAGGCATGGATAGAACTGGTCCCTCTACGTCAACCAATCACAAAGCAGCGGAACGAAAGTGCAGCCTTTATTTAAAGTGCTTTTTGGAGTGATATTTGGAATTCAAAAGACAGATGGCATTATACCTTTAAGGAATTCACAATCCACTTTCAGCAGAATAAATACCATGTCTTTATCTTAATATCTTGGCTGAGGCAAAATTTCTGGATCAAATCAATGTAAAGAATTCATTTATATTCTAATTCCACGTAATTTCTAAAATAAATTGTGCTTTGAATTATACACTGCCTTATATAACTTTAGGCATTTATATGAAAATAAAACAACTCACTGAATCACTTATGCCCTACGGCACACAACAAACACACCAAACCCAACTAGCTTTTCATGCACCTAAAGGTATCACAACTACTAGCTGCCTGCCACAGTACAAGTCTTTTAACACTGCATGTTCATCCTACACCAACACCAGTCATTTCAGTCCATCTCAACTCCACCAGCACTGAGACGAAGGGCCCAACTCCGACACTTCTGAGGCTCCTGTGGTTTGAAATGTGCGTGTGTGACTCGCTTCTGTTCAGTGGCTGGACTAAAGATTAGGATGGGGTGTGTTGAACCTCAGTGCTGCAGCTTAGTATTATCCAATAATTCTATCACACTGTAAAAATCATACAACATGAAGATCACAGCAGGATTAATTTTCTCCATCACAGTGAATTGATAAAAGCTGTATTCCAGTTAAAGAACACAGTAGTGAATTAACCATGCGAGTCATTCTAGTTCAAGTAATCCATTCACAACCCTGGCTACTATCGCGCTCCATTCAATCACATTACAGTTAGCGCAGATAAACACACCGCATGGCAGCACCAAATGGCTTTTCTTTGTATTTGTGTGTCTAAATCAATTCTTTTTTATTATTATTATTGAATTGAATTCAAAGTTTGGAATCTGCAGAGCTTAACAGTTGTAGTCTGAATCGGGCTCTTTGTCACCAGTGACCAGCTCTCCTGTCACACAGCTGCCATCCAGTCTACACAGAGCTCAGTGCACAGCAAACGGCCATTCAAGCTCCAACGGAGAAGCAGCACTTCATGGATTGTTAGGGACTCACGGCCAAAAATAACGCACAAGTTGTCAAAAACTTCCTCATCAGGCCTGTTGAGCAGGATGTTGAGCCCTTTCTATGCTAACACTCATCTACCCAGTTTACCTGTGAGCCGACATCAGGGTCACCAGTCTGGTTTCTACCTTCACCTGTCTCTTGTGTCATGCTGAAAACATACACCTGCAGCTGTCCTACGAGGGGTATCAGCATCTTCATAGGACAAACACAGACTGTGTGAACTCATAGCACAAACTAATCCTTTCTTCACACGTTAAGCAGCTGCTGGTCTAATGTCTGACATAAGGAAAGAACTCACTTTGATGTGTCATTTCAAACATTATCAGTGTGTAAGGGGCATGTCGTAAAATAATCTAAAATATAATTCTCAATGTTTCAAGTATCCGCAAGAGTTTTAAAGGCATCACTGTCTACATCAGTGGTTACAAGATCAATGTCAGGGCTCCCGAGATCATTCACAGGATAGAAAAACAGAAAAAACAATATTGCTCCAATATTTGCTTTTTACTGAAAATATTGCAGCAAAAAGATTCTTCAAATAAAAGGAATGTGAGAAGGAAACCCCTCTTGTGGTCACAAGCCAAAAGCTTCTGGTACCACAGGTGTCCTCCTCCACAGTTGTGGGAGGAAGAAATGATAATTGGTAAAAAGTGGCAAAGAATGGTGTGCACATGGAAAAATGGAGCCAGGTTTCAGTACAGAGCCAGGTTGGGTCTGCAGGTACGTTCACCCCTATCTATAATGGATGAGTCGACAGTTGATCTGGCAGAACAGATGAACTTTCATTGAATAGTCTGCATTGCAACCTGGACCATATTCTTACGCTTCAGGTCTATTTTCTCTGTTTTGATAGTGTATAGCGACCAGCTACATATATTATGGTCATCTCTAGTGTGCCCAGCAGAACACATGTAAAATACCTTTCCTTCAGCAAATAAAGGCTGTAAATCGGAGCTGAATTTGTTCCAGCAAATAAATAAAACTCCAGCAGGAATCATGAGATCTGCATGTGTCTTTTGAGACAGCAGCCACGGTCTGTTTTCTCTTCTCTGTCTTCGCTGGTGAGAAGAGACATCTATATATAACATATATTCATACAGCGCTCTATTCTGGCAGCAAACACCTCAAGCCAATTCCTTGTTTGAGGCTTCAAAGCAGGTAACAAATCAAATATTGGTGCATGAAGGTGATTCAGCTCAATGAAACATTAAGCTAAATATGACAAACACGCTCCTGTGTTGGATCAAATGATAAAGGACGAGTATTGCACTGGCTATTAACATGTTTTTGATTCATTTTTGTAAACGGGTTGGTGCTTTCCTACTGACAATAGCGCTATGGCAGAACAGTGCACGTGGCTGCCAAAGGTACCGCAGTCTAGTCTGAAGGCTTATCAAGAACCAGGCCAGCACATGGCACTCTGTCCTGGTGCTGCTGAGGCTGGACTCTCCACCTCACCTCCATGCTGCCAAGGTGAGCACACACTGCAGAGTATTCCTCCTGCTCTGGTCACTTGCACACGTTTAACTTGCCAACAGCACTGCACTGCAGGAAAAGTTGTGTGAATGAGGAAGCTTGCATGAGTTATTGTTGATGTGAAAGCCTACCCATCTACTGTGTGTGTGTGTGTGTGTGTGTGTGTGTGTGTGTGTGTGTGTGTGCGTGCTGCAGCCCTAAGTTACAGTAACTTCCTGCTTGGGGCTCATGGCCAGCAGCCCCCCCGCCCCGCCCCGCCCCACCCCACCAAAAAACAAGCAGGTTCCATGTGAGGTCTTCTGTTCATTTTTAGTTGCAATTTAAATAGAAATTTAAATTAGAATGTTATATTTTTCATAAAAACTAAACTGTACTGAACACTTCAAGTTAATGTATTGCACACAAGTTCATGTTGTACTTTCGTGGTGGACAGTTTTTCTGCACATTTGTGCCTTGTCAAACTGTTCACCATAATAAGCTTTGGGGGCAAAACATTAAAGTGTTTCCCAGCTCGCCCTCCTTCCTAACACCACTAGTGTCACCTTACAATTAAACTATGCTGTACTTTACAGTGAACTCTTCATTTTAAATGTATTGTAAGTCGCAGCTAAATAAATGTAATGGGGGGGTTCTAAAATTCTGCTCAGGGCCCCGAATAGGCCTGGGCTGGCCCTGGCCGATTGGCTGAAGGTTATTACATAGCGGGCTGGAAAAAGGAGAGCAACACGGGCTGAGGGTGGACTCCTTGGCAGGTTAACATGAGGATAGCAGCCCTTGGTCCCGCGGGGCCCGCATGTAATGTTAGTGGAGTACTGCAGGGACACATACAGCACACCATCACTGAACACATCCCGAACACATGCAGAACAGACAGACAGACAGACAGACAGACAGCACCGCAGCAGCCTCCTGCCACGGTCAGTCCTCCGGCTCCTCACTGTCCCGCCGAGCGTCTGTCCTCTTCTCTTTGTGACACGAGAAGATCCGCCGCATCTCTTCCTCGTAGCGGATGAAATTCTCTCCAAACCGAGCCCAGGCTTTGAGGGGGACGGTGATGGTGTTCCTGTACGGCTGCCGCACTTCGCTAATCTTTAAAAATATACCATACCGGTTCGACCCGACGTCAAAGTAAAACCTCTTGTTGTCCACCCGGAAGGACGCCGCCTCTGGAAGTTCGGGGTTGTCGTCGTGATTCCTGGATCCGGCTCGGCCGCGGTCGTCGCTGTCTTCGTCGCCGTAGTCTTCAATGAGCTGCGACAGCGCGTCTCGGAACTCGATGAGCCCCTGGGCGGGCAGCACGATGGTCTGCTCGATGCCCTGGCCGTAGTAGCCCATTGTGCCGTGTCCTTTGCTGACAGTCTGCCGGATGCGGAGGAAGCGGCCCCTCTGGTTCTCCTTCAGGTCCAGAAAGTACTTTCTGTTGTCTCTTTCAATGAATTCGCTCTTGAGGACGCGGTGGGCATGGTCGTCGGAGACCGCTGAGCCGGGGGGAGACAGCCCCGCGTGCTGTTCCTGCGCTGCTCTCCTGCGGGAGTCGTGCGCGCGGCCCTGGCCGTTGTTGCCGTCCTCGAGCTGCGGAGGCGCCAGGCCCCCCCGCAGTCCGATACGGGCGTAATAATCTATGAAGTCTCCCAGGCAGTAGCGTAGAGCGGGGGCCATGGACATGGACAGCGTCAGCTTGCTCTTCCTGATGTTATCGTGACGGCCTCTTCCGATCCACACCTCGGCTATCTTCAGGAAACGTCCGCGCGCACTCTGCTTCACATCCAGGTAGAAGCGTTTCTTCTGGATGTCGACGCGTTTGGAGGCTAACTCCTGGATGTCACTGCCCTGCTGCTGGGATCCGGTCTGCACGTACTGCTGAGGAGGATATGTGGCTCTCGGTAAAGAATCTGATGCAATCTTACCCCTGCTGCCTCTTTCCATCCCTCTGCAACATCCATCAGCCATCATGATTTATATTCCACCGCAGACAGCACAGGACAAAGCGATGCCCCCATCCCAGTGGGCGACTAGCAGACGGAGGAAGCCGCTTTATCCATGCAACTGGCTGGAGGAGCCACACAAGTTAGCGAGATGCCTCGACTGACCTAAAAATGGCAGCTAGTTTGGAGTCATCAGCTGATCCAGTTTCTGTGTCCTGAAGAAAGGTCAAGCTCGACTATTAGCCATTTCCACTGCAAACTTCCATCAGCCAGGCTGTTTGCCTTACAGCTAGCCCTTTCACCGAGGGAGCCGGGGAAGCAGCCAACCTGAAATGGGAGGAGGCGTCCAATACTACATGAACCCGATGAACCCATCCACCCCCCCCCCCCCTCCCCGTCCTGAGATTACCTCAGTTAAAGAGACACGGTTTCCACAGTGAGTGGAGAGGCTGCAGCTGTTCCACACAGGAAGGAGCGGATCAGACATCCTCCAGTCCTCCAAGGCGGTCGGGATAAACATGCACGTCTGTTCTGACTTCAGGTGTAATAATAAAAAACACACATGAAATAGTAAAGCCTCACGGCATCAGAACTATGACCTACTATCACAGAATGTCTCATGTACTGGTCAGATCATTATGAGTGTGAAGCACAATAAGGCCAGCTGATCAACATTGATTACATAGTATATAAGGATAGTCATTTAAGCTCTATGACAGGTAATGAAACACATCACTTCTTCTACAGGTGACTGAAAATAGTGCTGGTCAGCTGTTTAAAGGTGTACTCAGTGGCACTCCTAGTCACCAGGTATTTACCCCCAGGTGCTGGGGCTAACTGCCCCCAAAGCTCCATATTCAGTGTCAGCTGATTTACTGCAAATTAGTTTGGGGACATATACCATTAAAGCACATTAACAACTGAAACAATATGCTGTCATGTGTTTTCCTAAATTAATTAGTGTTTAAATGACCACTAACACCGTAGGTGTGACTGTGAATGTTTGTCTGTCTCTATGTGTCAGCCCTGTGATTGACTGGCGACCAGTCCTGGGTGTACCCCGCCTCTCGCCCAATGTCAGCTGGGATTGGCTCCAGCCCCCGCGACCCTCTAAGAGGATAAGCGGTATAGAAAATCGTTGGATAGATGACCACTAACAGCTGGTCAATGGGGGCCCAGAGCTAAATTTCTTTGCCCCAGGGCCCCTAATGAGTCAATGTAATGATGCTCAGTGCACAAAACGTGGCCAGGGTGGTGAGCTTACATTATTTTGTTGCACATACAGTTAAAGGTCCACTGGTTGGTTGTGACCAGCAGCCTGACATGTCAGTCACACAGAAGTCCTACTGTAAACCTGGTCATCATGGAACACGCCCCAGTTTGGTTGGCCATTTGAGGGGCAATGAACTGGAAGTTCACACGTTTACAAGCGGTGTCTGAATAATGAGAGGAGGAGCAAGTTCCGTTTAGCCTTTACGTCCCAAAGACACCTTCCAGAGCGGCATCCTTCAGAGGGACCTGGCCCCTGAATTAGGAGGCAGCTATAAGACAGTCGACTGGCGTCAACTTTTAACTTTACTGAGGGATTTAATCAAAATGTACATCGAAATAATGCTTTTCCATGTCAGTTAATGACATGATCAGTCTGAAGCACAATAATGCCAGCTGACATCGGCTCATTAGTTAAAACATTTATTACATATTATATAATGATAGTCATGTACAGCGTTCATGTCATCTCATCTACAGTTGACTGAAACTAGTGCTTTAAAAAAGTGAACAACAATACAGTCAGTCAGCAGCTGTCCATGACACTTACTTTATCCCATGGATGCTTTTGACTCAAACCAGAACCTTTTTGGGCTCCCTGTGTATTTTCTTTGAAACACTTCTGTCCAGAACTCTGCAGTCCTCAAAACAAGTCACAGCTGTATGTACGTCTGGAGAAATCCAAAGTCTATAGATGGTGTTTACTGCATCAAGCCGGTAGCTGTTAGTACAAAGGGACATATTAGGTCCATGTCATCCTCCGAGACTGGGACCAGAGCACAGGGCCACAGCTGCTTATGATGAGAGCACATTCAATATTGTGCTGTAAGATGAGGAGATGAAGATGTGGTGAACACTGAAGGAACACTGAAAAGCATCACTGTTCACTCTGACGCATTAAAGCCTTCACATCCACAGATCAGCAGTGGAGTGATCCTCAAACTACATGATTTTACAAACCGTACACAACTCAGATATGCATTTCTTTTTTTTTTCAATTTTCAAAAGGCAGTTAAAGTCAACTTTTTTATTGATCATGCACTGGCATCATGTACATGTCAGGGGGAACTTGTGTTACTAGATTACATTTATGTGCAGTGTATATACTAAAGCTGACAACATACTCTATGGATGTTAAGTGACAATGTCCGGGTAACAGACTGTAACATCCCTGCACAGGTAAAAGGCCTCCACAAGAGGGCACTGCAGCTGCAGAAAGCCTGCTCAAACAGAAACCTTCATCCTGAAGCCGTCTTCATCCCTCCTGAAGCCGAGCTTCACACTTGTGTTGTGTTGAGAAGAAAAGCAACATGTGAAGTTCACCGTGTAGCTCCAAGCATCACTTACACGTGTTGATGTGTCAGTTTTGGGCATTGATTGGCTATAAAGATATGGCTGTGTCATTATTCCGTGTGAGTGGAAAGCTAACTACTAAAACAAGCTCTAATTCCCATTGCACTTTCCCAAAGCATCCTGGACGATGTATACTTGGTTAACAGACTTGCTGTACAGTCTTCTTCACTGCTTCAGTGAAATGAACATTTGACAGTAACAAAGGCACAGAAGCACCGACACAGATGACACATAGGAGCGTCTGTTGTTACTGCGGCCGGTAGCCACCCAGCTGAGGCATGTAGCTGGAGACTGGTGCTGCCGACTGGCCGTCTATAGGTGGCATCTGCTCAGAGTCCTCTTCCAGGGGACAGAAGTCCAGAGGCTGCAGTGCCTCCGGCCGCTCCATCAGCTGGTCGAAGTCAGCAGGGTCGGTGCTGTCTTGGCTCCCTGCAGTGTGTGTGAAGCAGAGCTGTCGGGGGAAACGCTGGGACTGTCTGCTGCCCTCCTGCAGCAACATGTCTGGGTTCTCCTCAGAGTCCAGCAGGGGCTGCGTGGACTCGGACCGTGAGAAAATGGCCTGCTGGGGCTGGGAGCTCGGGGTCTGACCTTTGTATCCACTGGAGGCCACCACTGAGGAGTACTGGACGGTGCTGGCTGTGGTGTCGGCCATGTCGCCGCCCTCGTCGCTGTCGGACACACTCTGGCGAGGCGAGGACATACAGGACGAGCCGCCGATGCCGCTGCTGTGCTCCTCAGACAGATACTTGTCCTTCTTCAGAGGCAGACTGGCCTTGTCGTCCTCAAACACACACTTTCCATCACACATGTCCACATCAAGCACACTGATGCCAGACAGACAGTTCTCCTTTGGTGTCTCTGCCTGCAGAAGAGGACAAGTTCAGGTCTGAATCAAACAGATAAGACAAGATAATCTGTACTGGTTCCAACTCCACCCCAATGAAGCCTGCCTCTACTCTGTCCACTGTCTTCTGGAGGACTGCGGACTGGACAACAGCACACCACGATGAACCCTCTAGCTGCATTTACACAACTTTTTTTCTTGTCACTTTTTAGGGTAGGTAATCTCACAGCGGTATGTGCTGGCACAAAGAGATGGAGTTCATTGAAAACAGTGCGAGTGTCAGCCATCTAAGCTGCTGATACCATGAACATCCTCATCATCAGCACTGCAGACAAACTAATCTTTACCTCCAGCTGCTGACAGAGATCTGAGGGCCAACACTCACTCCACCAGCTGAGAACAAGGACACGTGTCCACTACGCAGTCTCAGTACAGGATTCGTACAGCTTTTTAGGAGTAAAATTCAAGCACTTTTTAAGCACTTTCAAGGTACCTAAACCAAAAATGTCCAGACTCTCGAAGTCTTTATCATCACATCTAAATAGTTACTATAACCAAATATGACGATGGGATCGTTTCATTTCAAATATTAAAAAGGTTTTTGGTTTACATGAGTGATTGTGTAGATGATGAAATACCAGATTGTGTTGAAAAATCAAGCATTTTTCAAGGAGCATATTCAAATTTAAGCATATTCCTAACCTTAAAAACATGGTTAAAATTAAGCATTTTCCAAACTTTTAAGACTTTGTATGAACCCTGTTAGTATCCGTGTGAATACAAATAACATGTCTTAACTGGACATTTCTCTCTGATTAGTCCTGATATATCTCATGATAGCAACAGCAGGACTACATGAACCACTGAGGGCATGAAACATTAACATGCCAACAATATTTCTATAGGCACTTAAAAATCTAGCAAGTGGCTGAGAGAGAGGTCGCTGCGGTGTGACCGGGTCAGCTGCAGTAATGCAGTAACGCCACAGGCTGGAGCTAGAGAACAACCTTCTACTGATTATACTGTTATATAGTATATATTAAATACTGTACATGGTGCCCCCCTCATGTGTGTCCCAGCAAAAGAAGTCCTTACTTTCAAAGGATAATCAGGTGACCAGTTTCCAATGGTGCTCTCTCCAGGGTTTGGAATCTGAGGCCAGAAATTCTCCTTGATCCTGAACGAGAGGAAACACTGAGGGTCATCATACATATCCAATAATGAAGAGTCCCACTGTGGACTGTCCTCTGGTCAGAATTAACTAGCTCATACGAGGGTCTGCAACTGCTATGAATGGCCTTGTCGTCACAGAGGGGGGGTGAGACGAGACATTCATGGTGAGCTTCAAGCCTGCTCATGTTGAGCTGTTTGAGTTGAACTTACACGTCTTTCTTGTAGATGCAAAGCAGCATGGTGAGAAGAACAAGGAACAGAAAGCAGAGGCTCACTCCCACCACGATGCCCTCCACCTCTCCTGGTGCTGAGGGAAACACAGAGGAGAGAACGTTCTAGCACCAGTTCAACAAGCCAAGCTGGGTGCAGTCATGGCAGCATCACGCATGGACACGAACACGAACACGATTTCAACTTTAAAAACTATACTAACCATCATATAACCTCACCAGATCGTCGACAACACACCCTGTTTATACAAATGCAAATAATTCCAACCCAATCTGCAAAAAATGACTGTTTTCTTGTAATATTACATTTGTCTCATAAAATTATAATCCAATTCTCAAAAATATTACAGCTTTTTCCCTCATAATATTAGGATTTCAGGCAATGTGGTACGTATCAATAAGCAGTTATCAGTCCACTAGATGTGACTGTGGCTTTTTGTGTGTGTGTGTGTGTGTGTGTGTGTGTGTGTGTGTGTGTGTGTGTGTCATGTCTCTATGGGCATGTAGGAAAGGTTTCACTCACCATATCTGGCAGTGGTGAAGGAGTGATTAAGGCCTTTGGTGGAGCCTCTGATGGTCGAAGCCGTCACCCAGGTATCATACTTGGTGTCAGCTGACAGCGATGTCAGAGTGTATGAGGTGGTGTTAGCTGGCACTGTTACATCTGCAAACGAGCCAAACAGAAATGAGCAGGTGAGACTGAAGTCCAACACTCCGTGGACAGCTGCTGAGAATACCATGGCACAGGTACACACCGTGTACTAGACTCCCACTTGTATAGAATATGGTGTAGTTTGTGATGAAGCCTTGCCGACTGCTGTGGGGGATCTCGTTCCACACCAGCTCTGCCTCATTACGCCCTGCTTTTTCCTTCAGTCTTACATCGGGGCCATCCAATGGAGCTGCCAACACATCACACAGGTTTATTATCTGAATTCACATACACACCCACTTTATACTGATGGTTTGGAATGCCATCTCTGGCTGAAATGAGCAACTTGGCATATAATCAATTAGTCTATCAAAACGTAATCAATCATTTCATAAGGCTGTGGCTCACTAGTGAGTTAGAATTACTTCGTAATGATGACTCCTGGTTTCACAACATTTAGTGACTAAATATCGGCTGATATGAACAGATTTGAACAGCTTAAATGAATCCACGTTGCTCTGCTGGCTGGTGTTTGTAAGTTTCTGCTCAGCCACAGAGTGTCCTACAGTAAAACCACCCCTCTGCTCTGTTAGCAGCTAGCTAGGTAGCCCTGCTTTGGATCCATTCACCAACTAAAAGTACCAAACATTAGCTGACCTGTGCACTCTGTACTGATGATAATCACTTTTTCAGTGGCACATTATAATTTATACATTAGAATATATAGAGTGATTAATTACATTTCTATTTTAATTGTGCTACTGCAAAAATATGACTGAACATGACAAAAGAAGGCAGGGCACACATAATACCTATGAGATTCAGGGGCAAGAAGAGGCTGCTGGATAAGTCCGAGCAAGAAGAAACTTAGCTGGAGAGAAGCGTGGGGCATGGCAGCAGGCAGGATTAGTCTTTTATCTTAAATGGACAGGCCAGGACCCAACATGTCCTTTGTGTTCAGGTATAGCTTCACGCAATACACCTGGAGTGTGTCCAGCTGCAGCCATGAAGAGCAAGCAAGCGCTGAGAAGTAAACTCACTGCTCAGTGCTGATGAAGCCCGTCACCGCCAGGTAAATCTCCCTGTGTTGTGCAGTATACCGGAGTTTTTAAATCTGGTGTATAGTTCTCTCTACATGGCTCTGGTTTTCCAGAGCTGAAGGGAGCAACTGTAGAGACAGAGTAGCTACAACAACTAGGAGTATGGAGGAAAAACCTAAGAAGCTCCAAGAAAAGTTTCTGATGCTCCAGATAAAAAAGAAACTGCGTTCAGAGGAAGGATTACAGTCAAATAAAAGAAACAAATGGGGATAACCATTGGTGCAGCTTTTCCTGGTTGGAGAGCTGAAAGAAGAGCAGGACTGAGGGCAGACAGGATGTGGCCTTACTGCTCCTGGACAGAATTAGCTGTGTAGCCATTACATTTAGTCTACCTAAATAATGGATTATTGTCTTGGAACTGTGGAAATGTGAGTGAGCTCCCCTGTAGGCGTACGTCCACAGTGTTTGTGTAATTACTCTCACTGCCAGAAGGGGGAGACAAAAGTTCCACACTGCAGCTTTAAATATTAGCCAGGACAACACAGAAAGTGAACAACTAACAACAATAATAAACATTTCATTGATTCAAATTAACCACTGAAAGGATTTAGAATGAATCAGGCAGCATGTTCCACAGGCCTCTATGGAAGACCGAAAATGCCCAGATGAAAACAAATCAAAGAAATAAAGATAAATACAAACACTTTATTAATATTCCCTTTTTATGTATGCACTTACTGTGCCAATGTAATTCAATGAAAAACACATGTTCAATGACAATTGTTTTCCATTGTTTTTCCAACAAAGTGAAGAGGTTGTCAGTGTTGCTCCAGCCCTCGACTGTCGCGTGATTGGATAGTTGATTGCTCCCTGCACCTCTTCATGAAAACTACTGGCAGTGTTTGTATTCAATATTAGCAGGTTTAAGCTGTCTTCTGCTGGACAACACTGAAATGACGTAATAAAATCTTGGTTTTCTGTGTTGTGATTTGATTTTAATGTAGCATGGAAAATTCTTATCACAACGGAAAACGATTTATTCCTTTATTAAAGACAAAATAATTGTCATTTAGCCTATGTTTTTCATTGAAATATGACACAGTAAATGCATACATTAAGAGGATATACATATAACAATGTTTGTTGTATTTCACTTTATTTCTTAGGTTTGTTTTCATTTAGGAATGTTAAATCTTCCATAGACTCCACAGTGACCAGCTTCAAAGATGTGAAAATATGCTGATGTTCTGTCTCATATTATTGTACATGGATTATCTTTGAGTTTGAGTTTGAGTTTGTGTTTGTGTGTGTGTGTGTGTGTGTGTGTGTGTATTTGAATACAATAGTTTACTTCCTCTAGTGAGTCACTGATGAGTATGTCCTCTTACCTCCTTGCTCCAGAAAGGTGTCTATACTTGCTGCCTTCCCAATCCACCCAAAGTATACTGGATACACAGACACACTGTAGCAAACAAACTTCTCCAGGTGGCCTGGAGGTGACATTGAGATCAAGAGGTAGATTAAATGTTAGTTTAGTTTACTGTCACACCATGGAGGCTTGAAAGGTGGCTGTTATACATTTGTAGTTTGCTCTTTCATGGAGAACAGCTGAAGTTTTCACAGTGGAGGAAACTCTAGGTGCGGTCCTCTAAGCTGCAGTTAAGCTCATTACAGATCCAATGTATGCTAGCTCAGTCACTGGTACCTGGGCTCATCATTCAAACTGTTGTTTCCTCTATAAGACACTTGACTCAAGACAGCTAGGTATTACTCAGTGGTTCCATTCCCTTCTCTTTTTTCTAAGTATGTGATAAGGTACACTCACAGAAAGCTGCTACTCAGCCATGTCCTGCTGTATTTATGGCAACATGGGGAAGAGGTCTGCAGCCCCCTGACAAGTTATCATTAATAATTCGAAATTATCTGTTGGTACCATGTACATCCAAGCTGACCACAGTCTGCTCTCCATAATAGATCAACCTACATAAGAGCGTTTTACAGCCACTTCACACATCTACAGGGGGCGAGTGGTTCATTCTGTGAGATCTCCCTTTAATGCCATGTGGACCTCATGTCAAACTCCACACAGACACTTAGAACAAAGATCACCTCTGATGACAGTGCGTCTGGTGCTTCTTTTTTCCCTCTGCCAGTCGGTCTGACTTATATTGACCCACTCCACCACATACTCTGACACAGGTGCACTCTTGGGGGGTTTCCATTCCAGCCACAGCTGGCCCCCATGGGGCCACACCTTCAGCTCTTCCACTGGGGGGTGCTCTGTAACACAGATGCACACAAATACACTTGATATCACATTACTGATTTCGTCTTGTTCTTCAACAACTCATTTCTCAGCATCTAAACTGGATTTGAACCAGAGGTGATTTACTGAGGACTGGTATAGCATATACATTTAGATGGGTCAAAGATGTCACAGATGATGTCATTGTGATTACAGCTTAAAACTTATGAAGACATTTAATACAGCTTGGAAATGAGTGGTTGTCAAACACATGGGTCCATTCTAAAACCCAGTGGTTATGTAAGGTGTACATCCACAACATGAACACTGGTAGGATTCTTTAAAGGACCTCTCTCACAGCCCACATTAGACCTTTCCTGATAACTCCCAAGCTCGCCTGCTGCTGACAGCCAAGAGTAGGCTTTGTCATTCAGCTCATTAAGTCATGTCGTGCCACAGCATATCATACAGTATTACACAGGACATTTGGATGCACATGTTAATTGAACCACATAGTTAATGGCGCTCTGATGGCCTAGGGGTTGTCGTTCCCGTCCAGCTCGGAGCCTTTGTTGTAGGTCATTCCCTGTCCGTCTTCCTCCCCTTCTCCCTTCCCCCTCTCCCTTCCCCTCTCCCTCTCCCTTCCCCTCTCCCTCACTCTCTCACTCTAATTCGCTTTATTAGAATGTAACAACAATATTGCCAAAGCATCAGGTAATAATGAGATTAAAACAATAATAATAAGAAGAATTCTTTAACATCTTTAACGTTCTCCTCTTCCAGCAAATGCAAAAGAGGTGCCCTCACTACAGGAAGTCCTTATAGTAGCAATAGATACGATATACTGTGTATGTATGCGAGTCTACAGTGAACAGAAAAAATGCAGCGGCCAGCAGCTCAGAGTCACCATACCACGTGCTTTTTCAGGGATGACCAGCGATGCCTCAGGAGATTTCCCCACAGAATTGAAGGCGATGACGTCCACTTTGACAGATTTCCTGTTAGCCAGGGGAATCTGTTTCAGGACAGTGATATTCTGCTGGCTAGAGCTGCTGTCTGCCTCAGACCTATTGACTTGGATACTCTCCCAACTTCCATTCTTGACTTTATCCTCTGGGACTTGAATCTTTATGTTGAATCCTCTTATCTTCCCGTTGGCTAACTCAGGATCCTGGCAGGGCAAAGTCACACGCTGTATGTTAGTTTGAGCATCAACTCAAGAAGCAAAACATTACCAAGAGTAGCACAGAAAAACAACTGACTGGACTGCAAAAAAACTGGGATGCATTATCTCAAAGAAAGCATTTGCACATTGTCTTGGTTACTATCCATTTCATGCCATTGTGCGCTGTCCACTTTAAAAGGATAAGGCTGACCTTAGCCTTCCTCCAAATTAACCCTCTAGACCCCAGTAGAATTATAGAATGTTGCTGTAGTTCACCGAGAACGCTCACTTAAATGAGCATTTTCCTACTCAATCCAAACAAACGGCTCTATCTCAAAAACAGAAAGAAATTGACACTCACAAGTTGTTTTCATTTTAAAAAACACAACTTCCTTTTTAATTTGATACCAAATATGTGGCGTGTAGCTTTTTAGACCAAGTTTGATTCAACACATTTAAGAAAACACCAGACCATAGCACTAAAACTTTAGTAAATAGCTATGTATCCTATCTTCCTCACACACATAAAACACTTCTTTTTTCTTTGGAAGAAACTATATTATCAACTACACTAGCAAACTGTAGACACAGTTACAAAGAGTAAAATCTCAAACTGAGTCAACATTCAGTCTGACAACAAAACAGATCCTTCACTGGATAATGCTGGGCTTTCAAAATAAAAGAGAAATGTCCCACATTTCAACCCACACAGCAATATAATGAGCAACAGACAACAGTAATGTGGTAGTAGGTAGTGTCTTTGGCAACTTGTGAGGAAAAATTGCCAAATCCATATGTGGAAAAGTCGCTGCGATGTGGTCAGTCCTCCCTACCGACTCTTCGACGCACTGCCCCCAGAAAACAGCGCGGGGGGGGGTTAGGTCCCGCTGTTTACCGAAGGTGATTATGTGATGCAATTTCGAGCCAAAAACTTAAACACACAATGTCTTCGTCACTTTACACGATGGGTCAGGACCTCTCTCACAACACAATCTTACGGCATCCAAAAGATTATAAAGACAGGGATGCTTAGTCAGCGGAGCATTTTCAAGTGGAAACCGAAACCGGGTGGAAACCCGCGAAAAAAAACACAGATCTCAACGTTATGATGTATATTTCTGGTTCCGGTTGTTGATAACAACTTAACGTATCTGCAATGTAAAGCTCAGGACTTTATTTTCCGTGTTTTGATAAACTGGGAAGGATTTTAAAATGACGGGCGCTGCTGGGCGCTATAGTGAAATATAGAACGGGCGCTCTGGGGTCTAGAGGGTTAAAAGCATTCATCAACACAGTGAGCAGAGTTTATGCTGAACAACTCTGCAGCTGCATTTGTGAGCGCACGAGCCCTGCCTAATGTATATCTGTACTGAACGGCCACAGATGAAACTGACAGTAAAGTGGAGATGATCTCATCTTTTGAGGTACAGTACAAAACTAGGAGTATAGCATTTTAAGAGTTATGAGCATGTTAACTAACTAACATTTCTAGCCAGGAGTCCGGGGTTAGGAGTGATTTAGGAATGGCCTAATGGCGTACTCATAGAATTTAGTCTCTATTAAGACATAATGTAATTATGAATACCATTTTATATAATGAACATCTGTTGAATAAATTGTAAGCCATACTTTAAAAGTAGCCGACCAGATGTTTGAAAGCTCAGGCCTACTTGCACAGCAGCTTGTTTACATGCTGATAGTTTTATTTGATTATTTGATTATTTGCTTACGTTTATTTACCATGCTGGTCATTTTAGCTCTTAATCTATTTGATATTAACAGGGGAAAATGGCTCAACTTTTACTAATTTCTGTGATTGCTTTCCAGTCTATATAAGTCATCACTGTTGCATTTTTCCAGTTACCAAAGATCTTAGTGTTGTGAGCACTTTCATTTCTGGCGTAACAGCGTTATTGTGTTGGGTGGAGATGTGAGCGCATCTCTTACAAGATCACCCACAAACATTATCCCTGCACCATCTAATCTGTAGCGTTTCATTAACTCACTGTCATTCAGCTTTTGGAAAATATTTCTCCTTCCTCCATTTTCTCCTCTGCTTCAGAAACTCTTAAGCCTTTTAAAAGTCCTCCTCCCTACCCCTAACAGTTGTTACCTTAGGAGCTCTCTTAAGGGCTAAGATGTTTTGTGAATAACTTTCATCTTTACCAGGATCTAGTCTTACCTGTAAGGGGAAATTCTCAGAAAACCTCATTATTCTAAGAATTTTCTTAGAATTGCATCACTAGATGCAACTCTTTGCACTAGGAAGCTTTATGAATACGGCCCCAGGTGTGTGAAATACTATACTAAGTACAACATCAAACATCTTCTGCTTCAGTGACTATGATGGGACTTTTACTGAATACTGCAGCAACAAGCAGTTAGATAAAACATTTTCTCACACACGTTGGTGTTTTATGTTTTCCAATGCAAACTGGAATATTTGTATTATTCAGTGTAATAGTTTGTGTTAAACTGAATGTGATGTGTGAATTTACCTTACAAATGAACCACACTTGTCGTTCATTCATGCTGTCACCCTCAGCAACGACTCTCCATAAATCTGGTTTACTTGTTGGTCCTAGGCCAAAGAAAAAGGAAAGGAAACCAAAAGAACAAAAGAGAAATCATCACACCATGTACATCTTTTCACCACTGTAAATTTGCATTTGAAGTATTTTTGTCGTTGTGCTGGGGAGTAATCACTGAGGCTGCACAAAGATTTGCAGTGCAAATATTCTTTAGATGCTGGCAGCTTTAATTTGATGGCAGTACTGACTGAGTACAAAGGAGGTCTCAAGGACATAGGACTCATTACTTCCATCAGATATACCAGATTAATGAGTAAAAAATCAATTAATCCGAAGTCCTTCAATTGTCTTTGGACACCATGTTTTATTTGGTGGTCAAATACTGTGACTTAGTGAAAGTAGTGTGGATGGCAGCCATAGAACTCACGGTCCTCTGGTGTTCCATTGGTAGTGTTGGTACTCCAGTTGCTCCAGTAACCGTGGCCCTCCATCTTATTTTTGCAGCGCACCTGAGTGACATAAACTGTGTGTGGCTGTAGTTTCTGTAGTCTGAAGGACTCTATGTCCTTGGCAGTGTCCACAAGAGGTACCTAAAGGACATTAAACACATTTCTTTATTGATTTTGTCAACTAATAATTAGATAAGACAAGCAGCAGATTTGTTGGTTGACCAGACATCCACAAATACAAAATAACATAAAATATATGTACCTGACTAAAGGAGAAAAGACACTCATAAAGATCAACAATGACCCTACAGTTATAATCCTTAGAATTTCAGTCCTGGCTGATGTGGCGACACCTGTGGCTACTGGTGCTAATAATACAGGTCCAATATTTAGTTGATACATGTATCAATGACTGGAGGCAGCAAACGTACAGCAGAGGAAGAAGAAGTGTATTATATGTAAATACGTAAACATTCTGAGAATACTCTCACAGAGCTCTTGACTTAGTCTAAACATTTCTAGCCAGGAGTCCTGGGTTAGGAGTGATTTAGGAAAAAGTCTCAGAGCACTCTGAGGAAGGAAGGGACAGAAACTTGTGGTTGACCCCGTTGCTAGGTATGACACATTCTTTGAAAAGGTGCAATTGGTTGACCAAAAAACATTATCACTCTTAGCTCAACTTTCATCAATTTCTGTGATTACTGGCCAGTCTGTATAAGTCATCGCTGTTTTGGAATATTTCTACTTCCTCTGTCTTTCCATCATTTTCTCCTCTGCTTAAGAAACTCTTAAGAACTCTTAAAAGTCCTCCTCCCTACTCCTAACAGTTTTTCCTTAGGAGCTCCCTTAAGGGCTACGATGTTTTGTGAATAACTTTCATTTTTACCAGGATCTAGTCTTAACTGTAAGGGGAAATTCTCAGAAAACCTCATTATTGCAATTTTTCTTAGAATTTCGTCACTAGGAGCAACTCTTTGCACTAGGAAGTTTTATGAATACGGCCTCTGGTCTACAGAGTCTACAGCCATGCTAGCGGCTACTTAGGCAGTGATGCTTTGAGCTTAAGTCTCAAAGCATCACTGTTTAGCATGTTAGCATGCTAACATTAGTTAATTAGCATGTCATTAGTTCTGCAGGTATTTGGTCATAAACCACTGGCAATTATACTGCTATATTTAGTCAAATAAATATTTCTTTGTTAATCAAACTGTTAATAACATTTATCAAATGATTGACGGTGTTAATAGAATTTCTGTTCAACTGATTGTGTTCATTTATAAAAACATGTCTTGATGAAAACTGTTGAAAAGATATACAATCCTATCCCAGGGCAGACATTTCCCACAGCCAACATTTTCACTTTTCCTTTACAGACCTTTACAGATCTACACAATGACATTATTAATGGGCATATATAGTGTAAGGGTTTGTGTGATGCTCCTAAAGGGAACATGCAGCTGTAATATCATTAGTTCATCCTCTGCTTTTCCTGCTATGATGAAAATGCAATTGGGGAAATGACTGAGCAGTAGAAAGAGACACAAACATACTTACATACGTCCAACTGTGAAATCCATTTGGACAGAATCTGATCTGATATTTTAATGAGACATATGCTTTATCAATAGCATGAGTCCATTTTATGAGAAGGGAGGTGGGAAAATTCTTCTCTGAAATGACTCTGACGTCTGACGGAGGGTTTGTTTTCACTGCAACAAAAGACACAACCAGCTGTCAAAAACATGCAACAATGCGGCATGGTAACCCACATTATTGCATTAATACATGTTTTAGATCAGATCAAACCGTACCCATACATTACTACAACACTGAACTTACCAAACCAGCCAGCATCTTCTTTCAGATGCTCCGACTCGACGATTCCCAGCTTATTGTGTGCCTCCACCCAGATGTCCAGTGTCATATGGAGCGGGTAAATGTCAAAAACCACTTGGGCACTGTTCTTACTTGTTAGTTGCTTAAAGGTCTGATTGCTGTTGGTAAAAGAGAAACTATTTCACTTTTCATGATACTTTGATTTTTTCATACTTTCCAGTCTTCTCACTGGAGTTTATGCTCACAAACTGAAATTCAATCCAGCTTGAATAACGCACACACACACACACACAAGCCACTCTCAGACACAAGCCCCTCTCAGACACAAGCCCCTCTCAGACACAAGCCCCTCTCAGACACAAGCCCCTCTCAGACACAAGCCCCTCTCAGACATGGAATCTGTAAGCCCGCTGGCTTCATCTGTCTGCTGATGAAGAGGAGCTAAAGTGATGACTTCAAATAATACCAAGGACTTGAGGATATCTCTGTGGCTCGGCTGACTATAATATACTGTTGCCTGTTGATAGTTTGAGTCCAGGCAGGGTTAAAAAGGACAGTTGTGTTTCTTGATTCCTGTATTGGTTCATATGCCGCGTGCATGTTTGACATCCAATAAGCACTTGGAAAGAATGAAAGTTGACCTTTTTTTGGTGGTCTGATGATTACTGTGTTTTTCTTGATGTTGCACAAAGTAACTACATTCTCCTTCTGGGACTCTTGTGGCAGAAAATACCAGAGAGGACGAGGACACCATCTTAGAAAACGGATATTGGGATTTTTAACAGTAGTCTGTAGCTTTGGAGAATTATGTGCTGCTCTTCACTCGGCACTTTACCTCTGACTATCTGCTTGCTCTTGTGGGTTTGGTCTGAAACCGCTGTAAGGCACTGACCCGGTTCAAGTCTGGCCTGGGATGTTTCACATTAAAAGTGGTCCAGCTGCTCACAATAATCCCCATATCCTGATGTGCTTTTGAAACAGTGCTGACTCGCACTGACAGCAGCCTGAAGGTACGGTCACATTACTCTTCTGGCCTGCCAATATTTGCTCCCAGCAGCTCGTACAACACACTAATTCCTGCTTCACTGCAATCTCCAGCCATCTCCAGCAGCTTCACAGTTCAGAGCGCACCTTTGTTCTTTAACCAACTTTAACCACAGTGTTCGTTCGGCCATACAAACGCTGCTGCACTGTGTTTGGGAATGGAGAAGTAGTTATTCTAGTGAGTTTCTTCATTATTTTTAGTACATTATCCCACTACCAGACTACAAACTGTAGCGTTGCTCTCATACACCGTTTACAGTCCGTAATCACTAGATTTTGGCAGGAGGAAAGCATGGCTGCATGCTCACCACACCCAGCTGTGATGGTGCTATAGTGATTTGGTACATCACTGCTGCACAGGGAGTGGCATCACCACTAGATGGCAGGCCAAGCAGGATTATTAGACTGGGTGCCTTATGAAGCTTTCTTGTAAACCACCTCCAGATGTTGGTCTGACTGATCCAATGCCATATTTACATTTGCACATGCATTAACATGAGTTTTTCCTGATGCAGAGCCAGATGAGAAGTTGACACCAGGTGGAGATGGGGTCAGAGATGTACTTATACATCTCAGATATATGTACTATATCTACTTTGAATCCATTAGAAATGTTACAGTGTCTCATCTAGTCAGATTGTTGGAGTGACTTGTTCCAACATGACACTAATGCAGCATTGCCAGGCCATTTACAGAGTGATGTGCATGTCTGAAAGGGGCTAGAAATTAGATATAAGCCATGACAAACATTTAGTCAGCAAATCCTCCACACCAGCACTAAAAGCTCCACCTGATTCCACCATGCTGGTTGGAGCCAAAAGAGAAATGTTGCCAAAAACGTTGTGATGATCAAACTTCCAAACAGAAGTGGCTATGATGCCACAACATATGCGGCGTACTCACGTGATGAGCCTAACTTTCACTGTGTACATTGTAGGGACAAGTAGGGCTTGGCGATCTTCTGCTTCCCACTCACAGCTGATGGATGGAGAGATGGACTTTTTCTCCTGAACTGCCACACAGGACAGATTCCCAGGCTTCTCAGGACGATCTGACAGACAAACAACACACAGACATCTTATTTACTTTTATTTTTTGTGTACCCTTTTTACACAGACATGGATATTTAAATATCACAGATAAGGGTCATCAAATATGTTTTTCCAGTATTTTCACTTATTTTCTCTGCATTATACCTTAGCCACGGAAAGTCAAAACTAAACACAGTGGTCCTGTGTGTACCCACAACTACAGCAGGTCCAAAATAAAACAGGATGTAGGTCTGCAAGCTGTCACGGATGATTACAGCAGACAGTTTAGCTAATAACTTTAATGTCTGCTTCATTTACACTTCTAAAAACTGTCTGTAGTAAGATCACAACTAACAGAAATAACCACCAAACCACTGAACATCAAATACAGGTGGTTAGAAAACAGCTATTAGTTTGAAATTCCAACAAGAAAAACTCACAGCCTTTCGTAAGGTGGATCCCGTGAATAAATCTGCCTTCGTTCAGGGCAACATAGGGTGAGACCTTCTTGCAGAGGCAAAATAACCATTCAGATGTTTCACTGGTGATGGGGACAGTGACACTGAGAGCTGATCTGTTGACCTTGGTGTACTGTTGTTTGGATACTGTGGCCCTGGACAGATTCCAGTAGAGGTCATCTGCTGTTACTTCAGTTGTGTTGATGATCATGCAGGTAGCCGTGAAGTTAGTCCCAATCTCTAACACTGGAGACTGTGGGGCTATCACCAGATGGCTTTCATTTTCTGCAGACCAACAAAACAAGAGAACATTGTAACTTAATGTTAACAATCAAACTCAACCAAAGCAATACTCAAATGAGTAGTGGCCTTTTTCTCTGCATTAACATACACCAATCAGCCATAACATTATGACCACTGACTGTGTATATATATATCTGACTGGTGCCATTGTAACGACATAATCAATGTTCCTCCATTATGACCAGTCAGTGGTCATAATGTCATGGCTGATCGGTGTATTACTGCAGCTGCTGAGCCAGCAGAGAACCCACAGCTCCTCCTACAGTCCCCAACAGGAAGTCTGATCACATGTGACTGTGTTCCACCTTTGGATCCAACTTTTAACTCACATTCTCAGACCCTCAGAAGGCAGACATACCGATTCATCACAGCAGGAAAAAACAGGTGTAAGCAACAGTGTTAACAGTGTGCCAGCATGCGCAACACCATGTGCCCTTGAATGGAAGCATCTAAATGGAATACAGCCATTATTAATGTTATTAGTTCCACCTGATGTTATGTGACCTGACAAAATGACAGCTGCAGCAGCAGCAGCTAGGGCATTTCAAATGCAGACAAATAAATAGAGAACTCAGAGGTTCCATATAGATATACATATACATACAGTTTGGTGTTTATATATCCACTGAAAGATATTACACCCCAATACTGTCAGGGGTTAACATGAGAAATGGTACCGACCACCTCTAGCAGGTAGAGCAGAGGCGAGGCAAGCCAAGAGCCACAGCTGGAGCACCTTCGCAGACCCCATGATGAGGATGAGGATGGTGATGGTGACGAGCTAGGAGCAGAAAAAGGGACATAACGTTAGCGTCGAAAACATTACAAACTAAAGGCTAGTCTTTGTAACGCATCATGGCGTAACGTCTAGGTTAGCATCTGATCTTCCATCTCTTTGCTTTTGCTGAGATACGTAACGCTAGGTCAGTTGCTCTCAGTGTAACGTTCGCAACAGCTTATTTTAAACGCTAGATACGAACTTGCTGCGATGTTAGCTAATAGTGGCTGGCGTACGTTGTTCTGAAAAAGCACAGACACAAAGTTAATATGGCTAATACTACCAATGAAATATTCAGGTTAGCACTGAGCGCTCACAGTTCCGTCCCTGCTAACGCCATGTTGTTTCCGCAATAAAAAGCAAACGGTTATTAAGTGACTCACCTAACTGGCGTCTGTGTCGGCCCTGTATACGACTTTATATTCTTTGCTAGATCAACAGCATCGTTCTCTATAGCTAAAACCCAACAACGGCCCCGGCAAGTTCAGTAAACTGCATTTTTCACTGGAATCCCGTACGTGCCAGTGGTTCTGGGTAGGACCACCCTCTTCCCGTCAGGGGAAACTGGTTTCGCAACATGTTGCGCTGCGCCATATTTCACGATCTTACAGTATCCTGATGGACCGGATGGCCCGGGGTCTCCTCTGCTCAGCGCGGTCCTTACCGCTGGCAGACAGCTTAGGGATCTACTCAGAGGCTCGGCGAAGCTATACTGTTTGGTGATTTGTCAGAGAGACTGTCTGTCAAACTCTTAGGACGAATCGGAGCTTTCCGGCTGTCCTGTCTCGGGTTGTTTTTACTGCGCGTGCTTCTGGCGGTTGTTTTCCAGTATGTCTCCGCCCCTCCGGTTCACCAGAAAGGTTATGGGCTTCAACACGTGAAGGTGGACATCTAACTGCGACTGTGCTCTTACAGGTTTTCACAGTTGCTTAAGCACAGAGCTCATTTTGTCAAAACACTACACAAAATTCACACAACCACACACACAGCAGCAGAACACCTCAGATCCTTTGCAAAATGAAACACTTCTTTCAAAACTATACAATCATTTATAAAAACCCAATTTTGTCAGCGTATGGCACACATGGTTCAAATGATCTGATTCAGTTTGAACCAGTTACACACTGCTGTGCTCAGTCTAAAACACCTTTAACATTTTTACTTTTCTAATGATATAGTCTGGGTTTCATTTTTTCAGGGGAATTGTTAGAGTGAAGTACATGAATATACTGACCAAACACAACACACAAGACCAGCACTGCACACTGGTAATGAAATATATAGGGATCCATGCATTTCCAAAGGCTGCATTTTGCACTAAAAATCAAAACAGAACATGTTCTAAATGGAATATAGTACATTAAAAAAAACGTGTGGTGACAAAAAGAAAGCATCAATTACGTAAACAACCTAAGCATCATCTCTTCGCCTAGCTGGATCTGGCCATAGCACTTCGTTCCCCACCATGCTGAAAAAAACTCCTCAATGGGGTTAAGGAGTTTTTTCAAAATTGTGGATGTTGATGAAACCAGTTTTGGACCAGAGCAGATTGGTGGAAAGATAGATTGTCCCAGATGACAATGTCTCCCCCTCCCTCTTCCTCTCACTGCGACGTTGCCTTCCATTTTTGTTGAAGGCAGGTACACTCACCTGTTGCCTTTTTAAGGTGTTTACAATTAAGCACCTAAGTGTCTGTACACCTGACAGCCGTGTTTGATCAATTGGTTCATAGGTGTGGTATTTTGAAAGGCAGTGCCTTGAAATGTCAAATGACAACAAATGACATAATTTCTGTGTCTAATGTAGAGAAGTGTGTTTAGTGTTTTGCAAAAAGTGAGGCTGAGAATGTGCTTATAGTTGTGCAGGTTTGGGCTGAGGTTTTGCCCCTTGAGTGTCAGGTTTCATTAGCTGTGTGTTATTTTTAATTTTAGTGTGTAAGCAACACTAAAATCTTAACATTAATGTGTGCCAGCCAAGCAAGCAGGGATTTTTCACCGCAAAATCACAAACAAAACAAAGATCTCCTGCTGAAACTAACAACACAGTCCAGCCCCTGCTGCTGAGAGGCCTCCACAGTCTCCTGGATTACTGGCTACCTGACAGATGGAAGCTGTGTGTCTGAAGAGGCGGTGAGCAGCACAGCAGCACCACCTCACACCTCTCCTCTTCACCCTGAGCACCTCTGACTTTCAGCTTCTGTCAAAGTGAGCGTTGGTGTTGGAGTTCAGTATTGTTCCAGATGTTGCTTTACACTTGCTTCACAAATGAAAGTATATTGTTGATACTGGACTATGCTGATGTGGTTTGTTATCTAAATGCCTCTAGAAGCAATCATCTATAATAGTCTTCTACACATCATTGTACAATGCTTGATACACTCAGATGACCTCCTTTTGATTTAAGACAACACTTTAGTATCAGTTTATTTTCAAATGCATCCATTTGAATTATTCATAATGTTTAAAACCATTTTTTTCCCTCAGTGGGACGCTCTCTGAGGAAACTCGTCTTTCATGTTCATGATTCCTGATTCTTTGTCTTCATTTGGCCTATTGAAAATGTTTTCATCTCCAATCTTAAAACAAAGCGTTTCAGTAAAGTTCTCACTGACGCTCTCCTTACAGTCTGATTCTAGTTGCTATTCTGAGGTTGAGTTTCTTGTTACTGATTGCTTCAGTCTTCTTGCTGTGTTGTTTGAGTTGTGCTTGGTATTCTTTTTAAAACTCTTGTCAGTGTGTGTTTTGCAACCACCTTGACAAGGAGACTGTCCATCTCAGGCATTCATCCTGATATAATACATTTGACTTCATAGTGTACCACTCATTACTTACTGTGCAGTGGTGGCCTAAAGGTTAAGGGAGGTTATTGGTCAGATCCCTGAACCAGCAGGCTCAATGTGGATGGGGAAAGTGATGGAGCAGAGCTTGCTACTCATTACTGTGCTAAGGTTCATCACAAGCTGTTATTTATCCAGAGACATTCACTCAGACTGTCTGTCAAACTCTTAGGACGAATTGGAGCTTTCCGGTTGTCCTGTCTCGGCTTGTTTTTATTGCGCGTGCTTCTTGCTGTTGTTTTCCACTTTGTCTCCGCCCCTCTTGTTCACCAGAAACAGCTGATTCATTGGAAAGAGTTTAATATCCAAACTCGAGTATTTACCTTAATGTGTAGCAAGCAGGGGTGTTTTTATTTGTTCTCAAAGGGAGAGAGAGCAGGCAGTGATACAATAAAAACAGACAACAAAATGTAGCAGGTGGTATCATTAAATGCAAAAGATACCAAAACGCAAACAAAAACAGTTACACAAACAGAAAGATGGAAACAACACTAGGGGGAGGCTGTAGCCAACAATAGCCTACTGTAGGGAAGAAACCCGGGAGGTTTCCTGTGTTCCTGAGAAGACTGATGACTCTCACCTGTGTCGGGGAGGTGGAGGACCAGGATCACCCTCAGATAAAGTGTGCACTGCATGGCAGGTGTTGTGTCTGCCCGCCAAAAAGTGCATGCACCTCGCGGGAGCGCACACAGCTAAAGAAAACAGCCAGACATTGTGATGATTTCTACGGAAAGTAGTGTCAGTAACGATATAGGCTAATCTTCTTTGTGGGTCCATCAATGATGATAAATGATCTCAAATCTGTAGTTTATGAACGTTTAAAGTCATCAGTGTTTTATTAGACTCAGTAGAAAGAAGTAGGCGAGATAAGCTTTACACTTTCTTGTTTAATGTTTGTTAAAGTTCTTGTCTCAGTCCATTTATGATTCATGTTAGTAACTGGACACCCTGTAGCAGCTCATTGAGAGGCAGCGCTGGTGGCAATGGGGGTCCTAGACTGCCCGCCTATTGGTGGAAAAGGTTCTGATCTGCCTACAGTTTGGACTGGTCCTTATTGATAGCTGTGCATTGTGTGTGTATGTGCCTGTTACTGACTGCTGTGCGTTGTTGCTGGGTGGCTGTCTGTGTCCATTAGGGGTGGTCCTCTGAGGGCGTTTTCTGTTTTGGGGCGTCCATTTGTGTCTCCAATAAAGGCTTGTATATTTTTGTACCATATGGGTGTGGTGAATATTCTCTTTCCTCTGACACCAGACCAGACCAGGATAACAAACATTACTACACTGTATTACAATATTATACAAAAGGGTATCATTCAATAGATTTCCCAGCCACTTTCAGCTCTGTGTATTGTCAGCTGTGGAATAATCATGTGTAACTCAATCTGTCTCAATCACACACTTTAAATTTAGGATTTAAGGCTTATTTGATGATGTGGCGTCCTCTCTCACCTCGTCTTTGCTAGCATTAGTAGTGCAAGCCTGTGGCAGTAAGTGTGTGTGTTTTCTCTAAAGAAGGTCATTGGTCAGATCCCTGAACCAGCAGGCTCAATGTGGAAAGTGATGGAGCAGAGCTTGCTACTTATTACTGTGGGAAGGTGAGAGCGACTGTAAGGTCATTCTCCCCTTTTCATCACAAACTGTTATTTATCCAGAGACATTCACTCAGACTACGGCAATGAAATCATGTCACTTGCTTTCTTTAATTCACAGGGCTTACACTGGTGATTTGGTGTCAGTACATGGGGAACAACTTGGAAACAATCAATGCAACTACTTTACTTCATGTCAAAGTAAAAAAAACAGCAATATTCTAATCAGGAATCAATCATTTGCACAACAGCATTCAGACAGAAACAACTTCTGCAACCAATGATTAGTCTGTGTCTGTCGCTCAGTACTATGCCCTCCTGGCAGAGTGCTTAACACAATCAAGACAGATGTTGCATGTGTCAGAAACTTTAAAACAACCTCACACCATCAAAGATATCTTGGAATTATGATATTATTTCAGGAATGCTTCTTTTATTAATTTTTTTTTTTTTACAATATATAAAACCTTTATTCAAAGTTATATGTCAGCATTACAGCTCCCAGCACTTTATTCATTTTGCCTTTTAACATGGAAAATCAGCCCCACTCTTATATCTTTATATATAGTTTGTTCTATTGGTGATTGAATTCCATTAATAATATAATGTTGACCCCCCCCCCCCTCGTTAAGATTTGGTGAGGTGTAAGCACAAACATAACTTGGCAGAAGGAGGGAAACTAACAGCTGTCTCCTGAGGACTCACGGCCCATGTCAGTGAAACTTTAACATGAGCCATATGAGGCGTTTGAACAAAGAATAATGTTGTGAAAGGACAGTCTGACATTTGGACATTTCAGCGTCACACTTTATCAACCATGGGGAAAAACTAAAGGTTTCCGGTGCACACTAGGAGCTGTGTGGTGTGACGGAGAAAGGTTTCTTGTGTGCAGCAGCAACTATCTCGTATGAGTTTCAGTTTCTTATCATGTATACAGAAGTGGGCTCTACTACTTTCATCAATATGTCCAATGAAATCAGCCTTATCATGTTTTGTCAAACAAGAGAAACCATTCTAGCAGAGACCATTGCTCTCGAGACAGCTGTAGCCAAGATCGTTTCTGATTAACTATACAGTGTAGTGTACGCAGCAGTTTCTAGTGCACACAAAATAGCTTTCAGCTTGAAATGGATGTGACATTAAGAGACCATCTGTAAGGGAGTGTGCTGGGAGCTTTGGGTGGGAGATTCAATCTTTCTTTGTCTTGCTCTGCCCTTCGAGCTGTCCCTCACCGAGCCCTGAAGAGGTCTTTATAGATTGTTAAGCTCCAGAAGGGTTTGGTCCAACACCTGGTGCATGTCCAGGTTATCTTCTTTGGCTTGGGCCAGTTTCTCTGGAGGAGGAAACACAGTCACAGCTAATGATTATTTCCATTACTGATCGATTATTTTACAATTAATCATTCAATCATGAAAAAAATAAAAATTGGCCATCAGAGCCGAAGATGAGGTCTTTAAATGACTTGTTTTGTGCGACTAATGGTCCAAAGCACAGATATTCAGTTTACAATGATATCAAATCCTGACACTGGAGAAGCTGGAACCGGAGAAAGTTTGGTGATTAGTGATTAACCCTTTATGTCATTTAGGAAAAAACACCAAACTGCTGTCGATGATCAAGTAATGGACTATTGGTTTCAGCACTACAGTACAGGAAATATAGAGAGAACGTCACATGTAGACAGACCACATGTAGCCTGCTGTCACGTTGGGGAGTGTAGGCAGCAGGGAAAGGACCCAAATGCAGACAGCACAGGCAGACTGGAGCAGTTCAGTGTTTTAATAGTACTCAATAGCTTACATGCTGGTACAGGTAGGCAGGCAGGCAGGCAGGCAGGAAGACAGGCAACAGGTAACTGGCAGGTCCAGGTTCGGGTGACAGAAACACAGGTGAAACATCAAAAAAAAAAAAGCAAGACTGTAACAAAATTCATGGCAACAAGGACACAAGAAAACCAGGACACAATGAAATCAGGGGAATCCGTCCCTTGAGGGAGCAGTACTGTCACAGTCTGTCTCCCTGTCCCTCTTCTCCAGCCACATTTATGTTTTCCCAGTGTTTTATCTCACTAGTCCACCAGATGTCCTCGGACTTTCCCTTTCATTGTGTCCTTGTATCCTTGTGTCCTGGTTGCCATGTGTTTAGATGCTGTCTTGCTTTTTGGATGTTACCCCTGTGCTTCAGTCACCCGGACCTGGATCTGCCTGTTACCTGTTGCCTGTCTACCTGTCTGCCTACCTATACCTGCATGTATGCTATTGAGTATAATAAATCACTGAACTGCTCCAGTCTGCCTGTACTGTCCTTTCCCTGCTGCCTGAACTACCCTCCCTGACAGTCTGCGTAATAATCTTATTAGAGCAGAAATATCCCGAGGTGGAACTCATAGGCTGCAGTGGGCCCAGCAGTGTATTGATAATGAGATAACCTCAGCTTCATGTTAAAACAGTTACACATGATCACGTTTTTGAGGGGTGAAGAGTTTTTGCTTGTATGTTGCCTTCGTGTGTGACCATCTGGCAGTCTGACTGCCATTGCCCTCCCTGAAGCCGTGTCTAATAATAAAAGGAACAAAACATTTTAGGCAGTATGTTCACTCCTCCATCTCTGTCCTTTCACATCACACCTACTGCTCAGTCAGTCACCTTGGATAAATGGTTTATGTGACAAATCCAACCTCAGCAGTGCCGTCTGAGGTGACCGGACTTTCCTTGATGAATAGATATTGTTGGATTGGTTTGTATCCTTGAACACTGCACCGCAGTCTAATGGAACCTCACATTGTCCAATATGACAGTGGGCAAGTGTTGTCCCCCTGCAGATTTCCCACCTTTCAGTCACACACTCCTGGTGTGTCCTTAACATGCGTCATACTGATTAGAGTGTCCAGAATTCTGCCCCTCTTCATGGTTTCACAGCGAATGAGCCCACAAAACAGAAAGTGATCCTCTTCATCAGGAGCAAGACTGAGACTATTGCGAGCAGGAGACTATCAGGTGAAATCTGCACTCAGTGTTTAATGTTCTGCAAACTCTGCTTTCTAGTATGCCAAAAGTGAAGAGAATTGTGTGAAAAGAACCATGAATCAGTCAAAGTGAAGTGAATGCGTTTGAAGTTTTGATCACTACACCAGAAAAACTGTCAGATTATGGGGCACCTCCATTAACTCTTCAGTGACAATGGGCCTCATGCAACATCTTCCTATTCTGATCCTGAACCTCTTTTACTTGTTTGCTGTGAGGCTTGTTCAGACGAGGGTTCCAAGTCAGATTCAACAAAGTCTCTTAACTGGATAAACTTGCACAGTGGTCCATGATTGCCTCTTGTGTGTTTGTGTACTCTGTCCTCTTCCAGGTCTCCATGGTGGAGAGGAGGTCATGTGACTCAGGTCTGTTTGATGACACCTGAAGTTGCTCGACGTCCTCCTGGATCCATATTCTTCATATATGTTACAATCTATTCCTATCTTTGTCATCCTGAGTGTCCATACTGTCATTTTACTATGTTGGTCTGTTCTGTACACACGACATCTACTTCATGTCTGTCCGTCCTGGAGAGGGATCCCTCCTCTGCTGCTCTTCCTGAGCTTTCTAACAGTTTGTCCCTGTTAAAGGGTTTTTTGGGGAGTTTTTCTGAATCGAGGGTCTAAGGACAGAGGAGGGCGTCTGTTGTACAGACTGTAAAGTCGCCTGAGACAAATTTGTGATTTGTGATATTTGGCTGTAAAAATAAAACTGACATGATTAATATGAGAGGCGGTCATGTGACTGTCACAGAGATATTAGACTACTGAATTGTGGAAGATGCTGTGCTGAAATATGCCAATAAAATCATAAGATCTAAAAACCTCTCAGAAATCGTCCAAGCCATGGTGATGATGATGATCTGGTGAAGCAAATATTAATATTGCATCAAGTCTTTTTTAGTTCTAAATTTTATTTGAGTTCATTACAGTATCATGTTTCTCTTAAATCACTCGTATGCGCCAAATCTGTTCATACGAGTGGTTCTTCATGAGGTCTCCCAGTTCCTCCATCTAAGGAATAAAACAGACTGACCCCTTCACATTCAGTTTGGTTTCCCCTTAGCTTTAAGGTTGTTCTTCCCCTCTGTCTGACAGTATGCTATATACTGTATTCGACCTGTTCCAGCTATTCAATAACCCTATATAGTGTATACACTGAGGTGCAGTGGTTACACTACGGTATATATTCACCCCATGACTTCACTCCATCAAATGGGAATGTTCTTGATATACTGAGCATCAAGAAGTGAGTCTGCAGACAGATCTCTGCCCCATGCAGAGGTAGATGGGACGTTTGAAATGTGCAGAACTAACACTGTAATTACTTAGCATTTATAAAAAGCTTCAGATGGGAGGTAAATATATCCTCATGTGTGACTACAGTTATGTTATATATGTTATCAATTCTTCATAAAGTGTTCAGGAGGGGTTTTATATATATATATATAATGCAAGAAAAGACTAAACATCCTTGTTCCTGTTATGGTGTGCTACGCAGCAGTTGTTTGTTATTCACACTGCTTATAAAGCTTAAATAGAGGAAGTAAACAGAAGAGAAAGAAGGCAAGACTGGAAGGAGAAAGAAAAGTCGAGAGCTTTAATACATTTATTACAAGGGGGGGGGGGGGGGGCAGGTTCACATGAATATTTCAATAAAGAGAAGACATTAACTCAGCAGTGACTGGGTGAGCAGTAACTTAAACGTCTTTGAGAAGTCCAGTGCTGTGCAACACAGAAACAGCTTACTGAAGGGGTGGGGGTGGGGGGGTTTAGCACATTTACATGTCTAGAATCTTGTAGCCCCTAACACCACGGTGGAATGGACCAAAACAACAGCAAGCAGGCGGAGACAGGAAGGAGGAGCAGAGAGGAAGTGAGAGAGCGGCTACAGTGTAGTCATGTCGTTAAGGGCCAGGTCCAGCTCCTCACTGAGAGCCTTGCCCTTCAGCTTCTGAGCATACACTTCATCTGGAGGAGGACACACACACAGAGAGAGACGAGGGACAGAGAAGACAGATGCACAGAATGGAAACAGAATGATGCAAAGGGACAGGAAACAGAAAAGTACAAGAAACAAAATAAAACAGCACTGACAGTGGTAAGCTTCAGACGGAATGAGCAGGTTCACACCAGCTGGTTACTACGGCTCAGTGAGCACAAGTAACAGTTACAGCAGAGCACAAGCCAAATGATCATCAAACCTCATCCAAACACACCCAAACTGAACAAATCATGCAGTGTTATCAATCAATGCTCCACATAGCACGCAGGCCTAACAGGCCCTTCCTAAAGTTGAATATAGAAATTATTAGTGCATTAATTTGTAACCCTGAGGAAGCCATGCTCACACTTCCTGGAAACAAAACATGTGTACAAAACAGCTTGTGCTATTCTGAGTCTCTGACTTGGATGGCTCAAGAAAATCACCACTAACAGTCTTTTTGTCATCTCATTTTGAAACCAGAAACAAACCAGTTCCCAGTGGTGGAAGTATCAAAAGTAAAAGTACTCATTCTGCAGAATGTGTCATTTTAACACGTATATTATGCATTAACATGTAAGCAGCATTTGAACTACTTGATATACAGCTAGGTAGTTTTATCTACACCAGTGCATCAGATTCCATAAGCTGATCAGATGTTTGGTAAAACCTCCATCTGTAAGTAACTAGTAATTTAAGTACTTTTTTTTTTTAAACGTAGTGGAGTAGAAATATCAAGTAAACAGGTATCTCTAAACTGAATTTTAGTACAGCACTTGAATTTTAGTAACTTGGTGTCTAGTCTGGTGGAGTAAGTTCAAGTTAACTGAGCCAACACCCTGTGGTGGAACAACTATTGTGATCCTTTACTCAGGCAAAAGTAAACAGTAAAAAAAGCAATGTTAAAAATAAAATCCTGCATTCAAGTAAACTCAAGTAAAAGTCTGAAAGTATTACCAGCATAATGTACTGAAAGTATCAAAACTACTCATTATGCAGACAAAAAGGCGACTCTCATAGTGCTATATTGTTATATATGGATATATTATCAATGATGCATCAATATGTGAGCAGCATTTAAATAATGTAGCTGCTCAAGGCAGAGGGGATTTAATCTGCTGCTGTTATCTGTATCCATGGATTTTATAGCCATCCTGTGTTTTGTAGGTAAAATATGAATGTGTACATTAACTAGAGCTGCTTCATGACATTAAGGCACAGTTTTCATATTTCTCTATCTCTAATGCTGCCTGCTGAAAGGGCTTCAGGGCAGTGTTTCATGGCAGTGGACTGTCACTAGGTAGAGCCAAACACTGTGGGCTGCTCTTTCAGACACAGAGAGCCTCTCTCATGCCCCCTGCTGGTTGTTTACCAGGATGGATGCTCCAGGCATGTGGAGGCTACTTTTAGATTTTATATCTGCATTTTAATTGTTGTTGTTGTTGTCCTTCACTTTTTATGCTTTTTTATTTTTATTTATACTTTTCTCTATTCTCTTTTAATCATTTCTGTTGTTGTCTCCACTGTATGCACGTGAAGCACTCTGACTCTGTACTATAATAAAGCTGTACACATAGTTGTGAGGGTCTGTATGATGTCAACTGTCTGTCAGGGTGTACACGGACGTCTCGTGGACTGTCTGTAGGTGCAGCCTGCACATGGCGTCTTGTACATGTTTGATCAAATCTATGTAACACCCAGTGGTGTATAAAAACAGCTGCATGCATGCATGTTTGATTGGAGTGTATCAGGCTGTTACCCAAACGTCTTTGCATTTGGCAACAGTTGGGAACAGGTATAGCAACAGTGGAGTGAGAGCAAAGAGCTGGGCCAACCGGCATCCAGCACCACTCCACTGAGTGCACAGGTGGGTGTGTTCAGATGCATGTAGGTGGCATGTACGGTCGGGGTCTGTACATTCTGGGCTGCACTCTTGTACCCTCGCAGACAAAGGCAGATGATGCCATTTATGTCATGTTGGCCCTGGGAGCTATGCAGACACAGACAGTACCATCCGAGCATTATATAAGTCATATCTAAAGCTCAGACTGGCATCTGAGAGCACCCTGAGCCTTCACAGATCCTCATGTAACTGTGCTCATCATGGCCACAGAGAGAGTACTGAGTCTCATGACCATAACTGAGTTAGAGCTGATTTGGTCCTTCCCATCATCAATGGCTTCACATGTCCAAACTGCAGGACGTAGCACAGCCGTCCAGCCAGTCACCAATGCAGGATTAGTGGAGCTGTTTGTGCCTTGAACAGTATTCACTGCAGGGCGTGTTAGTGGTGTCAGTGAAGCACTGGCAGAGACAACAGGTGAGTGTTGAATACCTTCCAAATCATCAATGGTCTTCTCCAGCTTGGCCACAGACCTCTCTGCAAACTCTGCGCGGGTCTCAGCCTGGGACACAAACCACAGCACAGCATTAACACTGTCTCTCTGTTCATATGGAGGAAGAAGCAACAGAGACAGCAGCACGGTGACACTAATGAGACTGAAAAGATCTCACCTCTTTCAGCTTGTCAGTAAGAACTTTAATTTCTTCTTCGTACTTGTCCTCCTTCTGTGAGTACTAAAATCCAAACACAAAAGTGCAATTAAAATACACTTACGAGTACAGTACTAGTGCTAATTTAGCAAAAGGAGACAGACAAGAAAGGCAGGTAGGATAATTATGCACAGTTGGTGTGAAACAGTAAGATGTTAAGACAGCTGTAGGGCATTTCAACCATGTTACCTTAACTACAGATATTGGGTCCCTCCTGTATGTTCATTATAGTACATTTAGGTTTTTCTGAAAGACAAGTCCAATAATCTTTGAAAAACCCAGAAGGTTGTTTAACAACACTTACTGCAGTTTTCAAGGTATTTCCAGGATCCCCCAAAACTCCAACTATCTCTAACTTGTACCCATGTGGATAAAAAATATTCTGTCCTCTTAGAAAACTTGATGCTTATCTCTGTGACCTGAATGTAATGCTAACATGAGAGGCTACTTGTTAGCTTAGTTATTAACATGGTGTAAGATCCTTCATGTCTCTGCAGCAGGTTAATGTTGACTGTATAAAATGACTTTTGTTTTGTACAGACTACACTTCATACATGAGTGTGGACAGCATATACAGTGTAGAGTCTGACTGGCCAGTCCTGAGGCCGAGGGCCCCTCAGCTCCTACTGTACCTTCTCAGCCTGGGCTTCCAGTGACTTCAAGTTGTTGGTGACATTTTTCAACTCTTCCTCAAGGTCACCTGATTTACTGAGCAACGCAAGAAAGAGGAAAAGCAAGAGAAGAGAAAGCAGTGATTTGAAAAGTAGGACAGCAGAGGAGATCAAACCCAGACACCGTTGGAAGGACCACGCCAACATTTTTCTAAACATTTTCTGTCTGTCTTACTCAGAGACAGAAGACAGATGTCTATCAGGAAACTCCTCTGTTTGTATCTGACTCTGAGTAAGACAGGAAACGAGGGTTTGAGCAAAATGCCACAGGGGTTTTTAAAGGGAAAATGTAGGCAGGGGGGTAAAAGTAGTCAGGAACCTAGATAAATCACAAATGAAAGTATAAATCTGCTGTTATTCTATATTTTTCTTATTGTCAACAAACCTCATGTGCAGACCCAAACCAACAATGCGTCAAGTGAAAGAGGTAAGAGTCCAAATGAACTCCAGTGTGTGTGTGTTCGTGGTGATTAAGGAACATGTCACCCAGTGCAGCGGTGTGGCTTTTAATAGAGTCATCACGTCACTTCCTGTCCAGCCTCTGCTCCACTAGCTTCTATAGCTCCTTCAGTGTTTCTTTGTGTCTTAGAATGTGGAAAGTAAACCTCAGGAACATTTTTCGTTCCTGAGGTTTACTTTCTACATTCTATCCACCACAGCACCTGCTATTAGAGATCAAAACCATGATTTTAAAACATTTAAACAACAACAATTACTTTGTGAGCAGACATAAAACTACAGCTTCATCAGCGCCGCCTCTTCTGTCGAGCTGCGACATTTAAGCCACGGTGGTCTAGGGCTCAAATGCTGTTTGTTAAAGCTCCCTAAGAACGACATTTGAGTGTTTTTCAAAAACGCACCGCCCTTATCTAAACCTTTGAACTGCACAGCCCACTGTTGAGAATTGAGATTTTTAGTTATTTACAGTTATTTATTCTAAATGTGAGCCAGATTTTGAATGACGTTTTCTTACTTCTGGAACAGAAGATGGAAGTTCAGTGTGTGTAAAACGGATGTTTTTTAGCCCCGGATTTCGCCTCACAAGCTACATACATGCCACCGTAGCTTTGATTGGTAGATTGTTGGGTCTGTACACGGCCTGAAATGAAGCTCTGTAGACAGTACCCAGGGCTGAAAAACGGCATTTTGACTTACAGTTAACATTCCCCTAAAAAGACAACTGAACATCAGTCACAGATATGTCTGTTGGGGATCACGTAACAGCAACGTCTTGGGTTTGATTCCGACTGAGGATTTCTGTTCTCTCCCTCTCACGTTTCCTGTCCGTATCTCACATCTCGGTCCAACGAAGGCAAACTGCTACAATAAATGACAAAACGAATAAAAGATGACGCTAATATAAATTAATCTAAATGTATTCTAAAACTCTAACTTCATTGTGCCCCCTACTTGTGATACCCAAACCTATGCCCTTGAATCAATTCATTGTTGCTTTTGGTCTTTTTGGCCTGGGATTTGTTGACAAGAAGAAGAAGACAGAACACCAGCAGAGTTATCCTTTAAGTACTGCTTGAAGGTGAGTGCAGGTTAGACAGAAGACAGAGAGAGGGGTTGAGAGGCTGCAGTTCAGAGGAGCAGAAGGCAGCAGGTCAGAATTAGACCTCGGTGCAGTTCGTACAGTAAGTACCTCATCCTCTCCGCACATCATGGACTTCAAATTCTGGTCCATTAGCCTGAGCTCCTCCTCCAGCTCCCTCACTCGCCTGCAGGGGTTAGTCCAGGGGGGTCGGGGGTGAGGGGGCACAGTGGGCAGAGCAGCCATAAAACAACAACAAGTCCCATACAGGCGGTGGTGGTGTATCCAGACGTGCATTACATAAAAACACACAGGACGAGAACACCAGTCACACACCCAGGTCTTTGTCTGATGAGTGCATGGTTATGTACTGCAGCCTGCGATCCACACATGGCTACATGACGCTACAGAACCACAGTACTTTGCACTAGTGCTGAAATGATTAGGTGAATAATCAATTAGTCAATCAACAGGAAATAAATCCACAACAACTTTAATAATCGATTAATCATTTAGGTTATTTTATAAAGCAAAAATGCCAAACGCATTCTCCAATCAGAATCTGGTTTATTGCCAAGGAGGTTTTCACATCCAAGGAATTTGGTGTTATGGTGCCTAACAATAAACACAGAAGTAGAAATATAAAGATAAAGCAGCATTAATAGAAAATATACAATTGACAAGAATGTGAAAAAATATTATAAAAAATCTGTACAATATTTAAATGAAAGACAACAGTCATGTTGTACAGTGTGAGGATTATAGTTGCCTCTGCTCTGTAACACTGTGATAAAACAAGCTATCTGACATCTTCTAACCCAAATGATGAATCCGTTGATTAAACTGAGAATCAGCAGATGAATCGATCATTAGTTGCAGTTGTTAAGAGAATCATTGTGACTTATGAGTCCATGCAACACTTGCAGTTCCCACTACTGTCAACAGAAACACTTATTCATCAACGAAAAGTGAACGTGTACGATCACATGTTGTCATAATAGTGATCACATGATCTCTACTATGACAACATGAATAATGTAGAGTGGCTCCAGTGTCGGTGTGAGTTTTCATGGCGCAGGTGTTGACTTACGCCTCGGCCACCTCAGCACGCTCCTCTGAGCGCTCAAGATCCCCCTCCAGGATCACCAGCTTCCGTGCCACCTGCAGACATTCAACACACACGCAGCTGACTCCTCCAAACTTTTCTTACGCTGTTTAGAAAGAGGATCTGTCATTACGCTAACTTTTAGCATTCATCCTCACTGACACTACTACTGTGTGTCAATGCTATACTACATACTGCTCCACTTGTGTATACTAATGTAAAGTCATAGTAAGGCTCAAGTCTTTGCCATGAAATCACAAGTCAAGTCCAAATCGTAGAGAGGAAGAGTTAGTGTAGAAAATGGACAGAAATCATTTTTGTGTTTATTACTTGCAAATAAACTTTTGGCCTTATTCCTGTGACACAATTACATCATCATTTCTGAGCTGAATGTTTTGCACATTGCCTTTACGTGAATGTGATCATCTGTTGTCTGTCTGCAATGACAAACACACTTTTCCCTCGGGCTGTTTTCTTAGTAGCCCTAATTGTCTTACTTCAAGTCCCTTTACTGGTGTACCCGTGCAGTACTAGTTGTAGTGTGGAACTGGGACACAGCTTGTGTTTCTGACATCATGCAAAGACCATGAGAAAGCGGTGATTCCCCCACCTCTTCATATTTGCGGTCGGCCTCCTCAGCGATGTGTTTGGCCTCCTTGAGCTGCATCTCCTGGATCTCCATCTTCTCCTCGTCTTTTGTGGCTCTGTTCTCTATGACCTTCATTCCTCTGAATGACAAGAGGAGAAGACAACAATTAAGCAGTCAGTCACAAACTACTCTACATGTGGCATTATATTCAGTATTCGTGCTCTGTGGCTAACTGTAACATCTACCTATGTCAAAGTCCTGAATGTTTGGAGATTCAACTATGTTGAAGAGCTAGATCTTTAATATTTCAGTTGATGTTATGCTTACATGGTCCATATTCTTAAACAAATTTGCATTTAATCAAATGATCACAAACTGACTAACATACAGCAAACCAGGGGGTAGTATTTCACCACAGTACTGCTGTAATTACTGTAGTATTACCCTGCTAATTAATTAACGGAAACACAAACTGCGTGGTTCAGTCATTCATGTGCCTTGTTTCGTTTCCCCCACTGCCTCTAAACAGCCAACAGCTGCTTCAGTAGATGTTGTGTTTTATCAAAGCAACACACATATGGGCTGACACAGAGAGGAGGTAATGAAGAGAAAACATGGCTTTTTAGTGTCTTTGCTAACTGTTAAGATCCTTCACCTCTCACTCTCATCTGCAGCTTTCTCAGCCTCTTCCAGCTTCTGCAGAGCAGTAGCCAGTCTCTCCTGAGCTCGGTCCAACTCCTCCTCCACCAGCTGGATACGCCTGTTTAGAGACGCCACCTCTGCCTCAGCCTGTAGACACACACACGCTATAGATAAGAGTCTGAAGTCACATTATGGAGGCCTATAGAACAGCAGACAGAAAATAATCAATATTTCAATACATCAAATATTTACAACAATTTCAGTTTGATTTTATCTTTATTTAACTGTTAAAGCATCCAAATTATAAATATGGCTACATCCATATCGCAAGCCTTTAAGCTCAATTCAGATTCACTACTTAAGCTGTTCACACTGTGCTTGTGGATATGGCTAATGTGTGACACCAGTCCAGGTCAGTGATGTAATACCTGAGACACTCAGGTGGACTTATTCCAGGGAAACTGAGAGCAGGCTGATAGTGACTCATAGCTAGTTCATTAGAGTGTAAAGTAAAGTTTTGGCTCATTGTAAAGTAGAAGAGAAAGCAGAAGAAAAACAGCAGCAAAAAACAACAGGCAACAGATCTTTGGGTCAAAAAAGAAGAGTCGGTCCAGAACAACAAAAGGTGTCATGATGATGTCACTGAAGAGTGTGAAATTGAGATGGGTAATAAAAAATGATACATTTCCTAAATCCTGGCAGGCAGTTTGGTGTGGGGGACGTTCCTGGTTGTCCCACCGTAGACTCAAGTTTAGAGGGAACCTGTGGGGAGCTTCACTGAGCCCTGTCACTTGTCCCATCAATGATATCAACATATTATAATAAAACATACACATTACTGTCATGTTGATATACCAAAATGTGAATATACCTTTTCACAAAAGTCAACCATGTTTCCACCTCGAGTGGTCGGCTCCTGAACTCTTGCCTGGCTCGTGGCCTGCTTACTCATTAAGCAAATATATTTTGACATCATCTAAAAGTTTAGGTTACCTTGAACGTTTAGTTTCGACTAGTGTAGCGCTGTTCTACGTCTAACAAATGACTGTTTTCCCGAATGAACTAGAAGTTGGTCCATGAAGCCCCAGGTTTCAGACAGACAGTTACCCTCTCCCTGGCCTGCCTCTCCATGTCCGCCTCCTCCTGCAGCAGCTCGGCCCGGTCCTCCGCCTCGTACGCCGCTTGCTGCAGTGTTTGGATTTTCCTTCGCACCGAGTCTATGGACGTTAAAGCCGCCATGCTGTCAAAACTCAACTCCGCTTCTCCCCGGTGTCACGGTGTTTCCGTGGCAACGGTGTCAGAGGTCGGAATCAACCCACGATTCTTCCGGTTACCGTTTAAAAATAAAGTGATTATCAAAAAGCCTCTTATTTTGAAATGACACGACACATTACATGTAGCTACGACCTCGGCAGCTAACAGGGATCATTCTGCGCAAGAATTAGTAACAATAGTTAGTCATTTGTACTTTCTAATTACTTAATTTGTGCCCACGAATAATTTGGCCTCTGAACTTGACATGATGATGTACGGTATTAATAAACAGTACCTGAAATATTACTAAAATGTGCATTTTCTGAAAAAAATGCCAAGCTGCAGGATCCATGTTTTGTGCTTTATAACTGACCACATGGTGGTGGCGCTATTGATAACATGTTTCAATATGTTGAGCACTCCCCGATGGGCACCTGTGTACCAAGTATTACCTCTTTACACCGAATACAAGCAACAATCTCCTAAATACGCTGAACATGTTAGAAGTGGAAGCTGTAACTATCTGCATGTACAGATTACGAGCTATATAACTGACCAAATGGGGGCAGTGGGCACTACTGATAATATGTTTCCATGGGGAACCCGTCTGCCATATACTATTTCTTTAGCATGTATATTATTTGAAAGATTTTCACAATTCATTCAAACATTCATTGAAAAATAATAATTAACTGATGATAACAGATATCAAAAAGCTGAGAACAAGCATCAGCCTAAACATGCAACATGACATGAGAACCATGTTTCCAGCTGAAAGTATGTGGGAGTCAAAGGGTGTGAACATCAGAGGGTTATAACGGGCCACATGGTGGCGCTATTGATAACGTGTTTCATGGTGATAACTGAGCACTTTCCCATAGGGCACCTGTGTACCAAATATTATATTTTAGTAAATAAAAAAGATCTGTATAGTTTAGTGCTGCTTTCTGCAGTCACACTAAATATATAACACTGATATTAACTAGAGAAGCCAATTTGTGAAGAGATGAACAGTGTTGCTTCATGTATGGATGGGAGCTGAACAGTATTGCTTGATGGATGCTGGATTGCTGGCTTAACTTCATATAGGAGCTGCTGGAGGCGTATGAAGAGTTGGAATGGTAGGAAAGAAATAAAGGGTGCAAAATATAGTGTCAGCAATGAAAGGTGTTGAAATGAGGGCTTTAGTGTAAGGGTAAGCTTTAAGTTATGAATTTGTATGAAAAGCTTCATGGCTTTTTAGAGCTTCTCCATTTTTGCAAAATTCATAAATATATTGATTACCGAAGTCCTCAGTTAACTATAAAAATGTACAATTTTGATCAAATGAATTTAAATTATGTCAGGTTGAATACATTCGAAATATTAAACATTTAGAATCCCACTTGATTAAGAATCAACTTGCTGTCCTGAGGCAGAGACGGTCATGTTGGAGTGAACCCCACCTACAGCAGCAGACTCTTGTAAGCAGTGCAAACATAAACAAATTCATGCATTGCTCTAATTCTTTTCCATCTTTGGTAACATCACAGTAACGCTGCATACAGGAAGGTCCCACTCCTTTCAGGACAAATACAGTGAGTCTTCACTCTTTCCTGCGTCGCTCTTATATTTGAACTATAATTGGTCATAAATGCTATGACTCATAACTCATGCAAACCTGCACTGAATATACAGGCGGTTCTTTGATCTGGACTCATAGTGGCTCTCAAAAGGATTATTTTACGCAGTAAAATTTAAAAGCATTTTCCTAATTTGAACATTGGTTTGTGAGGACAGTTCACAATTACAAGCTCTCGCAAATAATGTAAAGATTAGTTACATTTCTTGTTAATGTTTCTTGTTATATTAATAAAAATTTTTATGATCACAAACTCCTCTGTGGAGGGTCTGAATATGAGTATGCTTTAAGATCCAGCTGGATGCAAGGAGGGAGGATGTGCGCACACTTGAACGAGTTAACATGTTCACTTACAGACAGACGGACAGACTGATTGACATTAGCACGATGGCAAAATGTCACAGGGCAATGGGTTGTGATGGGTCCATATGCATCCATCCATTATCTATACCGCTTATCCTCAGAGGGTCGCTGGGGCCATATCTGAAGCTAATATGAGGCTGAAGATCTATATGTTACAGTCTGCAGTGGGAGGATAGTGAGAAGAGAGGGAATTTTGTACTAAAAAGGCTGTAACTTTGGACTCAGATGTCTGAAGCCTCACGTTAACTTCAGATTAACCTTTTTTTTTTTTTTACATGGAATGAGGACTAGATTACGTCCACCATCACATACACAGGAAGTGCATTAGAAGTGTATCTTTTAATGGCCGGTATGAACAGGAGGAAAGCTTACAGCAAGCAAAGCCTGTTTCAGTGTTCATACGGGCATCTGACTGTTTCATTTAAGACAGACCTGTTAACCTACCTGGTTTGTGTGGTTTTCACACATTATGTTCTGCCAGATGAAGTGTGCTGTAGAAAAAGTTGATCCAGGATAAAAGTTAGCCCTGGACTGATCTGTGTTTGTTTGGCTCTGTGGTGGCACCACCATGTCCGGCCCTAATGTCCCTGTTCAGCAGTATTAAAGTAATAGTAGTGTTCAACACTGTGTGAAAAAGGAAAATACCTATATTATATAGCACAGTTTAGTATACTTAAAGTTAATATTGGTGCATGATATACATTAAAATATGCTGAAACTCGTTAAATGCTTTTAAATTCAAAATGAAAGAATTAGAGGCAGATTGACCTGGTTACCTAGAAATGTCTCTTTTGAAATGGGAGTTCCCTGTGCTTGTTTATATTTGGTCTTCTTTTGTGTTTTCTGTCTGTAACTGTGTTTTTATTTATGCTGTTGACTCTCTTGGCCAGGTCTCCCTTGAAAAAGAGATTCTTAATCTCAGTGGGACTCTCCTGGTCAAATAAAGATTAAATTTTTAAAAAACCCACAATATACAGTACTGTAGCACTTAAACCATACTTTGATCTTAGCGCACGGTGTGCAGTTCTCCAGAAAGCAACTCAAAGGGCTTCCACATGGCTCATCTGTGCAGGCTGGTGCCAAGCAACGCCTCAAGAAACCAAATCCTCTTACACCAAGCTTTCCAGATTGGTTAGAATAGATGGCATTTGCTTCGAGGTGCTGACAAGCTTGATGATATGTTGGTAAAATGTGATACTGCACATGACAGATTTAATACTATCTCTGTTGCTGCTGTCAGCGGTGAGGCTGCTACTCAGCAATGATGACGCTTTGGAGATTTAGCACAACCAGCTTTAAATTATACTCCTGAAGATCAGCATCAAAAAGGTTATGATTACTGGACATGTACGAGTGCTGGGAGTGTAAAGTTTGACTGACAGTAACAATCTGGTCTGTGCATATTTAAAACCCAGGAGGAGCTAAGACTTGACACTGCTGGTTTATAGCACTAGAAATGTCACTGATGGTCTAAATTTACAACTGTGCAGTAATTCAAGTTAAACAGCCTGGTGGAAACAGTTTGAGTAGTGATATATGAAACATTTCATATAGTCAACAACGTGACACCTGTGTTACTGTGTGAGGGATCACATGTGACCAGACTGAGTACAATAGGTTTATGTGGTCTTAATATAGTTCCCTCTCTGCAGTAATGGGACCCCTTCACTTACATCTGTTGCCTTTTTCTCTGCCTGCTCCAGCTTTTCCTGGGCATCCTTCAGCGACTCGGAGTATTTGTCCAGCTCATCCTCCACTCCTTTCAGCTTCTTCTGCAGACCCAGCAGCTCCTCCTCCAGCTACAGGCCAAGTGCACCAACACACAGTACATATACACAGAATCAGAACATGTCATATAGTTGGAAAGCTTGTCTTTGACACGTACAACCATAAAGGCTACTGATACTGTATCATTTAGAACAAGAATGACTCTTTTTACACCACTTGAAGCATGACCTGTGAAGGCAACACTGGGGTTCAGGGCAAGATATCTCAACAAAATCTGGTTCCTACAAACTACATTTATATACTACTCATTTGCTTTGCCAAATACATTTTGGAATAAATGAATGGAGGAGGAGGAGGAGGTCAGGGTGGATGGTTGGACAGAGAGCAGGGTTAATGTCTTGTGTCCCACCTGTTGTTAGGTTTAGGCTGCTAAAACACTGGTTTGGGTTCAGAATTAAAAAGGTAAAAACATCTGTGCTCGTGCTTCAAGTCAGCGATGTCTTTTTCAATATTCAGCCATCTTTCACCACCATCTTTCCCAACCCTTGTGTAACATTGCACTTGTGTAACATTGTCGGACTCATGATGGACAGATTTTTAAAAAAGGATAAAAAGAGATGCCCTGGGATGTCTTTTTTATTCCATATGTTCTTCTTCCTTGTCAAAACCTTTCCTCTAGTTCCAAAATCAGGCAAGTTAGGTTTGAACAATGTATCCCCTCCTGGCCTACCGCCCTCGCAGACTGACAGACAGTTAAAAGGTAACAGTGAGCATGTCACGTATATATGTATATAAGTCCATCACCATCCAGTAAATTCAATGGTTTGCTGTCTCACTTATACATCATATGCAGCAAAATAATTTGTATTGCCACCTCACTTCATACCAAATCATACAAGAAATCTCAAAGTCTAACAGGCATATTACTATGAAATTTAATGTGCAGATTTATGAAGATGAACCCTAATACTGATCTAATAGGCAGATTGTCATGAAATCTACTGAGCATATTCATGCTCCCAAGAGGATAACCCCTTTTTATTTTAATGGCCCCATAACAGAAAATATCGATCTAATGAGCAGATTGCTGAGCGTTTTCTAGTTCAGACGTGAGCCCCTTCCATTTTGGACTTTGTTATCCAGTGACTCATTTCCAAAGATTGTTTCAGCAAGTTTCCATTTGCAACAACAGCTCCAAGGACTATAAAAAGCCAATTGTAGATGACAGTGATGTGGCCTCACCACAATGTCCCCCGAACAAATGTCCTTTCTATATCACTTCTGACAGTCTCTCCCAGTCTGTAGCCATGTAAGGCCTCACAGTCACAAATAGCCTGGGACAGTCCTGAACCTACAGTCGACATTGGGGCAACTCCCAAACCAACAGCCTTGACTGTCTTTCTGAGAGGGGCAACAATTTAAAGAAGGTGGGGGTCTTTAGAGGGAACACCGAAATAGACATGCCAGTATTCAATGCTCCTCGGCAGAGAGAAGTGATTGTGCAGGCATTGTAATAGCTATGAGCTGGAGTCCTCTGGGAACTACGTACTGGATGGTGGTGTTCATTAGTTTGTCAGTCGATGGCTGAATCCAAATGTCCACCCTCTGGACTTACATACTGAGCCCTCGAAGACTTTGATCATATGTTCCATGACATGTTCACCATCATCACATCATGAGAGGATAAAAGAGTTCAGACCTCCATCGTTTCCATGGAAACCTGTAACCCATCAGTTACAGTATTTTTCCAAATTGTTCTTAACAGTATCAACCATAGGCAATGCTGTTAAGAGGCTAGAATGGTCATGAAAATATTATGCTGAAGCTTTATGTCAATGAAGTGTTTCTATTAAACCCTCCCCAGCCAGTAGAAGAAGTAACGTTTCATGTCAGGAGCTCGGTCTGCGTTGCTCTCTAAATGAATCTGAGTGATTCTTACAGTGTGTGCTGTCCACAGCTGCTTCATACTGTATTAAATCTCTGCAGCCATCTGAAGGCAGCAGGACACGTTGAGAAATCTGTGCCACAGCAGAGCGCAGTGCCATTACGCACATCCACCCACTGAGTTCACCTTCATTAGATCACATGTGAACCCACCGAGCTGCTGCAGAATAAGCACACACACCTCCACACACACCAGACTGCTGGGTTATAACTCTGTTGATGCAGCGGGGCTCATTAATGCTGTGCTTCACAGCCTCCTTTCCAACTTTTTTAGCAGCAGTGCTGTCTCGTGTTCTGCTCCTCTTACAGTGTTAATGCTGCGGTTTTCCATCAGTTACAGTATAATGTGACCATTTACAACCTGAGAGACAGTAGAGTTAGGACTGAAATAGCCTCACATTGATGTGGTCATGTCAACGGCTTCACCAAACTATTTCTTTATTATTTCTTAATTGTCATTGTAGTAATGATAGAAACAGCTGCAGATCTGTGGTCCTGTGTGTTCACGCCGTGCCGCTCTGCACCATCCAGACAACAACAGGACTTCCTGGAGAAGCCCGTTCTTCTTCTGTTGACTCATTGTTGTCACGTCTCACTGTGATCGGCTCAGCTGTTTCAGAGCGATGATGTGATTGGCTGAGAGTGTATTTATTAATCGCCACAGCCTCTCATCTATATTCACCTCCACCCAACTCTTTGACACTTTGCGCTGCTGCACCTACATGAGCCAAAATAGCAGGTGAGCTTGGAGATGCCCACACAGCCCGAAGAAGCACCAAATGTTATATATTCATATGTCAGTGCATGTAGCAAACACAAGTATCCAGCCACTAGCCTTGCCTTCTGCTAAATTTAGATTGAACTACTATTAGGCCAAGAAAAGAGAAATCAATAAAGGAGACTCCCACTGTGTAGCAGTGGGGAGAAGGCTTAGAAACAACATTTAGACCTTCATGGTGGCATATTCATTTTACAGAAAATGGAACAATTTATTGACAGTTAAGTGAATAAAGTATAAAAAATCTAAAAAATCTTAGTGGGGGTGTGCTGGGGGACTTTCATTCTCACCAGGATTTAATGACCCCATGACCTTTTCTTTAGCTTGGTAACCTAGGGGTTAAGGCGCCGACAATGAACCGGGACTCTCCACTATCTAATAAACAATAATGTCCCCGAAAATAATTAAAAACTAAATTTGTTCTTGAAGGGTTGTGACCAAGGTATTTACGGTACTGCTGCTTTTTAGATACACATTGGCAGATATCAGCCAATTAACTAGGACGAGTGGTCACATGACCATGTGTACCACCCACAGGCTACCTGTGCATTATAGAGAAGAGTCCAAGATTTTGTATAAGACTATGTAGCTCTTGGTGAACAGCGGCCACTGTGGCCACAAGTGACAACTACAAGCTGATGGTAGATGCTGGAGCGTAGAGGCTCAAGTACAGAAGAGCACAGCATATCTATGGTCAGACCAGACCAGGTCAGGTCAGGCTGTAGCAGCAAGTGTACTGAAGTGTTTCTTGCTTATGAATTCAAGTTCTAAGGCTCCTAGTGATTTTTCTGAGTAGTTAAGCCCCCCACCCCACCCCCCTGATAGTGCCAAGGTCCAGACTGATGAATCCATCATGCCTCGGACTCACTGCCTGAGAAAATGAGGCTGCTGTTATCTTTTCAGTCTCTGCTAAAACTCAAAGACACACTTTACATCCTGACTTGCTCAAGAGTTTTCTCCTCTTGCTTTATGTTGACTTTTATGTCCTTATTCTTGCCGCCGTTGTCATATTTGAAACATGGCTTTACAAAGAGCTCATTTATTTTATTCCACGAGGTTTAGAAGCAAAAGAGCAAATGAGTGATGAGAGAATGCCTGTGCAAACACACTCTGTGACTCCAGGTGAGGAAGTGAGGTTTCTTTACCTGCTTGCATTTGTCCTCTGCTCCCTTCTTGTCCCCCTCAGCCTGCTCTGCGCGGTCTATCGCGTTCTCCTTATCCAGCTTCAGCATCTGCATCTTCTTCTTGATGGCCTCCATGGTTCTTCAGGCTGTGTGTGCTCGGCAGAGGGAGAAGTGTGCTTGGTTATCCGGACTGAGACAAGAGGCAGCGGTCTGTGATGGGGACGGACGGAGGTGGACAGGAGCGCGCGTGCGGCTTGTCTGAGCGGCTCGTGGGGAGCTCGAGGATGGAATACCAGCCGCACGAGCCCCAGACTGTTTTTTTTTCAGTGGATCCGCACGCGGACGTTGCCCTTATTTAGGCAGCGAGAGGTGTCCAGTGTGTGCGCGTGACGTCTGTCTTCAGCCCTAACCTGCATCAGCGAAGAGACGATCCACCTCAACTCACGTCCAAGATTCTCCTTTACTTCAGCACTACTCTGTGGAAATACTTCACAGCCACTGGAGCGGATAGAGTTCCCCCTTGAAATGTAGATGTAGCATGAAAGTACTCAAATGTGTGCTTAGGTACAGCACTTGAGTAAATGTAGGTACTTAGTTCCGTTCTTCTAAATGTGATTAAAAACAGAAAGAGAAATTTGCTATTAAAATAACACGCTCTATCATGAAATGTTCATTTGAAGATGTAAAAAATGAAACTGAAGAAGAGTTGAAACTAAATAAACTGTTAGAAAATATAAAATGAAAAGAGAACAGGCTGCATTTAAATCAGTGGAAATGAGACATAGTGTACAGTAGTAACCTGTATGTGATGAAAAATGACCTGCAATTCCTTTTCTATACCCTCTTTTTTCATGTTTGGAGCTGTGTGAATGAGGAGGGGCCCTGCTGTCAGTCAGAGCAAGCTGAGTGGCCATGAAACAGGACGGACCAGGGGAGAGCATAGTATGACAGGAGCCCCTTGTGTCTACCTCAACTTGTGACCGTGTTTCAGAATATGGGAATATGCTCTGCTAAGGCACAATATCAAGGTGAGTCCTGATTTATTACCTGGTCCTCAGGCCCCGTTGTGAAGAGGGTCCTAGGGTTGAAATCCAGTTTTAAGATCTTCATTATTTCGGGTGGTGTTGTGCTTACATGGTGCACATTCTTACATTGTGATTCATCAAATGAGCACACAGCAAACCTGGGGTCAGGTAGTACACCATGCATAGACGGGGCCTCACTAAACCCCATAATGCTTTAATTGCTACATATATTGTAGGGATATCAACTGAAAAACACAATATGATCTGTCAGCTAAATATGCTGGTTATGGACACTTGCATATAAAATATAGTTCATACATAGCTGAAGGAACTTTTGCCCAATATATTTATAGAAAAGAGGCTGCATTCTGTAGTGAACAGGCTGAGAGAAGAGATGGATGTCAACAGTTTCACTGAAAACTGGTTTTATTGAATAGACATCTCTGTTAGTGGCCATGAGGCCGTATTGCTGTACACCAGCATTACATTTATACCACGGTTAAGTCCAAATGTGAACAGAAGAAAAAAAAACTTTGTATGATTATAGTCATTTTATATTAGGCATGCTGTTCTAGCTGTGCCAGGTTTGTTCTGAGAATATGTGTAAGAAAAGAAAGACTTGTGGTGTAAGGTGGATTTACATGATGCTCTGATAAATTACTGACATGGGTTATGAATGGAGCACACTTAGATGGTTGGTATCAGTTAATGATACTTGACAAATACATTATGAAGGCACTTTCAAAGCACTGATATAGTGGGAACAAAGAGTGAGCCAACATTAGACCCCTGGTAATGAGAAATGAACTCTGGGTAAGTAATATCTAACAGGACAGCATTAGGCATTATAGGGAAACATGTATACCTCAGACTAGCATCAGGCACTAATGTTGGCACAGATAACATGTTACTGGAGTGAGTCACGAAACACTGAGCACCCAAATACAGTCAATATGATGTCAAACGTCGTACAGTTAAATATATGGCTTCATAATCTTTATAGAAACAAGTCTTCTAATCTAATCCAGGCCAAATACTGTAGCTGCTTAAATCAAAATACTGACACAGAAACATTTACTAATAGCGACTTATTGGAAGATACCTTTTTAATACATTTCATAACTCAATCTTTAAAAAAATAATGTTTTTCCACTCTGATTTGTTCCATCGCAAAGTTAATTTTTCCAAATCTAGACTTAAAAACGGCAACATTTGATTTCAGGTTTAAACAGTATGACAAGTAACATACTGAATATCCTCACTGTCAGACCTCTGCTCCACAATGAATCACTTACACATCGAGTCTCTTTGTGTTCGCACAAAAAAATAACATCTGCATACAAAGTGTGCATAGATTAGGCATAATTTGCATAGAAGCATAAATGGTGCTTGCCTTCGTGTGTCTAACAGTAAAGTTCTAAATGTGAAGGCGAGCACAGTTTATTGGCAGGACTTTTACGAAGCCACGCAGCATGTACCAACTGAGACATGCAATCCAGATAAAAAAGGACAAAAACAGAGCCAGATATATTGAAAAGCATACGACCATATATAATCAAAAGCACAGATACCTTAATAAGGACTTAAGGCATATATATATTTCTGTATTATAAAATTCATAATCATTGGCAATATTAGGCTTTTGACATTGAAAATGAAATACAGAAACAGACTGATAATAACCATCCTGATACATCACTGTGGAATTGGAGCCAATCTGCCTAATGTTACGTTTCTACTGAGGCACGAAGCCCCGTCTCTCTGCATGTATCTGGGGGAAGGTCCTGAGCATTCCATGGATCACTGCTGCATTACTCTCTTTCACTGTTCCTGGCCGTCCTCCCGCAGCTCTGAGGGGAGGAACTTGTACTGCTGCTGTCTGATCATGGCCAGCTTCTTCCTGGCCTCATCCAGTTCCCTTTCTTTCCGCAGCATCTCCTCCTGAGCAGCGATGATCTGCAACACAACACAGTCTGTCAGCACGCTGAGGAAACACCAGCTTCAGTCACAGATCCAATCGGCGGCAAAATATAACTACTGACCATTTGCTAAACCCCCCCACCCCCCACCTTATCGTTAGCAGCAATAGTTTAGAAACCATAACTAGGCAGGTCTGTCAAGCTTTGGATTCCCCAACCTGCCACAGTAAAAATAAAGTAAGAGTGTGGAGAGCCATGTGTTTTTATCACCTTTCTAAAACCAAAAACACAAGAGCACAAGTTAGCCTAACCCAGAAGTACTTCCAAGGCCACGATTTCCTTCATTTAGTGGAGTTACAGGTTATTGTACATTTAAAACGAGCCCCGTTTAGGACCAACTGCGGGAGCCGGTCCTGGACGTTGTTACCGTATCAGAGTTTAGACTGACATTAGTGTCTCTGTTCTGCTCCTAACTGAATCTGGGGAAATTTACACTCCAGCAACTTCAGCCTAACTTGTTACCGGAGATAGCATTACGTTAGCCAAACACATCCAAGCAACAGAGCACCAATCTAAGCTGTGTGTTGCTGTCTAAGATACAAACAAATACCATTTTTATGTAAAAAATGATATTATATTTATTGGACTGGGTTTTTTCTTGTATATCTTTACTTACTTGAAGTAGCTATGCAAGTATTTGGGACCTTTGACTCACCTGAGCAATACCTCCCACCATCTTACTCTTGACCACCACAGCCTGGTCATCCTGAGCATCAAACGCTGCTTTCTGTGCTGCCTTCACCAGGTTATCAGAGGCTCTCTTCACAGCATTTCCAGCCGCCTGCACAAACACACAATGAGTCAGGATTTCAAAAGTGAAGTTGAGTGTGAAAGTTCATTCTTGACATTGGAAACAATAAACTGAAATCGTAGTCCCCCAAGAGCTTTTCACAGTTGAAAGTTCCAGGAAAAAGTTAGTAAGTGGACCTTGATTTAAGATTTTTTTTTTGTTAAACTAAAACAATATGGAAGATAAGGTGAATTATAAAAGCTTTTAAAACAGCTGTCTAATATCTCTAATCATGGACCACACTTGAGTCTTGAGGGGATGTGGAAACAGCAGACACATCAGCTGTGCTTCTTGAGAACAGCAACTCCTGGAAAGGGAATGATAACTTCCACCAGAGCTCAGAGACAAAACCATAACAGGGTTTTTTTCCCTGCTCAGTGCCTGAGAATAGCTGTAAAAGGCAACGAGGAGCAGCCTGCTGAGCTACATGCAAAGCCAAACATTTGTCTCATTGGGCAGCTCGGCTCTAACAAAGAGGAGCGTTCTCCTTTTGCGGTTCCGTGGGCTGAAATCAGACACTGAGCTGGTTTATCTTTGGCTGGAATGTTACTGTTAGTCTGGCCCTGACACACAACATAACAATGTAAAGCTCCCGTCACTTTCTTTGGTTTCATAATTTGGGTGAACTGACCCTTTATATTCTGTCCTCTTCATATACTGGATTGGGTGGACTAAAAATGTCACATAATGCCACCTTCAGCTGCAGAATGACCACAGGGTTGAATCAACACCTCTGACACAGAGACTACAGGATGTTCACCCACTCACTATTCCCTCCTGCACATGATAAACGCATGTTTGTATTTACTTTACTTGTCTATTGAAGGCCAAGCATTACATTGTTAGCAGTAAGTTGTTGCTTCTGTTGCATTGTGGGGATTTTTGAGGGTATACATTTTACACTTAAATAAAATACTGGATTGTAAATATAAGGGACTAGGTAGCAACAGGGAATGCTTTTGGACACAGCCAGAGTCAACACAAACTGAACATTGTGCTACACACACACACACACAAACACACACACACACACACACCTACCAAGTGCCAAGTGGGAAAAACCGTTCACACCATTATTGTAGGTGGGAGCAAATTAACAGGTAACTTTGTCCCTGAACCACCTGCTGCCATCAGGAACAGTCTAAACAGCCACCTTTTTTTCAGATATTCCCACATGTAACTGAGAGACTGTACATTACTCAACACTGGGAATAATTACGACCTTAAAAAGGACCACGGCAAAGAGTGAAAGAGCAAATGTTGCTGGTGTAATCATAGATCAGGGCTAATGTTTCCAGTTCTTGGTGCCATGCTTGGACTGGTGGATTGTTTCCAGAGCTCCTGTAGACATAAATGTATGGGAATTACTGTGGTGGCAGCTGCAGGCCCAGAAGAGGAGGAGATAAGCTACTGCTGATTGGATCGGAGAATATGAGATGGCCTGGGCAGGCTGATGTGCTCACAGCTAGCATACACACAGCCTTAAAGATAGTATTTTTGGGTGGATGGGCTGACAGGAGATACGTGCAGTTTCTGTTATGTCTTGGGACTGACCGCATCAGTTACACATAAAGGTCACAACCACCTTTCTGTGCTACATTATTTCCATCAGTGAGTCAGTGCTTTAAGTGCAGGTTAAGAAAAAAAACGACTTCTTTTTAAAGGGGCACTCCACCAATTTTACACATAAAGGTAATCAGGGTTAACTCAGCTTGGGCTTGGAGACTGCATGTTTATATCAGAAGGCCTGAGTTACAAAGTTCCAGTTTGTAGGTGTGGAGTTTGAAATACGTAGGCATTTACCAGGGTTAGGGTTAGGCAATTCTATTGATTGCCTTATGGGAAATGTAGGATCTAGTGTTTTTTGGATCTTCAGTCATACTAGGGACTAAAAGTCAGGATATCTCAGCCTCTGTTGCTCTTTTTTTAATCTGTCTTTTTTGAGACCCTCAACTTTATGGAAATCTAGTACTAAATCTCTGGAGTACCCCTTTAAAAATACTGAAATGCAGCAGTATGTAAATGGCACTCTTACCTGTGCTAAATATAGAGCACACTAATCCTGATGTAGCAGCTGTGCAGATCATGCAGCTCACCTGTAACCCTAAACACTCAAACCCCAGCCTATTAATAGACTATAACATACTGTGTGCTTTCCAACAACTTCAGCTGTTGCAGAGCAACTGATGTTATTGTTCCCTCAGCAGGTACTGTAGGTCTGAACCATTAGTACAGATGAGGATCACACATCTCACTATGCATTTGCAATATCAGATGTCAGTCTGACAAAGCGGGATTAGAGGTTAAGGGAGCTAACTTTGGACCTAACCCTGGCTTTTCAGTCTCAAGAGAAAATGGTTGAAACAAACTCTGTTGCCATGGTAACTAATGCCGATTCCATGCAAAGGGAAGAGTCTGCTTATGAGATTCATGACATATAAATGAGTCCGGTTTTGTTTTATATTTTTCTTATTGTCAACAAATCATGCGCAGACCCAAAGCTACAATGTGTTAGTCCCTCTCTCAATACTTTCTGACTTCCCTGCTCTGTCTGTGGCTGGCAGGGTTGGACACCGGTTCGGAGGCTCTTTGAGATGACAGCTGTTTCAAGATAGTGACAGAAAACTGATTTCTGAAAACTGATCAGTGAATAGACCTGCCACTGTCTCTGCTGTAGGGAAAACACTGCCGGGATTGATTCTCCTACTCTAATGTCCTTCTCTCCCAATGGAGGTCTATAGCTCCCGATCTCCTTTTCTCACCCACCTCATCAACACCTCTTTGACAACTTGTTTTCCTAACACTCTAAAAGCAGCTAAAGTGAACCCTCTTTTAAAGAAACCCACACTCTACCCTTCTGAAGTTTGACTGAATTATAAGTTAATTATAAGTTGAATTATAGACCCGTTTCTTCCATTTCTTTCTAAAACACTTGAACGTGCTGTCTTCTCCACCAGAACAACCTTCTTGACCCCCACCAGTCTGGGTTCAAGGCAGGCCTCTCAACTGAGACTGCCCTCCTTGCCGTCACAGAGAAACTCCACACCGCTATAGCAGCCTCCCTCTCCTCCGACGTCATCCTGCTGGACCTTTCAGCAGCATTTGACACTACCAGATCCTCCTCTCCACCCACCAAGAACTGGAAGTCTCAAGCTCTGTACTCTCCCTGTTCACCTACCTCAAAGACCGCACTTGCAGGGTAACTTGCAGAGAAATCTGTGTCTGGCGTCCTTCAGGGTTCTGTTCTGGGTCCCCTCCTCTTTTCTCCTTACACCTAATCACTTGGCTCTGTTATTTGGCTTTCCCTACCACAGCTATGCAAATGGTACTCTATGCAATTCTGTCTTTTCCCCGGTCTGAAACCCAGGTGGCAGCATGAATCTCGGTGTCTGGCTGACCTCTCTCAGTGGATGTCTGCTCACCACCTGAAGCTCAGCCTCAACAAAACTGAGCTGCTCTTCCTTCCAGGGAAGGCATCTCCCGTCCATGACCTCTCCATTACCACTGAGAACTCTGTGGTGTCTCCGGCTCAGACTGCAAGGAACCTGGGTGTAACACTGGATGACCAGCTGTCTTTCGCTGCCAACATCGCTCCTGCTGATTCATTCTCTAAAATATCAGGGCGGTACATACGTTCGTCACCCAGGAGGCAGTGCAGGTTCTGGTACAGGCTCTTGTCATCTCGCGCCTAGAGTACTGCACCTCACTCCTGCCTGGTGTGCCTGCATGTGCCGACCTCTGCAAGACACTGGTACTTGGCTACCGTATTGTGAATGGCTCAGGCCCATCCTACATCCAGGACATGGTCAAACTATACATCCCAGCCCATCCACTATGCTTTGCTACTGTCAGCTTACTTACGACTCCCTCACTACGAGTGGGGTGCAGCTACCGCTCAACAAAATCCTGACTGTCTGCAGTCCTGGCTCCACAATGGTGGAATGAGCTCCCCATCGACATCAGGACAGCAGAAACTCTACAAATCTTCCATCGCAGACTGAAAGGCTGATAAGGCACAGTAAGAACTGCATAACATCATTTCAGTCACAGGAATTTGATTTCTGTGGGTCCATGTAGTGCTGATGATGCAGGATGACATCACTAAAACTGTCCAATGAATGACTTACTTTTAAGTCCATGTTTACTCCTGCTGTTGTGTTTATAATAAGTCAGATTGAAAACCAAGCGCACCAGAACTTAAAAGAAACAATGGATAATTTTTTTCCCTTGGTGCGGAACAAATGAACCGAAGCACAGGTGTGAAAGAGACCTCAGACACCAATAAATGCTACCTTCTGTCTTTGGCCATTTTTTCTCCCCCTTTGTGTTTACATCAGTTTATGGGGTGACTGAGCTCTCAGTTTCCCCTCTGACAGCTCTGTTCTTTATTTGGCAGAGAACTAAATAAGGTGTCCTTATTGAAAAAACAGAAGTGGGTGTGTGTGTGTGTGTGTGTGTGTGTGTGTGTGTGTGTGTTTGTGTGTGAAGCAGCTTGATAAATATTAACATGCAGTACTGACCTGGAGCCTCTTCATGGTCTGGGAGTCCTGGTCAGCTTTGACTTTGCAGGCCACCAGCAGCTGGGCGGTGGAGGCCGCCACCTGCTTGGCTGACGAGATGAGCTTCTCCTCACTGGCGTGTCCCTGCACTGCAGAGTTGGCTGCCTCACACAGGTTGTTGGTTGCTGCTGCAACCATTCGAGCCTGACGAGTCAAAGGCATTGGCGGTAAGATGTTTTACTAATGACTTCAAAAATGTCTTAAATAAACCTTGAGAGAAGAGACTTACAGCTGAAATCAGCCCCTGAGACCATTGTCCATCATCCACCGCATTGGCTGGGATCGCTCCCACCTGAAAATACAGGAAAACTGTCTCAGAATCATACTGGTTTTATTATCATTTCGAGTCGGTGTAACCAAAGCATTCATGGATATCAAAAACATGAAATGAACAGAAGGAAATGTAAGAAACAGGCTGCTGGTTTTCGGGGATAAGATTGTCATGGATGGGGAAATTCTACTTAGGACAAAAGGACTGCCAAAATCTCATGGGTTTTCCTTCCTTCCTCTTTTATACACCAACTGCTGTGCATGATATGGTGGATGGTGCCCACGCAGACTCTGCATGCATCAGTGTGTTTGTTCAGGAACTGTATTGCTCTGTTCCCCTTACAGTAACAGGGCTCTCCAAAACACTGAACAAGTGACGATGGATCCGTCTTTTCAGAAAATGATCAACTCGCTTCAGTTCCAGTTTCCTACTCAAACACGCTTGTTTGCAAGAGAATGACTAGCATTAACAAACAAATATATTTTTGTGCGGTATTCTAAAACTAAGATAGATCTTTTGAATGAGTTTTTCCTCTCTATGCAGCAACTGATTAATAGTTTTCTTCAAGGCCCTGAAAAACGTTTTTTTTCTCTGTGCAATGGGGTCCTGCATGAACACAAAGGCATTCCCGTTGTCCAGCTGTTGGCCTATACAGGGGTCTCAAATTTAAAAAAGAAAAATTTCTTCATGCTGTCTTTTAGGAGTGGTATATCTAAACTATAGATTTGTTTGGCAGTTTTTGGTGGAAAGAAAGGTGTGCTCCAATAATGGACTAGTAGGTGTTATTATACAACCATGTTTGGGGCAAATTAATAATGGTGCACAGCACAGGAGAAACTCATAGAATATTGATCCTTTAGTTGGATTCAGACGTACCTTCCCTTGAGCCACCAGCTCCCTCTGTGCTGCTGAAGCAGCTTTGACCAGAGCACTGGTGGCAGCTGCGATGGACTTGGCTGCCTCCAGAATCTGCTCCTCAAAGTTCAAGCTCTCATCTGCCTCCTGTTTACAAGAGAGGGAAACCAACAGTCAATAAACACACTGTGTTACAGGGCTGTGATGATCTGTGGAAGATTTATTCAGACAAGAAGACTCCATCCTTCAAACAGTGAACAGGGCTGGTCTACAGCACAGGAAAACCGCTGTCCAGAAATCCTTTGAAATGGAGGAATATTAAACTGCTAACAGGGCACGGTCTGTGGGAGAGCCATCATTCATGGTGTGAGGAGCTGATAGCCCAGAAGACGTGTAGCACACACACTGTATGTGACCCTGTGGTGGGGTTAACAGGCCCAGTGTGAATGCTGCTGCTCTGTAAAAAGCCCTCTAACCTTGGGTTTGGTCCGGGGCCTCAGCTGCTCCAGTTTCTTGGCAGCTGCTTCAATAGCTGCCGCTGCTCCCAACAGCTCGTTCTCTGCAATGACGGTGGGATCCTCGGGGTCCACCCACTCTGTGCCTACAACACACACAAACCAGTTTGAGCTGCATTCAATGCATGAATTACGCTATATTGTTTCTATTATATTTGTTGAAATGGTTAGTGTGTGCGTAACAGACAATCCTCACTGAGCTTCAGGTTATCATAGTAACCTCATAGTAGCCATCAATATGTTTATTTATATTTGGGGTAAAGTGTTCTTTAACTGTGCACCCTTCAGTGGAGCACAAACAAGCATTCTCTGTTGCACAGGCTAGGATAGGTACTAATAGCAAACCCCAGAGCACTTTGCACAACAGGGCTGGGTTCCAATAACCACTTTCCATGTTGTATCCTGTTCCAGGTTAATAACATACCAAGTTTCTCTAAGCTCTGAGGCTAATGAACCTCTTACTAAATTATTACCAAACAGCCAAGTCTTCTACCTGAATGTTTTGTATGTATAGTACATGCTGTGTATGCAGTACATATTTACTTATGGATATGCAATGAACGCATAACTTGGCTGTTGTCTCGTTTATGTGCTCTCTGCATGTCAGTGTCTAAATGACTGTTTGCTAGAGATAGAAGCACCACTCTAACTCCTGCCTACCATCAAAAGTGATGGTGAAATGGCTTCTCTGACTGCATCACATCTATTTCAGTAGCTGGAGTTAAGTATCATATCATATCAAAAGTATCAAAGTAACTCTAAATCAGGACCTGCAGTATTTGTTAAAAAATAAGATGTGAAAGTTAGTAAGCTGATATTTCAATGAGTCAGATGCATTTCATATCTTATTTTCAGGTTGGAGCTGCAGGGTGTCATGAATTAGGATGTGATGCAAAAAGGTGATTACAGATCCCGACAGAATCTTTGAGTCTGAGTTATTTATGACTTCAGTTACTTGCAAAGTTGAAGGCTGAACCTTAACAGATTAGATAGGGTGTTGGAAGGGATTCACATTTGATCGGTGAATTTGATAAAATCCTGCACATCAATCACAGCTCCTTCTACCTCTCAGAGCCACTGTGGTCGTCCCATGTGCATCATCTGTTGAATGAAGTCATGAACCTACAGCCATGCAGGCAGCAGGATTCAGTTGCAGATAATGTCTCTTAAAGTGGAGCAGAGGGACATTAATCTGGGATCTCAAGCTCTGAGGATGACTTTCCCTCCATTTGATAGATGATGCATTCATGGAATTGACTTGAGTTCAATGTAGCTTGTAAGAGGGGCATCCCAGAACAGAGCTGTGTGAAACTGGAGAACTCTAAAGGGGATATTTACTAATCCTACTTCAGATTACTGTCAGGGCTCATTTGCATGAAGTGCTCTAAATAAGACCTGATGCTAGGCTATTTAAGACATGTCTTGTGCATGTGTGAAAGGGCACTGAGCATTGCCATCTGCCTTTTTGATACTTCCACTGGAGGCACCAAGTCAGAATTGTAAGTTGTATACCAAGTGGCTTGAAAATGATTAATTGTAATTTCTTCATCAGTACTATTTTTAAATGTCATTAACAAATGAATGAAACTGGTAATTTTCTTATTTCCATGATCAGAGTTTACTACTGGTAACAAATGTCTGGTAAGGGTTGGTGTTTTCCCTACAGCTATCCGGCTGCATCCAGACTGATCAATAAGGACACTGACACCATTCAATGTAAAGTCAGACTCCCTGAGGAATGTAGTTTTGTTCTGCTGTCATTCTGCTGTTGAAGGTTAAAATACCTTTCATGGCCTCTGCAGCCTGGATGAGCTCAGTGACAGAGCCTGCCACCCGCTTGGAGTAGTTGGACAACTGTTGCTTCAGATCATGAGAGGGCTTCTGGATGATCTGTGGGTGAAGGAAAAGAAGTCACAACCTTTAATTAATTCAACCTTTTTCACATTCACCTTCTGTATTACTGGTGCTTAACATGTTTACTTGAATTAATCAAATTCCAGCCTTTGCTAAGCTAATGCTATGACATTACAGTACACTTTCTTATTTTCCATAGCCTTCAATTCAAATGCTTGAGAGGACAGGAAAAGAATATGTACGTGCATGGGTTTGTCTCTGCACCATAATAACAGCAATAGGTGATGGCAGTGGATCAGCAGAGTTCCACACACTTTACTAACACACTACATGTTGGGTTTCCCCTTTTACTTGTGACCCATCCGTGTATATGTACGACACTGGGGAAGAAGCTAAATTAAGTGTAAATTGTGGTGGCCATCAATAACAGGGGTCACGTGTATGAACGATGCGTACCATCCATATTCCATTTCCCACACATACATTGTGTTTATAAAAACAGAACGTGTGGTGGGAATGTGAGCACGTCACACATACTTCACATTCAGGTTTTCTAGAGTGATCTGTCTGAGAATTGAGGTAGAGACCAGAGAATTTCAAAATAAAACCATTGTTTAGGTTTGTGCCACTTTCACTGATGTTTTTGCAGTATCATTGTATCATTTACTTCTGATATGAGTGCTATAAACTAAATCACAGATGAGTGAGATCCCACTGCAGATGATGGTTTACAGTACATGTAAAGCCCTGCATGACCAGCTACTCTGGCACTGTTGCAGAACGTCGCTGATGAGACGCAATGGAATTCTTCTTTTGTCGTTCTTTTCACTGACAGGCAGAAGTGCTGATATGCAAGTGCTTGTCTGCATCCATTTATAGGTGACTGTGGGAGTGGAAATCAGGCTCATGCAAGTAGGCCCAGATCCACAATGACTCGAACGCGTATGCATGTTTTGTCTTTACACAGAGTTTTATACATGTGGCCCCCGGACTTCAAAGTAAAAACTTTAAATGTTTTTTTAACAGATATCACTGTGTCCTTAAAGTCATACATACAGTGTTCAATGGTGACTAAAATACCTACTGTTTGGTTGCTAACCACACACAGCCTTTGGAAAGGGTATCTTCATGTTGCTCCTCCACTGTTTATCCTTTGTTAGTCTATATAATCTTAGGCCTAAATTCTCTCTAATTCTGTTGGTGCAGTCGATTGTACAATAGCTTTTTATCATGTTTTTTTGTCATGAGAAAGCACAATACTATTGACTGCCCATATGGTGACATCACACACATATTCCTCTGTTGTTGTTCTTGTGGGAGGCTTTGTATCTGTAGGATAACATTATGGGGGGGATGAGACAGTCAGACTAGTTGGATTTGATGATACTCAGATGTGTTGGAGTTTCAGTGTGTGTCCTCAGACTGTCCTAGGTGGACATGCAGTATTCAGGCTGGAGCAGTGTGTGACAGGTGCAGGGCATTAACAGGGCTCAGCCCATACCCAGCTCAAGTTTATTCAGATGTGTTGTCATGCGAAGATAGAGGCGAGGACGTAACTGCACAGGAACGCATGCAGCGGGCCAAACTAATGCCACGGGCAAACACATCCACATACTGCACCCCAACACACTGATACACACACATGCTGAGAGAACACTTTTACCTGAGCTCCACAGGGAGAAACAGGAAATATGGCATGTTTGGTGTTCCACGAATACAGACAACTCCATGCACCAATTCTAGAGAAGGGTCATTCATTGTGATGTTATGAGGTTTAAAGGCAAGACGCCTCACTGTGCCGTGTGTTCACTTGATGGCAAGACATCAACAAAAACCAAAGCAGCAGGTCAGTGGTAGTAATGTATTTCCCACAGAGGTCAGGGGCCAGAGAGACTCAGTGTTGTTCTGTTCCAACCATCAGAGGGCAGGACCGCAGGCTCAGACCACATCAACACTGCCTGGAACACGTACTGTATTCAACTCTCACCAGATTGATTTTTAATGCATCAATCACAGTGGATGGAATTATGATTTTTTTTGACACCCATTAACAGAAAATACACTTTCATATCAAAGCCAAAACAAATATCTACCAGTTTATATCTAAGGGATATCATTCTCAGTGGCTAATACATGCTGTTCAATCATTTAAATTCTGTTCAGTCCATGTGTAAACTAACCCATCACTAAGTTTGTATGTCAAGTCCTCCCCGAGTTCTTTGTGACTCAACTTTTCAGCCAACATGGGCAACAAGTCCTGAAGGTGCTCAGAAAATCTGACCATCTACAGATCTACGGCAACTGAAATTGTGTGATAAGGTCAGAAGCTCCAGAAAAAGCTACTAAGTGGACCTTGAGCAGAGATATTTTACATCAATCTAAAGATACTGTGCATGACCATTGCTGACTGACTGTCAGAATATGTTCACACACCTCCAGCTAAGTCAGATTATTTCAGTGTCTTCAATCTGACAACCTGTGCAGGCAACTGCAGCCTTAAAAAGAAAGCTGGTTATCCTGTCCATGAGCAGAGCTTGTCTGACATTTGTTAATGTGCCGCTGACAGTATTCTGCAGCATTGTTGTGGCATCAAGTATTCAGTGAAGCATTCAACCAACGCAGCCCCACACCTGTGCAGGTCAGTCAATGGGCTGTACTCACCGGCTTGCACCGACATCAGTGAGCCACAAGTTTAAAGGAACATTGACAGAGCGTTGGGAAGGGAAGGAAAGAGAAGAGGTCATCAAACACATGGCAGCAGATATAAAACATACAAAGGAGAAGTTTGTCAGCATGCAGCATGCTGTGAACCCTATCACTGCAAGCTCAAAACTTATTTGTTACTATAAAGGAAATTACAGCCACAGGATTGGAAAAGAACATTTCATAAGGCTTTAGCAAGTTCAAGATCGCACATTTTGGAGACGATGGACTTCATGCACAAATCACTGCTCATGGCTAGAACGACTCCAGTTTGATCCCCGGACTAGTGGAATGAATTTATGCTGGGGATGTATAGTTATTAGCACCACTGAGGTGCCACTGAGCAAGGCACCCCCACGCTGCTCGAGTGTCACCCTTCACCAGTTGCCAATAGATACAGACAGCTGTGGTACAGGACAGTACACAGCAGGGCAGGGCCTTGGTGTTAATGTGTGTAAGTGTCAAATAGTAGAGCAGGGTGTTGCTGAACTAAAACAAAGCAGCTCAGGATATTATATTTTTATTTATGGCCCTATTTCAACAGCACAATCGCAATGACCAGCAGAAAGGTCATGTGTGCAAGGTCAATGACATTACCCATTTCATACTCTTTAAACTGCTGTGCCAATCACAGTATGAGGCACACTGCTCAAAGTAGGTGAGGAGAGTGCACAATGGCTTCTCCCAGTAAGTACTATAGCTGTCTGAATAAAGAAACAAACATTTATGGAGGTTTCAGTCTAGTTACTGTGTGGAGGTAGTTGTGATATGGCTGCTGACAACTTCTCTTCAAGTCAGGAAATGTTTTTAGGAACTGCTAGGACATATGGGCAGCACTGTAGGCTGCTGAAGGTACAGAACGTGTTAGTGTGTGTTTGTGTGTATGTGGGTATTGTTGTCTTACCACCAGCACATGCTCCAGCAGTCCCAGGTATCCAGACGCACACTCGTTGCCGTAGCGCAGCGCTCTCATCTGGACCTCCTTGTTCACCTCTGGGTGGTAGGCAGCTTGCTGAAAGTGCAAACAGACAGAAATCCACATTTTGAGTTGGACCAGTACAAAGATTTACAAGTTGGGAAGAAACCATACCAACCTGACTAAAGTCTGATAACATTATTCCAAGGCAACTTGAAGTTAAACAGACTATAGTAATGTACAATGAAGTTGGTCTATTAATCCAGAAACAGCTCTATTCTACATTCTAATGATTAAATAGGTAGATGATTTTGCCTTCAAAAACACTGTGTAGTAGTCACAACTTAGTACTGGTATTATGAACATTTAGACCAACTACTGCAAGAGATTGTGTATTATGATTGGGCTGTACCGGCCCTGTACTTTCACATGTTCAAGATCCCAGGCTGTGACCGTGTGATTTTGGTCAAATGCAGCCTGACAACTGTTTCTCTGCGTCGACCAACAGACACATGAACCTCCCGGTTACCTTGCAGGAGTGCAGCATGTCAGCGATGGCCCTTCTGCTGAGGTTGGCCGTGGCAATGATGTCTTCCTGGCGACAGGAGTTTCCAGCAGCCACCGCCTTCGCTGTTGCCATAGTGATTCCTTTAGTCATGCGAATGAACTCCTCTGGTGTGGTCGTCTTTGGTGGTGGGTCAGAACTGCTGAACACCTGTGTGGTAAAACCAGGGGACTGCCGGTGAGATACTTGATAGCTAAAATAAAAAACAGTAGTTCTTTGATCCAACAATCAAGTGAATGTTATGCTACAAGATCAGCATTCTAAATGAATCCTTCTTGCTGGAAGGGGGCTGGTTTCACTTGGTACTAGGCTACAGCATCTTCTACTGGTCGGAGTAGTATAGAAACATTTATTCCAAATGTTGACCAAGATATTGACCACACAACATTTCCATTTAAAGAGTGGAATTACTCACAGTCAGCTCCTGTTTGATGTGTTCAATTGTGGACTCCAAAGCTCTGGTCCCCTTCGTGGCTTCATCCTCCACTGCCTTCACCGTCTTCAGGAGGGATGTGACATTGGTCACCATCACCTACAGCAGCCAGGTCAGATCATACATTAGACTGATGAAGTGCTGTGAGAAATGTCAAACACATCTTAACTCTATTCTCAATACACCCAGATTTACCAGTGAGATGACATACTACTGAGATAGTACTCTGTGGTTGAAATGTGTGTTTTCATGTCTTCATGTTAACATGTTCACATGCTGTGTAGATCAACAGTATGCAGCATATGATAGTGTGGACCCATTGATTTCCACTCAGAGTGAACCTCCAAAGAAGACTCTGCCTCAGGCCTCTAACGGGCTAGACTCAGGACTAAACTAGTTCCTCATCTTAGGTGTCGGTATGCTCCAAACAAAGTGCTTCTCGGATGGTCCAACAGCATCTTTTTTCAATCATTTTTGTGATTTTCCCACCATCATGCCCACCTCACATGGTGACTGGCCAGCTTTGCAGAAGTGAGCAAGTCTGCAGTTGAACTTCTTTCTCAAGCTCTCTCTCACTGTGAAGCACGGTGTTGCTGTAGAGGAGCACTCTGCAGATCTTCAGCGATAAATAAAGGCCAAAGCAGATAAGTCTCATGCGACTTTGGGTTTTGTATCTTACCTTAGCAGAGTTCTTCAGCTGCAGCATGCTGGGGTCGTCATGAGGTTTGCCTGCAGCTGCCTTGGTGGTGCTGATGAGGTTGCCCAAAGCTTTGGCCACATCTTTCACTGCATTGATCAGGACCACCTATAGAGTGCAGAACCAACCGGTACTTTACACTTTTATTTCACATAGGAAGTGATTGTACCTGGACGCATAAAGTAGCAGTTGGGTCCCAGTTCAGGGGCTGGATGTGGGTTTATGAAGGTGTGTCCTTGTCTGTGCCTGCCCCCAGATCAGATTTATCTATAGAATTCACCATAGGTAGCATCAACTCCAGTTCCCTCCCCTAGCTTTGAGAAGATATTTCCTTGAAAACGTATAAAATGGGGACTTAGGGAGTATCCACAATCCATTTTTACTTTTTAAATATTTGGTTCCTTTGTATCTCGCATTGTTTTGCTTACTATTCCTTTTCTTTATGAATGTATCTGTTTGTTATTTCCATCACAATACCAAAACTTAAATCGATGTGATGCCTGACATTTGATTAAAAGCTCTTCCTGAACCAGCTGATGTCATCTTCAGGTTTGGGTATTTTGTAATAAACAAGCGGGATGCATTCAGTTGAAACATGAGGTTATGAGTGCTTCCTCTACACTCATTTTATGTTGTGTTCTAGCTGAGATTACAAGTTGCTATAAATCTACATTTTGCCTTTCACCGACTTTTTGCCGGTAGGTCAGTTTTATAATGGTAATCGTGAAGACATGCACAGCTGACAAACATTCAGCATGTCATAAAATGGTAATCAGGTCTGCTGTCTGTACCTGGGTCTCTGGGTCTTCAGAACCCAGGCTGGCAGCTCCCAGTTTGACCACATCAGCCAGTTTGGTGATGGTGGACACTGAGGACTGGGCAGCCTGGGCCAGTTTCTCCTGACTGGCTCCAGCACCGGACACCAGCAGCTTGGTGTCCTCTACCAGAGCCTTGGCTGTCTTCAGGATGTATTCTCTGCACAGAGGAAGGTCACAACGTCACCAGCTATCACTGAGGAGCTTCAATAATGCAAAGATGGTGCACATATTTAAGAAAGAACATGAAACTGGTACTGCTGTATCATTACAGAGATCCACTTGTATATAACAGCATTTAGTGGAAATCAGTTTAAGCTGTAAGACAACGCAAGTGTTAACACAAGTATTGATGTGACAACGGAACAGAAAAAGAACTCGCCAAATCCACCAACACAGACAAATGTCAGGACTAATCCTTCCAAAATAGCACGTAAGGTGTTGAAAGTCCTCCCTCCTGCCCAGTCAGAAGCACACAGCACAAGCTGCTGTCACAGTGCATCCTCTTTTGCATCGGATGCAATCTTTTTGTAAAATGTCATTAGCGCCGTTGAATTGCTATTTGCCATTTCAGATCTATTAGTTGGTAAGTTCCTGTCTTTATAAACTATTGTTTTGATATAGCTTACATTTTCACAATCATCTGTAACAGGCAACCAAGACAAGTAAAAAAGGAAAATCCCCGAGAGCTTTCTGGTCCTTAGTATGCCAGTGCAGTGCATTTGAACACATTACTGGAACCAACTGCAAGGCATCCCACTTTCTCACAAGTATGAAAAGTGTATGTATAAACTTCATTTATTTAGACTGTGTCCACATTACTGTCTAATGAGGGCTGTCAAAATGACCATGTGAATACAACATAAATGCAACAGAAAGGTCATCATACAGCATGTTTAATCATACTTGATAAAATATCTTTAACAAAATCCAGTGCACCTGTGTTGTTAGTGCCACTGCTGAAAATGCTCCCTTTTCATTTTCCTGTCCTTTCTCCTGATGAGACACACTTTCATTAAGAGTCAAATAGCAGAGACAGAGAGCAAGAGAAGAATGTCACTCTCTTCCTTGTTCTGCGTGTGTTTGGACAGATTACAGATTTCTGTTCAAATTAAAGTAGCCAGCTTTCCTTGTGGCTTGTTCATAACCTTTGACCATATTAACACAAATATAACATGCCTAGCCCTAGTTACTTCCAATATATTCAACTGTAAGAAGCCATTAAAATACAACAGACATCAACAATTCCAAAAGGTTTTATAACAAATATATAAACTCCAGTCATGACAGTACTGTGTCACTTCCAATGGAGACATGGACAGCAGAATCTAACATTAATTGGCCATATGCAACAACATATTCTCTATGACCTGCAACCCCAAAGCCCAGTTAATGCAGTATAAGGCCCAGCACAGAGTTAAAATCACCACCAACAGCTGATGACTACTTTCATGCTTTCTGGCTCTGCACAGCAGTTCAGTCCTTCAGGTCAGAGGTGAGTCAGCCTCAGCATCAGTTAACCATAGCCAAGATATCACTTAACTACTGGACAGACAGGACTATCTCATATAACTAATCTAAACATGTCCAAGACACCTGGTCTCTATTCTTGCAGTTTCTCCACAGCAGATAGGATACCCCATTATGTATATCTCACTGACACTGATGCAATGATCTAGTTTCCCTACAGGGATCAATACCAGTTTCTTCTACTGTGATGGTATCTTTTATAGAGATGGGTCTCTGTACCTGTGGTCAGCGAAGGTCTCTGCGTTCTCTCTGTTCAGAGTACCAGCAGTGGCAAACATGATGGTCGTGTCGAGGTCTGCAATGATTCCAGACACGGCACTGGCTGCTGTGATGCAGGCCTGGGTGCCACGGTTACCTGCCTGCAGGGACGCCAACACATGGGAGACCTGCAAGAAGAAGACCAACCTGTTATGAGTGGAAGGTGCACTTACTGAGCATATCTAGTAAAGTAAAGATACATGTTTAATATACAGCCACAAACCACCATGAATAAAACAAGAACTAAAGCCCATGAATGAGGCAACTCTACAAGTTTGAGAGGAAAAAAGTGAAATTTCAAAACTTCTAATGTGGTATCTTTTGACAGTTGCATTAAACCAATGTGTATATATAAAGACATCATTATAAAGTAGGAGAAAATGGATGCACTAGTGAAATAAAGTGGCTTAGCAGGTTAAGTCATCAACCATGAATAGCAACATCCCCTGTTTGAATTCTGCTAAGGACCTTTTTACATCTTTCCCTCCCTCGTTACCTATCATCTCTTCACTATTGCTGTTTAAGAAAGGCATACAATGCCCAAGAAATAACTGAACAAAATAAGTGAAGTATAACCAGATTGGTTGTGGTCTGACCTTCTCAGAGACTTTGCGGGCGCTTTCAATCAGCTCTTTCTTGGTGAACGAGTCGTTGGGGCTGCACTGCAGAGCTCCGGCTTTGGTCACCAGACCTGTGCAGGTGAAACCCAGCTCACCCACCTGCTTCTTAATGTGAGAACCAATCTGGAAACACACAACAAGATAACTCTGATTAACAGCTGAAAACCATGGACAGTGAGACATGTGGAGCTGGCATGGCCTGTAAAGTGTCTCTCTTACGTCATCATTCTCTGCAGTCATGGCTGCATATTTGGCCTCATCTGCCAGATTTCCAAACTCATTGGTCAGCTGGTTGGCCAATCCTCCGAGGTCATCGGGGTTGGTGTTAGACTTGGTCACCTGAAGAGAGATGAAGAGAGAAACAACAACAATAAGTACTGATAATATTATAAGAAGAACAAAAAAACAAATACTGCAGTATAATTCATGCTAAGTCACATTAAGCTCATTTACTCCTCAATCAATAAATCTATAAAGGATATAATGGATTTCATGACTTTCGAAAAACATTTCTTGTTTGAATTTGTTTGACTGATTCCTTTTTGAAACACTGTACTGATACTGTGCTGGTTCAGGAAATGACATCAGAACGTCTCCGCCCTTCATCTTTAAATAAAAAAACAGAAGAACATTTAAACTCTACTTCCACAATTTTGGTCCTCATTTCACACATTTTATACGTTAAAACTCTCAGCCCTTTAGAGACCTGAAGGCCCTGACCCTGTCACAGGGGCGTGTCCTGATGGAGATAACAGGGGTGTAGCCTGATGAAGATAACAGGGGAGTGGTTTGATGGAGATAACAGGGGCATGGTCTGATGAAAATGACAGGGGCAATGATAACATGGTTGACTATTTAGCTCATGTTTTCATAAAATATTTAACTTTATTTCAGTCACCAGAACTTAAGCCTATTGGGTGATTATCCAAATGCCTTACCATCTCCTGCACAGTGACAGCTATGGCCTTGGCTGTCTTAACCATAGTAGTCTGGTAGTCCACAAAGGTGCCTTCAGGTTCAAGTGCAGGCGTGTCTTCCATTTTATTGATGGCATCAGTGATGGAGTTGACCATGCCACCCACAGCACCTGCTGCACTGGCTGCCTCAGCCAGAGTGGCCCCCAGGTCATCTACTGCTTCCTTCATCATCTGCACTGACTCCTCCAGGGCCTCCTGCATGTGTGCTGCCTGGACAAAGGAAAACACATTTGACTGGGTAATGCTGCAAAAAGACACATAACACAGTGGAAGTGGAAATACACTTTGGGCTAACATTAATAAAATGTTTTTTACAGTTCTCTGAAGTTTACAGAAGAAAACAGTGACGAAAGGCCAGGACAGGTGCAATATGATCTTGTCCCTTTGAATGTATTAAAAGCCGAGTGGCATGTTTGAACTGAAGGCGTGAGATTAGTTTGTCTTAACCCTGAGTACAGCGAATTGCAATAGTCAACATGTGAAGATGTAAAAGCATGTATGACCTTCTCAAGATCAGCATGAGAGAGGAAAGACATGAGTCTCCTCCCAAAAACTCATAAATACATTTACATAATTTGGAGCCCATTTAAAGTAGCTTGCTTCAATAAATATATTTGATTTATTGTCAAATACGAAATAATTAGACTGTTGATTGAACTTAGTTAATGAATCAAGAATTCAAGTGGAACGACCCTCTCATAAGCTTGTAAAAAGTGATGCGTGGATTCAAAGCCACCTTCATGTGGGTTTTAGGTAAAGGTATGATGACATCTGATAACAATCTGGTAACATCTCTGGAATCACTTATGTAAGACAGGAGAGTCTTTACAAGCCCTCAAACTGACTTAATGGTTCCAATATTGTTAGAAACAATCTGGTCCACCTGGTGGATTTTCAAAGTTTTCAAGTGAATAATAAAAAAAAAATCACACATCTTCTAAGATACAGTCTCTCTTCAGATTGCTAGATAAAGCTTCATAAAATGTATGATTCAATTGTCTCACAGCCTCTGCCACTTAATCTGTAGTATTTCGTATCACTATCTATCTATCTATCACTATCTTATATATCAGCCTGTTTTATGATGATCTCCGGATTGGACTGTGCTTCTTTTAGAGCATTTTTACGGTGGCCCTGAGAGCTCAGTGCACTGCAACTGAAGAAAACACATGCAAATCAACAAAACACAAGCAGATTAAGAAAACATCTTCACCAATTTGACAACACAAAGTGAGCAAACACAACCGCACAGGGAAAAGCTGCAAGTAGCACAGACGACAACAGAAAGTGTTTCCAGAGGCACACGTCTATTTTTTTGTTTAGTCACACACTGTGTTCAGAATTGCATACTAACATAGTATTCATACTATTCATACTAAGTATGACGTCAAACTGAGTATGCAGTGCGTTCCATAGTATGTGGATTTTGTGTACGTATGAGTATGCGACGTGAGCTTACTGGACACACTCAACTGCCCCAAGATGCATTGCATCTCTTAGCTTGGCCAGTAATGTTGTGATGGATACAGTCATGTGATGCAGTCTCAAAATGAAAGGGCTGTGTCATCTGGCCAGCTCTCTCTACCAGCTTCTCCAGAGAGCTCTATATAGTGCCGGCTTCAGTACCTTCGGATTTCCTCCAGCCTCCTTGGCAGTGTAGAGCATCTGCAGGGCTGACTCTGTCAGGGTTTTGGTCTGGTCTAAGACAGCCATTTGCTGTTGGCTGCTGAGGATCTTGGACGCTGTGCCAATGGCTGCCATGATCAGGGGCTCAAAGTAGCTGGCCATCTGAGATACCTGTTATAAGTGTGTGGGGAACAAATTATACATGACGACAAGTTCAAACTAGAGATTCTGAAATAAAAGCAACATGTTAGGGCTTGAACCAGTTGAACCATTGTCAGTGTAGCCCTAGTTATTCTTTAGATGGACCACCAGCTGGCCAACATTCATTTTACACTGTCAGCTGTGTAGGTGTGGTGTGTGTGTTTTACCTTGTGTCCCAGCTGGGAGGCCTCAGAGCGAGCAGCCACAGCTACAGGATCAATCAAGTTATTGATCTCATGGACTGAGGCCGCCATCTGCTCATGGAGAGTCTGCAACATGTGCACACATAAGATGAATTAATACACCTTCACTCAAGCACACACTGACCTTCATTCTCTATGGCTGCTATTACACTTATCACAGATGTCAGAGTTTCCTTCATCATTTGATTGGCTGAATACACTTCTTAGATTATGACAAAGGCAGACACAATGATAGAAACACCTGTACAATACAATTGTTCTGCATTAATTACAACCTTTAAAGAGGTTGGACTAGGTGGTGGTGCTGCTGCATTGAAAAACAATACTTAATATTTGAGCACGGAAGTTCATTCTTGACCTTTGGTAACCATGTAAGTAACAAAATCATCTTGACACCCGAGGAAACTCTATTTGCTGAAGAACGCTATGGGCCACAGTTGAAAGCACTGGAAAGAGCTAGCAAGTGAACCTTGAGTTTAGGGTATTTTAACACAGAAAATAAGGCTCAAACTTCCACTTTCTAGCTTTTCAGAACTTTCAACTGCATCTCACGTGTTCTCCAGCAAATGGAAGTGGCCCAGGTGTAATCAGACTGACAGATGAAGCTAAACGGACAGAAGAGCTAATAGGTGGACCTGTAAACTTACAAATACATACATACAGAGAGTTACATGTATGAAATACTTAGAGATAAATAAATATGACACTGCATGTATAAACATCAATTTCTTATGTGCTTTTCTGCAAGAGAAAGACATTTAACATGTGATGTTTCACATATGAATTTGACATTTTTGAAATGTACAAAAGGAGAAAAGAAAAAGTATAAGAACATTTAAGATGACAAATTGAAGACAAATGTGTTGGAAAAAGCATATCTTCAACCTGAGAGAGCTTCACTTCCAACTTAACACAGGAGGTTTCTGCCTTTCAACCAGTGTACTGGACAGTGTGTGTGTGTGTGTGTGTGTGTGTGTACCTCCATGGAGATGTCCTCTCGGGGTGTTAGGTGCTGGCTTATGGCAGCCAGAGATGCCTGATCAACCTCACGGATGCAGCCGTTCAGCACCTCAATAGCATCATCACATTCTCTCTGACCAGGAGCCTTTTCTCTGCACAAACACACACAAGACAAGACGGACAGAGTAAACAGTGATTAGCGGCTGTCATAAGCAATTACTAAAGCAATGGGACACCTGAAGACCCGACTCGACAATAGCGAAGCAGAGAAACAAATCTGACTCTCTCTTAATTTAACTCTGGGTTCTCCGCTCTTCATGTTTCCAGGTCGTGTTTAACAAATGACAGACCTTACTCTAACGTGTCAGTCACATGATGCTGTTGCTACATCTGTTGCTATAACATCAGAGAAATATATACACATCCCCTAACCAACCTATCGCAAATTTCAGTCTGACAGCCAATCCCAAAAAAGTTACAAGCATTCTCTCCTTTTGGTAACAGAAGTCAGGGTGGTGGATGTGGATGTGTGTTGAGAAATGTATAGTAGGCTGATCCGATCAGGATCGCAACTTTTTACTTGTATTTACTATAGACTATAAGTCTAAGATCACTGAGAGGAGAGGGGATGAGCCAGCAGCAGTGGTGGCAGCCGAGTTTACCTCATGTTGGTGATGAGTTTCTTGATTGAGTCAGACACAGTCCTGGAGTGTCCGGCCAGCACTGACCACTTGGGGGGGTCTTTGGGGTTGACAGCCAGAGAGCGGGCGGTCTGGATCAGGCCGGTGGAGCTCTCCAGCATGGCCTTTGCTGCCGCCACGATGGGCTCCATGGCTGCAAGGCCCTGAGGACGGGGAGTGGACATCAGAATGAAAATGACTCGCTAGATTAAGACATACTGTTCATCCAGAGTCATGTTTAGAGAAGAAGGAATCACACAAGACTTAATATTACAGGTGGCATCCAGGTACACACCCTTCATAATGCTTTCCCCTTATTTACTAACTAACAGGCAAACAAGTCGGCACAAAACAGTAGTAGTCACACACTCCAACTGCTCCCTGCTATTCAATCATTTCATGTAAGAGTAGACAGTTACCTATCATTGTCAGATCCCGCTTCCACATCAATTTCTGAGTGAATCCACTTGTTGACATGGGGACATACCTCAGGGCTGATCTGAGCAGGAATGCTGGCGAACTCTGGGTTGGAGGCGAAGGCAGTCAGGTTGTCCACAGCTTCTATCAGAGGACCAGTGGCAGCCTTACACTTCTCCCTGTTGTCCTGGTTAAAGGCTCCATCCAAAGCCTGCACAGGGGACATGGCATTTTAGCCAGGATTACACTGGTTGTATTGGTATGTCCCTGGGACTAGAGTGGCTCTGATCAAAGACCATTACAGTCTTGGATCAGAACGTCTTAACACACTATACTTGTACAACAGTAGTTTTGCAACATACCTCCCAGAGCTGGACATGGATGAATTAACTTAAGGGGGTCAATAAACTGATGGGCTCCTGTTGACCAACCTGTTCACCATGTGCAAGGTGTACAGTTTTTTTAGGCAGTTATACTGTTATACTACATGGCCCTAGGTTTGCTGTGTGGTAATTGGATTATAAATTTAGCAAAATGCAACATACAGGCACAAAATTGCATCATCATCATGTCAGTTGGCACTTTAAATCAGCAAAAACTAGTTGACACACAGAAAGCCAAGAGCTTTCAGGACCCTTGAACTGAATATTAGGACAAGGGGTGGACATTCCTTGCTGTTTATTAAGGTTAAAAACAAAGTTAGAAATTGTCAGCTTCGAGAGAGAGAGAGAGAGAGAGAGAGAGAGAGAGAGAAAGAGAGAGAGAGAGAACGAGAGAGAGAGAGAGAGAATGAGCTGAGAGCACGAGCAAACGAGGTCCGAATCCAACTGTATAAACTATTTAGTTTGAAGCATACCCCAGCCTTTAAAAGGTTAGCCCAGGGCATATGCAAACCAGACCTTTGCTTTCACCCAACACGGATTATTTGCCCCTCATTGAGTTGATGATGAAGGACTTGTAGTACAAACCTTTATGGACTTGACCAGGTTGGCAGTGGTGTTGGCCACCTCTTTGGCTGACTGGACAAACTGCCTCTTGGCAACAGGGTTGGGAGTTTTGGAGGAGGCCAGGCGGCAGGCGTTACACAGTGCAGAGGTGTGTTTGGCCACAATGGTGGCTGCAGAGAGCACCTGGGTAGAGAGACAGTGCACCGTGGTGAATGGAGGATGTATTCAACCACATTCCACTGAAGACCAAGAAAACTGATGAGAAAACTGGCCATCGGTGTGATGTTGCAGTGAGGTCAGCATGTACCTGAGATTGGGTGCAAGCTGGGTCCACCAGGTTCTGGCAGGCCATCTGAATAGACTGATTAGCCCGGGCAAACTGGGCAGGGTCCACCAGGCCCTTCTGACCTGCTGAACTGTTGGGGTCTGACACTCCCACTAGATAGGCAGCCTACGGACATCAACAGATCACTGGTCAGTTTACATTGGGTAAGGTGGTGTCAGACCAGTGTAATAATAAAGTAACCTTCAGTAAGGATTTTTACCTGAGCAGCTGCTTCAGTCAGACCACACAGGGCTTTGGAGCCAGCACTGACTGAATCACCAAACTCTGGCAGGTTGGAGTTCTTGGCATTGTGGGAAATACCAGCCATGGACTCACCAAGGACCTGTCAACAGGAAACCAGACAGTCGCACAAGTGACAGTTTGGACATTGTTTTCATTGTGTCTTTTAATGCTTCTTATGCTGAGCAAGTCACTGAGCAAACTGGGATTAGCAAAAGGTCAGAAGCAAAGCAATAAGTGGAAGAGTAATGCACAACCATAGTAACAGATGACTCTACTAAAAAGCAGGGGGGTATCAAACCTGAATACTTTGTTGTAATGAGTGGATTGTGTCAGTAGCACAGGGTATCAAAAACCTTCAAGTACGGGAAGCTTGCATCAAATGTCAGATGCTGATATAAATCAGAAAACTCTTTTTATTAAAGCAGTTCTTAAGTTCTTGCTTGTATTTAGGCAACATTCAACATTTGAGAACTTTGGCTTCTTTTGTTAATTGAAAAAAAGCAGCAAGTAAACATTTGTAAATGTAAATTTTTGGTGTCAGCAACAAAACGCAGGTATTGTACCAGCACTCAACTTCCAAAGGATACCCAACCCTTCTTTTAATAGTAAAAAAACACACACTGCTGTATATGGTCTGCTTTACAGCACAGTGAGTGGACGGACAAAGAAAAGGGACAGGATGGGGTTAAATGTTTAAAAGACTTCAAAATATACATTTTTATTATATTTTTACTACTGCTGATGAACTCAACCCAACTAACTAAACACTATAATTAGCACCACATTACACAGTTATTTCAATAGACTTTATAGTGCAGGACAGCCCTTCTTGTTAGAAATAAATATAGACATGTTAATGCAGCGAAGCAGCGCCTATTGTAAGAGAAAGTAAACTGTTGTTGCTTTTTTACAACCTGAATGCACCCTTTTGCAAAGAAGTAAAGAGATGCGAGGAGGCTGATGAGATGAGAAACAAATGATGGGAACGTGCAGCAGAGGAGCAGCAGTGTGGAGGTTCTACCTTCGAGTTCTCCATGACACTGTCGATGCAGTCAAAGTACGACAGCTCATTGACGGCTTCTGTCGGGTTCTCCAGCATCCCCGTCACCGACTGCACACAGACACAACACAGTCATGACACACACAAGAAACACACACTGTACCTGCACATCTCAGCTGAATGTCACATGACCGCTGTACTGTCTACATGCTGGAATAAACTCCTCGTTTTAGAATTTTCTTTATTATCAGTCATTTCCAAGTCAATGTTTTCTGATGGTATCCATGACCTGAGCTGTAAGAGCGTCCAGCAGTTCTCATCAAACCATTAGAGAAGCTACAATATGAGCTACAATATTGAGGTTCAATCAGTTGCCTGCTCCTAGATATAGACCTGACTTCAACTGGTGCTTCCAGGAACAGCATGACCCAGACTAAAGAAGCTGTAGAGGAATGATGCATTCATGGGAGGGATGGATGCTTGTATGATGGTCGTTACCTCCAGCTCTCTGAGAGCATTGTCACACTCCTTCTGACCCGGAGCCTGCTGAGTGCACATGGTGATGAGCTGGTTGATACTGTCTGTAACTGCCCTGTGGACAAAAGGCTCAGAGATGTAAAAGACAGATAGGCAGTAAAGAAAGATGACAAACAAAGAGACGGAGAAACATGTTACTTACCGAGCGGCGGCTGCTAGCTGGTTCTTGAGGTTGGGGGAGCTGGGGTCAGTGGACAAGGCTTTGGCTGCCAGCAGCAGCTTGCTGGATGACATGGAGATTGTCTTCAGGTTGGACACCACCTGTGTCTGGTCCTCTTTAGACTGGAGGAGAGGAGGAGGAAGGTACGTAGAGAATTTCAGAAACTTTACAGTTATAGCAACTGAAAAGCAGTGTTTCCCCGCTCCCTCAGAGATGTGAGCCATAGCCAGCATCACTACTGTGTGTCAAAGTATTCTCTGATCATACTGACATGGGATGTTCCGGCCATGTCAACACCAGCCTCCAGGAAGTTGCTGAAGTCCTGTCCAAACTTGCTGGTGGCCCTGGCCACGTCCTGGGTGGTCCCTCTGGACGCCTGGACCACCTCATTGGCTGACTGGTTCAGACCGGCCGCCACCTTGTTGAGCTGAGCCTGAACCTCCTGGAAGCTCCTTCCACTGGACGGGAACTACAGAGTCCAGTGTAGCAGAAGAAAAACGGACATTGAAATGAATATGTAGGTAGCTGCTATAGCACCAACATCTGGGAAACTGTTCTCAGAATCAAGAATGCATCATTTTGGTTCATTGTCATTCATGGAAAGGTTGGTTTTGACAAAAGAATTAATGCGGTAAAAAAGAAAATAAAAGTAAAATCTGGACAAAAACAAAAGAAACAACAACAACAACAGATGAATTAGACCGATTTCAAGACTTATGTTACAGCACTGTACAGCACTTTGGGGAAATTTGAGCATGTAGGAGTTGAAAGGTAGTCAGTTTGAATGATTTGTGTGTGGGGGGGTGTTAGGGTTCTGTATGGCTGATTGACATTTTTTAAAGCTACCTTAATTGATTGTTTTGGCCACAACAAGATGAAAACAGAGCACTGACATATCACCTAGTAAAGCTGTTGTGGTGAACGTGTTAGCAAACAGCTGCCTGTTAACACATTCAGTAGACACATCGTATTTGTTTCCACCTGATGACTCTAAGTCCAATATTCCCTCTCTGTTAGCTCTGTTTCCTGAGAATAATATCTGACTCTTTAGCAGCTAAATGCTCCACTGTGTCCACCAGCTCGTCTCTAACTGTGTCTGTCTGCTGTCTGCTGCTGAGCGGGTAGTGGACAGTGGCTTTATCAGAGCTGGAAACAGCTGCTGTTGCTGGAACCTACAGTAGCAAACAACGAGCTAACAAATGTTAAAAAGCTCTGTAGAGCTGAGGGGACTGATGATTCTCTGTGGGTTCATCACTACGAGCAACACCTTTCACATTAGACATAGTCATTTGATCCAATGTTAATATAAAAACACTGATTAGAGCAGCGTTAAAGTTTTGACATTAACATGGGTGTTATTGTGTCCCCATCAGGAGAGTGCCCACATATTTCAGTATGTGTCATTTGGGACCTGAGCACACAGTTCTGTTCTTTTATTTGGTGTCATGAAGAGAGGGAGAGGAATGAAGAGACTGCCACTAACACAGAGGATCTTCACTATGAAATCCACAAAACAAAGTAAAAAAAGCACTCATCTCACCTCTATCAATCCATCAGCAGTACTGCCATCTATCTTACTTACCGAATCAGACAGGAGAGTCTTGCTGGCTTCGCCCACAGTGCGGATGGCGTTGTCCACATCCCTTTGGCCAGGAAGGCAGTTCACACACCTGTTCAGGGCCTGAGACACTGCCTTAGCCACCTACATACACACACACGCACAGTGTGTTTAACAGGTAGATACATCATCTAACTGGAACATGATGTAATGTGATGAAATCCCCTGCCACCGCCTCTCCCTCCCTGTCCCTGTGTCTGTCTCTGACCTGGGCCAGCCTCTGCTGACTCTCTGCATCTCCTGGCTTGGCGATGGCCCTCTTGGTCTCTTCGATCAGGTTGGCTGACTTATCCATGACGTCACCGGCACAGTCCAGCATGGCATTACGTGCTGGTGAGTCGGCCGTGGTTGCAGCAACCCCTCTGGCTGCTGAGGCCAAGGACTTCAGAGCCTGGGCCACGTCTCTGGCTGCCATGCCTGGATCCAACCGGAGAGAGGAGAGGAACTTAGTGTGTGGTAGGGATGAATACCACAGGAATGCACTTGTTACTATGGCGACCCAGATTGTTCGAAATGAAATAAATAAATGAGACATTTTGAAATCAATAACCACATGGATAAATACAGCTTTAAATTTGAAATCATTATGACGACATGTTATTTCATCCTGATTCTTAAAGATTATTGCAGCTGATTTCTTTTCAGAGATGTGATTGGTGAAACAACAGCCAATTACATAAGTGGCACTGTTCTGTTTGTCTTGATTGACAGAAAAAGACTTAATATACTTTGAACTTTGAAAAAAGGACATGCTGGTAAAAAGCAGCAGGAGGGAATAATATTTTATTATAATGAATATGAATGTTTCAAAATATCATAGTCATACTATATATTTTGTCTGTATTTATTCATATGATTATCTTTTCATAGTGTCATATTTATGTAGTTCATTTTGAACACTTTGGACCTCTTTATGACACAACATTTTGGTTCTTTGTGTGGTCCATTTAACAGCTCTAAACATGTATTTGATGTTTTGACACAAAACAAAACACTTTTCATTTCTTTCAAATATGCTGGTTGTAGTGTTTGTCGGCTACTTTCAGATATCAATATTTGCAATTTTGTGAACATCTCTGGATGTGATGGGATGTTCAAAGCAAATAGTCGACATTTCCTTTTATGTTGTTCTTGCCTAGGTGTGTTGATGGTGGACCCACCTGTGTAGTTCTCATTGCCCTGGGTGGCCTCACTCAGCAGCTGGGCGATGGCTGAGCTCACGGCCTTGGTGCTGGTCCCCAGATCCTGGGAGCATTTCTCAAGCTGAACAACACAGTGAGGACACATGGAAAGAAACAAACTGTTATTCACACTGCTCTCAATACATTTCTGCAATTTGTCTATTTGGTAACCAGGGAAATGAAGCTTATCCTGCTGCTGACACCCAGTTCACAACGGGGCACAACCTGGTGAGGAATAAAGACTGTGTGTGTGTGTGTGTGTGTTTGTGTGTGTGTTGGTGTGTGTCTCACCGTCTCTCCTGGCAGTGGTTTGAGTCTGCCCTCCTCAGCTGAAGCCTTGGCCTCCTGGATGTCCTTCTCCAGATTTCTCACCATTGACAGAGCATTGTCTATCTCCAACGGGCCACACGCTTCCTGAGCCTGCACACACACACACGCACATGCACACGCACACGCACGCACACACACACACACACGCACACACACACACACAGGTCAGGAATGCAAAAGCCTAATCTGTGTGATGCGTCTGTCTATTCACACAAGATATAACTTAACAAGTCAAAGCTTTGCTTTGGAGAAGAACAAGATGGTTGAAATCAGTATTAGAATATATTTGATAGAAATATTGAAGACAACATGGCAAATGTTTGTTACTTTTCATGTGTAAACCCAAAACGTCAACTCCTTTTGTTTGCTTTACATTTCAATTTGCTTTAAATTTCTGCTAAAAACCATCACTATGTTATTACTACATCACAATATCGTTCTTCTTAAAGCCAATGAATAACAATGGGTCTCATGCAAGAATACCAATACCAATCTCTTGTCTAATATCTCTGTGAAAGTCACATGTCGCCTCTCGTATTAATCATGGATCGCTTTGCTTCAGAAAGGCCTTTTTTTAACATCAATTCACTCGTTATTTGTGTCACAGTACAGCGCTGCTCTGATGACATGTCATTGACAGCTGTATTATTGATATATTGTTTCTGGTCATCTAATATGACTACTACTTCAGCATCAAAAAACAGCTATCTTAGTTTAAAAAGGTCTATTGGGGTACCAATCTAACGCTGATGCCTTAAGATCTGACCACATGACAAAAATGTTTTGTAGTAGAATTGAGATACAGTTGGATAAACTTCTGGAGCTCTCGCGGTGTCTACACCATAAAGACAATATAATACAGATATAATAAAGCAGTGAGTACCTTCTGTGAGGCAGTGCGGAGCTCAGCCAGGGCACTGGCCAGGTTCTTGGCACACTGGCTGAGCTGCATAGCTGAGGCCTGGTCACTGATGGTGGGAACTGTAGCCTTCGAGGCTGTAACCATCTTAGCACCAGGCTGGGGGGTGGGGGGGAGAAGAGAGATTAACTCCACCATATGAGAGTGCTGGATGGACAAAGAATATACTGAAGCTTTAGCTATTCTAAGAGGCTTAACAGGATGGGTCTAAAACATCTTGTGTTTGTGCTAAAGGTGGAACTACAGGTAAGGTGAAAGGGTCATTCAAACCAAATGGGTTTAACCCCTCGTGAACATAAATATTCTCTGCAAATAAAGATACAGTCACAGATAAAAGTAATCAAAAAACATTAGATGCATCCTCTGGACTATGAATATCTTCATTACATTTAATGGAAATCCAGCCATGCTTCATGCTGTTGGCCATTTTCCCAGCATGTTTTTATTCCTGAATGTGTGTTTTCACGACCCAGACACTGAATTCAGGTTATTTCAGGACACTATAAAGTTAACTTGAGACTCGAGCATTGGTAGATATCATGATGTCAGCATAGTGTTGCTTGGTAATGCAGCATCAGAACAGATCACCTGCATAACCATAAAACATATATTTATCATGACTACCAGTCTGTCAGTCTATGGTCTGTTTTGTTACTATACTGCTATACTACTAAAGAAAAACCTGTTCACTGAATAAATGAAGCTGAGTCACCTGCAGGAAGTTCTGGCTGGCACTGATGAGGGCCAGCTGAGCGCTGGGGCTGTCAGGCTGAGACTGGCTGCCTCTGACTCCCTGAACCAGCTGAGGGATCTGCTCTGCCACCACCTGATGTTGCACGCACGCACGCACACGCGCACACACACACACAAACACAGGACATTAGCTACTTACATATATCTGTTCATCTCATTTTAAGTCTAACTGAAATCAAATTGCATGTTTTTCGGGTACAGCACATAGACCTGCTTTGAAAGTACATTCCCTATGCTATATTTAAAACAGTCATCAAAAGGGAGACATTTTTATTTTATGTATTGTCTGTAAGTCAGAATGTCATTCAAACCTCTGTATTGTAACCCTGTTTATATGTAAAAAGAAGTCAAGTCACTGACTTTTGACCTCCAAATTGGATGACTTCTGTAATGTCTGTTGTGTGAAAGGATGATACATAGAGTGTGAGAGAACAGCCAAAAAGTAAAAATTAAAAAAAGAGATGATATTTTGAAAACGAACGTACTCTGTTTATAACTAGCATGTGTGCAGTGTGCCGTGTGCTTACCTTGCAGCTCTGGACGAGCTGCTGCTGGGCAGCCTGGTTCCTGTTGGTGGAGGCAGCGTGTTGGGCAGCAGCGATGGTCTGAGTGGCTGCTGCTGCTGCCTGTTTGGCTGCATTCTGACAGGAAACAGACATGTGTCAGCTTAAACAGTCTGCTTGTGTATTGTATAACTGATTCAAGTAGCTAGCACTACATTAGCAGCTAATATCAGCTGGTTAGCAAAACTAATATGGGGATGCTTCTTCCAGTTTCCAGTTGCAAACAACAGTAGCATAATACTTTAGAAGTAATGTTGATACTATGCAGCACTATCAGAAATCGTCTTTAAATGGATGCCAGGTAAACATGTGGAAATGCAGGCCAGTTTAAACCAGATGGATTCGGTGTCATTAGGTGAAGCTTAGAGAGGAAAGGTTGAGTTGGTAACACACACAACCTTTTTACATGTCACACCATGGCACATGGCAATGCAAAAGAACAGGATCAAAGTTTAGAATCAAGTGAAGGGGCCCAGTATGTCCCAGCAGGTCTTCATCCCGGTCTTAATGATTAGTCAGCAGAGGTCTATACAAGGAAACTCAGTAAATAATGCAGAGATCTGAAACCAGCTGGTTGCCTGATAAAAGTGGACCACCACATAATAGTTAATGGTAACCTGAGCACACCACACTGGGTCCTTAATGATGTACATTTCTCTGATAAACAAGACTTGAGAGTGGACCTTAAACTCCAATCCAAATACATGAGACCCGCAAGTACAATGTGGCCAAGTTCATTTGAATTGGAGAGTTTACATAAGAGAGTGACAGAAAACATTGGGATGGCCAGATTTTACCTGGAGATGTTGTGGTTAGGTGGTTAACATCTTCAACCACTGGGTCTTCAGCTTTATTTAAAGGACAAGTCTGGCACTATTCTGTATTTTTTAGAGTCAACATAACTCATGAAAAGACCAAGCCAACAATGAACTGTCTGTGTATCCCTTCTTCCTCTGAGCCGTAGAGCTCTAAAACTGGGTGACTGACATGTTCCTTCATCACCACTGTGGCAACCTCTGCTGTTGCCTGTTCAACAGTGTTCTGATAGTTCACCTCACTGTTTGGTTGACAGGTTGGTAATCGGTGCCTTCTGGTACCACCTGGGCCCGGTGTTCTCATACTGTCTCTCTCTCTCTCTCTCTCTCTCAGGCTGCATTCACACCCCACACTACTGAAGTACACATCCCATGCCTCATGATGTGTTGTCATGTATTTAATTCAGGTACTTCTGTTGAATAAATTACTTATCTAATCTTTGAAACAGTGTGTCTCCCACATTGCCATGGCCTTGCCAAGTCGTGAGAAGCATGAACACACACTGGAATCTATTTATAAACCGTCCTGCTGCCCCAAATACTCACTAGAGCACCAAATGTGGATTCATCCGCCACTGAAAATAGTCCCCAACAAATGCACTATTTCCTCCTTGTTTGATAAAAACTACAGTGAGCAGCTGTTTTAAACATGAAACTATATATTTGTGAGCTGTTTTTAAAAATATACGTATTCAGTAGGAACCAATGGGCTTGGAGCGGAGAGCCACAGACAGGAAGTCAGAACATATTGTTGGTTTGGGTCTGCACATGAGATTTGTTGAGAAAAAGAAGAAAAATATAGAATAACAACAGACTGATCGTTTCAAGAAAGATAAAATCACTCCTTTTAAAGGCTGTCTGTTTAATTCTACCTGATGAGGACCTGTTAAGCTAGCTTTCACTGGTCAGTCCAATAATTCTGTGTAGGCAACACAAAGCCCAATCAGGGCTTGTAAATGGCACTTAGATTTCTGTCAGATCTTCCTTTGCTCTGCCTCTGTCCTTTCTACCTCCAGCTTGTTGACCAGCCGTTTCTTGATAGCATTCTGGGCGGCAGCATTGGTGGCCATGCGCAGACCTTCAGCAGCCTCTCGCAACTTCTGCTGCTGCTCCTCACTGTCGGGGTTTGCTGCTGCACCCTGGGGTAAAAGGCACGCACATCATTACACATTAAACTAACAGACTCTTTGAAATGCAGACGTCTGTTCATTGTGTAGCCCAGACATAATGAAAGAGACAGACAAAGGCAGACCTTGGCAGCCTCCACCATCTTGGCGGTGGCGTCAGCCAGCAGCTTGGCGGCTGACAGCAGCTTGCGTGAGTTCTCCAGATCTGACTCTCCCTCTGCATCCATCTTGATGGCGTTGACCAGATCAGACGTGGCCTGTGCGAGGATACGAGCCTGACGGACCATCTCACCTGGTGGGGTAAACGAGAGGGAAAGGAAGGAAGAAAACATATTTTTAAATGAAAATTCCACCTATCATTGTTAGATATCATCAATCGGTAATACTCAATTCATTTCAGGAGTTACATGTTTTATGATCATGTGTATGTGTTTCAATAGGAGTATATTGCCATTAACTTGCAGTAGCTTCAACAGCATCCTGAGAATATGATTTAGTCTCAATATAGTATAGTAAGCATAAATCCCAGCTGACTCTAAAGGCTGCAATGTTCATTACAGCCCACAATACAGTAGTGTGAGGTAGATCCAACAATACACTGAGCAGTAGTGTTGCCTCTGGAGGAGTTCAAACTGCTACTGAAGACAGCTCACTGAGTCAGACTTTACATTCTGCAACATCCTACTAAAGTCACCTTCTTTTCTTAGAGTCTGCTATCCAGTTTTCATAACCCATCCATGGTTCATCCTCTGGAGAGTATGACCACAAAACATTTGATAGAAATCAAGCCATTAGATAACTTTTATACTAAGTTGACAATTTGACCTCAGATGGGTGCATGGAAAGCTCCCGGAGGATCCAGAATGTCAAAAGTTGAACCTTTCTGGAGCAAATGTTGGAGGGACTGACAGATGGATGGCACCAATGTGATGGTCAGCTGTTAGCAGAAACAATGTGTTCTGTTCTGTGTGAGCCCCGTGCTCCTGATTCTAGCTCCCTCCACCTACCAGCATCGCCCATTGAGCTGAAGATGTTCTCAGTGACATCCAAAATGCGGTCGGTGGCTTCTCCGTGGCGTCCAATAGGATGGCCTCCGCTGGCATACTGTTTGATGTGTTGAAGCAGCTCATTGAGGGCCTGAGTGACACCTGTGGCAGCCACCCCCACCTGTTTCAGGAGGCCCTCGTCATTGGTGGCCCCCTGTGACGCCTCTACACAGCCTTCTACTGACTTGGCCACCAGCTTGCCTGCCTCAATCAGCTGCTCCTGGCACACTGGGGAGCTGATGGTTGGAGCCACCACCTACATGAGTGATAAGATAGTGTGTGTGCATGTGTGTGTGTGTGCGAGGACAGAAGAACAAAAAGCTTAGGCTGCATTCACATACAACAGGAAAATCCAAGTTCTGAACGTCCTACCAGAAAACTATTTTCAGAGGGTGAATACTCCGGTCACTGTCTGTCAGGTCTGAGTAGATCTACCTCAGGCAGACTACTCACCCTGGTGCAGGCCACCAGCTGAGATGTGGACAGAGCACACTGAGTTGCTGCAGCAATGACCCGGTTCTGCTGGGCTGAGTCCTCTGTTTTCTGGGCCACGTTCTTAGCTTTGAGCACCAGAGCTGCTGCAGCGTTAGCCACAGCTTTAGCCAGCTGCATCAGCATGTCCTGCCAACAGCAAACACACACACAGCAGTTAGCATTACTTAGCACTGACCACTCATTACTCATGGGTGAAGGAGGGACAGTGATTAATGACAACGTGTTGTAACAATTTGAATGCTTGGAATTACATTGATTATTTATGAAGTGATTAATTTGATAGATAATTAAAACCTGAAATGAAGAATACATCTAGTGATCTGGTATGGAAGTGAAGTGAGGGTCCTACAGATGGTGGATTTAATCAGACTTGATTAGGCTTTATTGGTGTTGTTCCATCGCTGCGTGCCAGTGAGCCACTCTGCCTCAAAGTTACACCCTTGGATTTTTTTGAGGTACTCGAACTCCCACAAATCCTAAAATGGCGTCCCAGCCTGCTGCCGACTTTTTGAGACTGAACTCATCTGTGTTTTAAAACAGGAGCAGGGAAGACATTTGGGGATTTGGCAGCGTTACTGGCTGTCTAAACAACATCAGGGAGTGTAGTTTAAAGGAGAGGTTTGGATTTTTAGGTGTATTTTCCTACACTGTCAGCATGGTCATGCTATGTATGTTGCTATGTTGAATGAGTTATTGGTGGCTGTAATCATTCTGCCTATCTGTTCTGTGATCCTTCAACTACACTGTAAGAAAAAGGTCTACAGTCCTTGTTCTGTGAAAAACTGCATGCTTTGGTTCACATGAAGCTCCAGCAGCCTGAGTTAGACACATTAGGTGAGTATCTTTCAAAGTTTCAGTGTGAAAAGTCCTCTTTATGTTTCCCTGTAGAGCATCCCCTGGCTGAGCAGCAGTGGAGAGGTAGTAGCAGTAAGAAAGACCAACTTTGCCCAACTTTGCCCACTTGATTTGACCAACAAAGATGCTGCAGCCTCATATTAGCTTCAGCTGAAATTTAGAACCAGTCTCTTCTAATGTAGTCGTGTTAGTGATGCTCAGTCCATGGCAGCACAAAGGGGGAATGACTAAAGCAACAATGAACTCTTTCAAAGTACAACTGGGCATCACTATTGTATCAAGATAAACTTTAACTTGACAATCATATATTTGAGTAAATATCCTACACATAGGGACAATCAGAGCTGCGTGCTTGACTGTTGTTAGCCATTATAATGAAGGTAGACACAACAGCAACCCCAGCTGTTACTCCTGTGGGCCTTTGGAGACCTCTGTGATACTGGGTTATACATGTAAACCTGGCATGATATTGGTTGTGTTGTATGAATGATTAAAGAGTAAATGAACATGAACTATAAGCTACTGTATTAACTCTCTCCGGACTCATCTGAAGGCAATTGGGATTTGAATTGAATTATGATTGACAGATTGAGTTATGATTTTGTTGGATTGGATAACTTACTACTACCTTGTTGACTAAGCGATTGTTTTGATTGGCCTTTTAGAATGATGATGCATTTGACACTTTTGTTACCATCAATTGACAATAAGAGGGGACTCTCCATCTGGCACCCCTGACAGATCCTTTACCTAGAAACTTTCAAATATAGACATGAAACAGAGGAAACACAGGATAAAGACACGAGTCCTACTGTGTTTTCTTATGTTAACTTTCTCATTCTTTTGGGGCTAAACAGCACTGGCCGAGAAGCTTGCCTCAGGGGAAAACGTTTCCTCAGGCATTAGAGTATTTGTTAGGAAGTTGTTTTTAAACTTGAACCTCGTGGTGCCAAATGTGTCACATCAAAAGCCATTTTAGATGAATGGAAATAAAGGCTTTACAGGCCTAGTCATTTTCAATTAGGTGTAAACTTTGAATAGCAAAGTTAACCGTTAAATTAAGTTATTTTATTAATTTAAAGCACTTTTCTTTTGTTTTTACAGGACTTTTCTCACAGATCTAGAATACTCTTGAATCGCTCATGAAAATCATTTAAAAACAGCTGTTTGTACTAATGCTTATTGACTGAGGCCCAGTAACGTTACACAGCAACAATATAACATCCTTTCTCTACATTACATATACACTGCAGTATTTCCCATGAAGCTTTGTCTTTGTAGTGCTACACAGCAAGAATAAAGTACCAAGTACAAATAAAAGCAACAGTGCACTAATCAAAGTTCAGATGGACACACCTGGAACTGTGGATCGGTGTCTGTCTCTCCTATGTGAGACAGCAGCTCTCCGCTGGCCTGGCCCACATTGCCCGCAGCCTGCAGCAGGTTCTGACGAGGCTAGAACCAAAAGAAATTATGGGCACAAACTCAAACAACAAAGAAGAGAAACTTTAAAAAAAAAAATCTCCCCTGCAGCTTGACTGTGTACCTCTGTGTTTGCAGGCTGGGCGGTCTTCAGCATGTGAGAGACGGCACCGGCCAGGTTCTTGGCAGCACCCAGCAAGTGCTGCCCATTTCCTCCTTCATCCTCCATGAGTGCTGCCAGCAGTTTAACACCCTTTGACATCTCCGTAAGGTTGGAGGAGATTGTGGTGACAGCACAGCCCACCGCTGTGTAGTCCGTCTCTGCTGGGTCACCTGAGGACAGGCACATGTATTCATTCCCAGAGGGAAAACTAGTTTGGTCACACTTGCATAAGAAACTCATTCAGTGTGAGTGTCGCTCAGGAGCCTGCACAGACACTATTTTAGAGGCAAAAACACCATCATTATTAGGCCAATCACAAGTGATGCTCATAAAACAGGGACAATAAATTAGACGATGAATAAACAAAACTCCAAATGAAATCTGAATTTTAAAAAATAGATCTCATATCACAAGATCATTGTCATACAGTATAGCACGCATTACCAGATCCAGACTTTGATCAGCTTATTAACCCTACTCCTGTCACTGGCAAAATGCTGTTATCCCAATACACTGAGATCCCACATGGGTTCCAGTCAACAGCCAGGGGGCAGTGCCTAATCAGCCCCCTGCTGTGAGAAGGTTGGCCCTGCTGGTCCTGAATCTGCCCCTGCACTGGGTGACGTGACCTGGGATGATTGGGTGTTTCACATCCACGCGTCCAGCTGGGGTTGATCAAATGTTGGCTTGTGTCCCAGAAGCGCTACCCCTCAGATCACATGATGCCCACCATCAGAAAAGCTCTACAGAGTCAGTGAGTCTCCTGATTAAACATGCTTGCTGTTAGCGGCACATTGCTCTCACTTTGGAAAATGACATTTCAGCAGTCTATACTACATGGAATCTATAAAAATGGGCCAACAGCTGACAGACCTCATCTCTGTAGATCTGATCCTTACCAGTTAATAACGGTTGACGAGGCCAGAATCATCTTAAAATGTTTGAAGATGACACGATGCCTGAACGTTCAGTTTAACATACTGTGGTCTAGAGAAATGTTTTTTTAAAATCCAAACAACTGTGCAACTGTGATGGTTCGATCTGATCAGTTTTGAGGCCGTGAAGTGTGGCTGGAGTATAAAAAATGCACATGATACGGACGGAGCCCCCAGCTCTTCCCACGTGTGTAGATATTGTTTAACATGTAAAGCAGTGGGTCATCAGCAGCACCTCTGCTATATACAAACTGAAGAAGAGGGAAGAGCTGTGTATTAAGATATTCCAATATGACTGTTTTTCAGTATTTCATACAGGTCATACAGTCATTAAAGAGTCATTGAGAAGCAGTGTTTCACTGCCCTCTCTGGTCGAAAGCTTCCATCAGTGATGACACCGTGTACTGACACACCCTGGAGTACTTTTCTACATCACTGCAGCAAGGTGACAAAGCGCTCTTTGAGCTGCCCAACATGTTTTCTCTGGATGCACTGGTATTACACATACTGGAAGCGAGCATGGTGGAGCACAGTGTTTCTACCTGCAGTGAGGTTGACCATGGAGGCGGTGCCTGCTGTGATGGCATCCACCTGGGAATGGATCTCATGTTTGGACTCATCCATCTTGTTTTTGCGCCAGGCTTGGGATGCCTTGAACAAATAAAATAATCATCTGATGACAAAGATCTAGAGTGGACTGTTCAGTCCTCAAATGAATCCACTTGGACTTTATTTGGAGAGTAAAGCAGAGTTAAATCTCACAGCGTCTGTTCCCAGTGGGGGCAGGGTATCAAAGTCATCCAGAGAGGCCTGGGCAGCCTGGACAGCCTGCATACTGGAGTTTATGGTTCCAGTTAGGGCTTGCTGTGCTGAAGTCTGTGGACACACAAAAGTACTGTCACTAATATGATCGTCCGTGTTACAGTTAATAGCATTTCTAAAATATGTCTGTGCTCTCACTATCAATAATATTACTGCATTTAAACTATTTTGGACTTTTATAACTTGTATTTAGCTGTTAAAGTCTGAAGTTATTCTATATTTTTCTTATTGTCAACTCATCTCATGTGCAGACTTAAACCAACAGCATGTTCTGACTTCCTGTCTGTGGCTCTCAGCTCCAAGCCCATTGGTTCCTCCTGAAGATGTAAATCTTTAACAACACCTCACAAATATATAGTGTCATGTTTAAAACTGCTGCTCACTGTAGTTTTTAATCAAACAAACTGGAGGAAATAGTGCATTTGTTGTCTTTTAGCTATATATGGTGCATTAAATGCGTTTTGCTTATTAAATAAACAATACAAAATTTAAAAAATTTACTGATTCTGTTTGTGGTTAAATCCTTTTCAGTCAGCCTAGCCTTGAAAAACAAAAAATCCAAATTACATCCACTGTGATTCAGCTCTGAAATATAAAAAATCCCAGCAGGTTGGGTACTTGGCCGACTGTACTTTCAAATGCATCATGACGTAAGTACAGAACAGGTGCAGTTCAGTTTGAGTCACATTCTGCAAGTTAAAGCCTTCTGTGATATTTGTCTTTGTTTACCAGTGGAGGCATGTGTCCTCGGTGCATCTGTCCACTGGTGATATGCTGCTTGGCCTGAGGCATAGAGCCCATCTGGAAGCTCTCTGGACCTCCAGCTCCTGAACGCATGATGGCTGGCAGGGCCACTGAGCCCGTCTCCACCTTGCCCACCTTGTTGAACTGCTGCTGCAGCACTGTGGACCTGGAGTGATGTTAGAAATAAAAGAAGAGGAAGAGAAGGATAAATACCCCCAGTTTCCCCAAGTAAACTGCTGAATACTCTTCGTGTCTCTCTGGATCATAACAACTTGACAGTAGGGAGACAGACAGAATAATGAATGTGTCTAAAACTATTTTTTACTGCTGGGCAAATGTGCAATATCTGTAAATGATTAACAGTCAGTAACACACACACTTACTTTTTGGGTGATACAGAGTCTTCCAGCATGGTTGACTCTTCATCTCCCTCCATACCAAAGTGGTCTTTGCTCTTTTTCTGTCAAAAGACAGTAAGGACATCAGTGGTGAGCACACTGGACTGATTTAACAGAGGTTGGCCATCAGCAGGCTAAACAACCTGTATGGCACATTTAAGACACCTGCAGATTCTATCTATCTTGTATGTATTTATTAAGGACAGTGATCAATAAACAAATATAGGCAAAGTAGAAGAAGAAAAGAAGAGGGAAAAGAAGAAGTAAACTGTAGAATAGGACTTCATGCAGCTGCAATAGCAAGACATCATTACAACATAATCAGAATCAGAATGAGCACTACATTGAGATGAAGATAAAGAGCCCTTGGTCCAGTGTCCAAAAGCTTTAGGATATCCAGTAGGCTCAATGTTGTATCAACAGACTCTACATTACCTCTCCCATCTACAAGTTTGACGAAGGTGTAGAACAAAGTGCCTATTAGGGCTGGAAATCAAAACATTAACTACATGATATCTTTTTTTTTTTTTTTTTTTTTAAATCTGTGAAACACAAACCTGTGTATTTCAGAAGAAGACAAAGTGTGACTAAGGGTTTTAAATATATTCTAGATATAAAAATAGGAGAACAGAAGTTGAGCAAAGCATCCTTCCTGCTTATGGGCTCCACAGCTTAATGCTCAGGTCGATCAATACAACTTCTGTGTGGATTTACCTCAAAGACCCAGACCCTTTTAGTTTTAAGCCTGGATCGAGGAACAACCAGCAAACCCTGATCAGGGGACCTCAGAGACCTGCTGGTGATACAGGGCTGCAGTAGATCTCTAATGTAGGCAGGTGCCTGACCCTGCAGAGCTCTATGTCACAAGAACCTGGAACTGGATTCTGAATGTGATGGGGCCAGTGAAGAGAAATCAAGATGGCTGGTCTAAAGCTGTGCAGCAGCATTTTGGACCACTCGTAAACCATCCAGGGAGGCTTTGCTGAGGCAGGTGAAGAGGTTAAAGTTACAATGCAACTCCTTGATGCATTGTTTTCTATCATAACGAATCCACCTCATGTCACCTGCAGCAGACAAAGGTCAACTTTTCTTCCCCTCTCTGATGGGGGAGTGAAGAAGAGGAAACTGGAGAGGGCCATCCATGATTAAAAAAATGAAGTCAGTACACCTTAAACCAATCCATTTTACTGTTGATCCCATATTCATGCTGACTGTTACCTTTTTGAGGATGATGTCGATGTAACCGGCAATAAGCTGAGCTATCTGCTCACCCTCAGTGGTCTGCACAGAGTAGTAACCATCCTGGTAGTCTCCAAAGTCCTGAGAGCAGAACAAATAGCAACCTCGTTAAAACAATTAACACATGCAGGGCTCCTCTGTAGTTTAGGGGTTAACATGCCAATCATGACTAACAACATCCCTGGTCTATTGTGAACAGATGCATCAAACCACAGTTTGTGACATTACCGTTTATCGAAAGCACAAAAAACAGCAACCAACTATTTATTAGTTGCGTCTGCCTTTATGGATATTCTGTTTGTAAATTCATTATGGGGTAATCAATTCAATTTATTTATATAGCACCAAATCACAACAAAAGGGCACTTTTTCATATAGAGCAGGTCTTGACCGTACTCTTTATATTTACAGAGACCCAACAATTCCCACCATGAGCAGCACTAGGCCACAGTGGCAAGGAAAAACTCCCTTGTATCCAGGTTATGACGAGAATGTGTTTTAGGGAAAGTATAGTCAAAATATATTTCACGTCAAAATATACTTTCTACCTGATGCACAGGGATTTTCTGCCTCATAGAAACAAATGTTTTTACTGCTGAAAGACTTCAGACTCCTCCTCTCTCTGACTATCATGTTATCCATGACACAGATGAAATCTAATCAAAGAACACAAATCAAATGTTGGTGGTGACACTGAGTTGAATTGGTTACTTGTCGCGGTGTAAAACTGCAGTGATGTTGGGATGTAGTATGAGATCAGTCCCATCACTAACTGATTTCTAAAAAAGGGGGTGTGTCGGTCTGATTAAAGACTTCAGTGAAGGATGGTTGCTCGCATCATCGCTCATGTCTCCTCCGAGCAGCCTCCTCATCCTCGATCCTCGCAACAGAAATTAAGGAAGGGAGACGTCCTTCACGATGGCGGAACAGATCGATCTCCAGGTCACCCAAGGAGCGAGGAGACACGAAATATGACCATTGAGAATCACCCATTCATTTGGCAGATACTGTGGTCCCTAACGACTTACAGTTCTTCCCTACACACACTGGGAGCAATAGTGTTCATTGTCTTTCTCATGGATACCTGAACCACAAATCCAGTTACAACCTGCACACGTTCTACATCTTGTTTAAACACATGACCTTTAACCCTTGAGACATTTGGATCTGGTTTTTAAATAGTCTTGATTTGGCTGTTAACATTTAGGTTTGAGTTCCTAATTAGAGACACTAAAGATGTCTGACTTGGTTTTTATTGTTCAAGGCGAGCACTAACTTGCACATAGGATTTGAAGTCCGACTGTCGAGGAATATTCTAGGTAGAGCATGTTGAAGCCAGCACTATGATTCAACAACACCCAAACTGACTTCTACAGCTATTAAAAATGGTATTTGCACCTGCATGACCACACATGTTGAGCCATTCGATTGGAGTTTTGTCAGGGATCATGTGCAATCACAGCATATCATGCCTCAACACAGCTAAAGGGTGCTGCACCGGGACAATGGGAAAGCAGCATTAGGCTGAGTCCAGACACGCTGCAAGGGAAACTCATTTCAGCTTCTCAAAGCCATCATGTTCTCTTTTCACACGACACAGACGCTGTTGCTATAGGTGAGGGGTGGAAAGTCTCACTCTGATACAGTTAACCTGCCCTCTGGGCAGCAGCTCAGGGTCTTTCCATGACGAACTCACCAGAGTGAAGCTCTTGGGTGAGGCAGCCCAGCGTTTGATGTTGGTCAGGCTCCACTCCTGGATCACCTCCTTGGTCTTCTCGTCCACCCTCATCACACACTCCTTGGTGATACCCAGCAGACGAGGCACCAGTTTGTTCTTGCCCTTCATTTTCTCCTGCAGGAAGTATAAGGAAACAGTTAGAAGGTCCTTACTGTAATAAACCAGCAATGTTAATACATTTGAATGCTAACTGGAGCATTTAGCTGCATCTACAATACACATCCACACCCTGCAAACTTTAAATCGGATTATCCATGAAGTGAAACTGGATTTGCTTTTGAATGTGAAAACTACTACGTGTAAGTGACTGCTGGATTCCTTCATTTTAACCTGGCAACTTCTACATTAACATGCTGGTGCTAATTAAAATGAGAATATGATTCTGTGTAGGATTTGCTAGCTCCCAAATAACAGACAGAAAGCTCTGTCTAATATTAACAATACTGAATATTCCCTCTAATCTGAACTGTAGATAATGTCTTAGATGATGCTGTAAGATCACCTCTGGAACATGACAAGATATATCCCCAGGCTGAGAGAGTCAAACTTTATAACTGTATCAACTTCTGCACATTCATTTCTGTGATGATTGCTTCTGAGTCGAAGCAAAGAAAGCCTGTTTCCACTTCTTTGATATGACTTAGAGAAGAGAACTGGTGGCAAGCACAGTGAATACAGAAAGATGTAAGAGTGTATCAAGTAGATTCCTATGACTGACTCACTGTTACACATCCAGCGCAGCTGTGGCTCAGGAGGTAGAGCAGGTCATAAACCAATTACAGGGTTGGAGGCTCACCCAGTGGTTAGGCCAGTGCCCTGCATGGTAGCTCGCTGCCATAGGTGTGTGTGTGTGTGTGTGTGTGTGTGTGTGTGTGTGTGTGTGTGTGTGTGTGTGTGTGTGTGTGAGAGAGAGTGAGTGGGTGTATGAGAGGCTCATTGTAAGGCACTATATATATATATCTTTTTCTTTTTTAATGTCATTATTACCTGACGCTTTGGCAATATTGTCTTGTTACATTCATGCCAATAAAACCTACTGAATTTAATTGAATTATGATATAATAAAAAATGTAGGTGTTATTTCAAGAGATGTGTAAGTGTTAGCAACGTGAGTAGTACTCCTGACGACAGACATGAAGCCACTCTGACCATCTGACCATCATTAAATCAGATAAAAATCTCTAACCTGTATAAGAAATATATTATATATATATAGCTGGTTACTTAGCTGAACTAAGTAAGTGACGCCATTTAGAGCTTCTCAGTAGCTGTGTGTCCTGACTGAGTCTCAAAGCAAATGTAAACATTTCCAGCTTATCATGCCACTGTTCTGCAATCCATCCAACTCAAATGTTGAGTGATAACTTTCTTCTTACCTTGACCAGAAAGAATGACACCCCATAGGTTTTCAGAGACCTGGCCAGCTTCACATAGCTGACTTTGGCCTCGATCTCCGTCATGTTCTGGCAGTTTTTGTGCGCCTGAAGAAACCAGAGAAGCAGATCAACTCAGTGCAGCACTAAGTAAGCCCCCCCAAATATAAGTCATCTTACTTAGATTAGTTGCATCATGATTCAGGGACATTTGCGATGCTACTTATTCGTTTGTGTTGTCCTGCATCTATATACCCCCCCAAGAGGGATCAGACGTGACAGGCTACAGTACCTCCAGAGTCCAGTTCTTACCTGGAAGATCCTTTTCTCTCCTTTGTTCTTGATGTACTCTTTGGGAAGGAACTCCTTTAAACTGAGGAGGAAAGAGCTCAACTAGAATCAAACAAGCCACCATTTCAAGAAGCCAACTCAAAACAGAAATGTCAAATAATAATGCATGTAACCAAAAGACAACAGTGAGTAAGAACATGAAGGCAGCGCTCACTCCAAGAATCCACTCTTGTGTTTGGACTCGTTGTGGTCACCGAACTGAATCTGACACTGATAGCCAGAAAACTCGCAGGCCTTGTCAAAGGAGACTGGATGAGATCCGTTCAAAATGTCATCACGTGCCTGTGCGCGCGCACACACACACACACACACACACACACACGTCAATCCTCAGAATATCATCCACCATCATCAATCAGGAGAACAATTACTGAAACTACTTTTATGAGAAACATCCTGAGAAGTACAGCCAATAGCCATGGACAAGACTTGATTGTGATTGCATTATTTTCAGATAACTTCACAGTGTAGCGTTCTAATCAGAGTTACTACTCATGAAAGACTGCAGTTTCAGCTGTTATTGGGTTATGGCTACTCCTATTTGAAGGAGAAGTAAAGTAACATTATTCCAAGGTTCAAAGACAGTGCCAGCACAAATGTTCCACTTAAATCCCACTGACTCTGTGTGTGAATACACACAGCATACGACAGCTACAGAGTATTTGTCTGCTTCCATATGTTTTGTGAACATTGTCACTATCTGTGGAGCTGAATGATGGATGTAATAACTGTGGTGTATTAGGCTCATATAGGAGACATGTCTTTTTCTTTCTATGGTGCATTACTGTTGAATTCCATTCATGTGTGTATTAATTTATGTTTGTTCTGATTAGGTTAGACTGAGAAGTGACTGGGAAAATGGCATGGTTTTTCCAGGAGAAAAAGGACAAAAAGGAACTAAAGCATGCCAGTAAACCAGGTCAGGAAACCCAGAGAGAGTTATCAGGTCTATGGGAGTAGTTTGTGTACCTGTACGTAGAGCAGGTTGAGCTGGACGGGGTCTCTGGAGTCCACGTTCTGGTCTGAGTAGAAGAACTTCCTCCTCAGCAGCAGCATCTCCGTCTCCTCCACACCCTGTTCCCTCAACGTCCTGCCATGGTCCAACCAGTTCACTGAGGAAAAACATCAACCAAATAAACTGATATAGTTGTGGCCAAGACTTACTGGTCCCCGGACTCTCGGAAAAGTGAAAGGCGTTTTCAAGAAGTGTTGTAAAACATGGGTGATCAGTGCTGCAGGCTTTGATGTGTATGACGGGAATGCATGTTTACTGGCCATATACATTATACATAATATACAGTGTACTCACGGTGTCTGCAACCAATCAATACAGCTTTTATTTTGACCCCTAACCTCCCTACCAGCTCATTAACATGTGTCTGATTCTGTTTCCAGACAGAGGCAACACTCTGGCCTTCACTTTCACAGACGTGTCATTCAGTGTTATAGAGTGGAGGGCATGGCAGTGACCATTTGGGCAAAGGTGGTGCCAAGTGACTGAGAAGAAGGGGCTACTTCAAAATGATACATTTAAGGTATTTTTCTCATAAGGTATTAGTATGATATTACAGGGACTGTTTGATTTGAATATAGGGTCCATACAGCTTTTTAAGAGTAAAATTCAAGCACCTTTCAAGCACTTTCAAGGTGCCTAAACCAAAAATGTCCAGACTCTCGAAGCCTTTATCCTCACATCTAAATTGTTACTATAAATTTCAGGAGACAACAAACAAATATGACGAAATATCAAAAGATGTTTGGTTTACATGAGTGATTGTGTAGATGATGAAACACCAGATTATGTTGAAAATAAAGCATTTTTCAAGAAGTATATTCAAATTCAAGCATATTCCTAGCCTTGAATACATAACGGTTAAAATTAAGCATTTTCCAAACTTTCAAGACTTCGTACGAACCCTGGATGTGGGACTAATGATAGTGGTCAGCACAATATTCTTAATATATTCACATCACCACACCCACAAAGCTCATGACTAGCTCATGACTCACAGTCAAACCATGACACTGGGTCACTGTTGGTCAGTTTCATCATTTTAGGCCATGAGGTGAGTGTGTTAAAGGCAGTGAGTATGGGGGCTTGTGTTTGTCATACACTCGTCATCTGTGTGGAGCTTCTGCTTCAGCTTCTCCATCTTCTTATCGTCTCTCAGCAGAGTCTTGTCTCTTTTCAGGGTGCCTGTGGTCTCCTCCTTCTTCTCCTCACCAATGTCTCGCACTAGCGAGTATTCGTCATAGTTTGTAATGCCTGACACACAAACAGATTCAAGTTACTACATTTACACTGCAGTACAAGCACACGTTGAGGATTAAAAACTGTGTCAACATATATTGTGTTGTAAGTGATGTAGTGATGGACAGACAAGCAGAATGACATCAGGGAAGAAATCAGCCAATGGGCAGACATTATTTGGAGTTGTCCAGGTGAAGTGTGAGCTGTGTGTGACAGAGCTGACCTATTCTAGCACAGATGGTCATGAGCATGTCACTGACAATCTTGGAGTCGTCCACCATGACGGTCTTCACTGTGCCGTCCAGCATGCGGATCTTCAGAGGCCTCTGCTTCTTCTTGTACTCCAGAGTGTCCTGACAGACAGAGGAGACAAGTCAGGAGCTCAGGGTTACTACATGTCAAAACGCAGACAGATCTTTCAGGCTCCATTATCCATGATACTCTGAAATCTCCTGAACAGACCACAACTGATTCAAACAAGACATTTTATAGAGTCTTATCATCCTATTTTCATGGCGGCACAACGACCAGCGCAACAACCAGCACAAGCAGTGCTCTGAACACGTGGTATTTCCCTGACCTTGAAATTCTCTAGGTTGCAGTGGTGTTTTGGTGGCCAGCTCAGAGCGCACAGTGCACAGGTAGAGGAACAAACAGGTGGGAGGTTCATTCAAATGAGGCAGCGCAAAGAGAGTTGTTGGGATTTGGGTGGAAATTGTGTTTTAGACTTTGCACTGAGAATAAACATCTCAAAACTACGTCTGTTTCTGGTGCAGCATCAGTCTGCTGCCACTTTGGTGATTTTATTAACGAAAGCAAACTGAAGACAAACTACTACTTTTACTAGTACTAGTAGTTCAGTGATATTTTTGTTCACACATTTTGATCCCATCTCAACCTCCAGGGGCACCAACAGATCCAGGCCTTTTCGTGTGTTAACCTAAAAGTTAAGTATTTGTAGCATTTAATGGTGTGTAGAGTGTATGCGAGAATGACTCACCCCATTCCTCAACATGTAGTAGTCCAGGGCCTTTCCTGCCTCCAGCCAGATGCCTTTCTTTGGGTCTTCATCAGACAGAAACAGCCCATAGTCATTGGCTGCAGAAGGCAACAGAAATACTGAGTGAGTCACTGCAAGTGTGTTTCTTGGCGTACATGCACATGTGGATATTCAGCCACTATGGAGCTGCTATTGTCTCAAGTACTTGTGCTAAAATATGTGCACTAGCTTCCCTGTCCATGTTAACCAGGTCAGTGGGTCTCTGGATGATCAACACCTGTTTCAACACATATCTGCTCCAAACATATCAGCTTCCACATTTCAAAATGTGACCACTTGTCTCTAGAAGCTAAGACAGGGGAACTGGACCACTTCACATGCTGGAGAGTAGAAACAAGCTGTTGAATTAGGCAAAGGCTTTAACTCCTGGTCTTTCGAAATGTGAAATTACTTACAGGTTGCAACAAGTAACTCAAAGAGCTGCTGTTGAAATAGCTCATAAGACATAACTCTGCATGCACAACGCTAATGTATCTGTGGAGCAGAGGGCTATTCTCAGTTTACAACGTTTTAAACTGCAGTTCTTCTGCAGAGCCTGTAATCAAGGTAGCAAGGCCACCATTCATCTGCTCCCACATATTCTCTCCTACATTCCTCTCCATAGTCCTGGTTGCTTTGTACTGTGCCGTGAAAAAGGACTTGCCCCCTTCCTGATTTCTTCTGTTTGCATATTTGTTACACGTTTCAGATCTTCAAACTAAATTGAATATAAGACAAAGACAACCTGAGTAAACTCAAAATACACTTTTTAAATTATCATTTAATTAATTGAGGGAAAGGAAAAGTTATCCAACACCCACTGGCCCTGTGTGAAAAAGTAACTGCCCCCCTAAACTGGCTGGTAGCAGCAACCACTACAACCAAACGCTTTCGATAACTTGAGATCAGTCTTTCACATCGCCACTCTTCTTTGCAGAATTGCTTTAATTCGAAGCATGAACTGCCCGTTTAAGGTCCTGCCAGAGCATCTCAACTAGATTCAAGTCAGGACTTTGACTAGGCCACGCCAAAACCTTCATTTTGTTTCTTTTGATTGGACTTGCTCTTGTGCGTCAGGTCGTTGTCCTGCTGCACAACCCAAGCTTCAGATCACGGACTGATGACTGAACGATCTCCCTCAGAATTTTCTGGTAGAGAGCAGAATTCATGATCTGGCCAATTATGGCAAGTCGCCCCGGTCCTGAAGCAGCACAGCATCCTCACACCATCACCCTACCACCACGTTTGACTGTTGGTATGTTGTTCTTATTGTGCAATGCTATGTTACCTTTACGCCAAATGTAATGGGACCCATGTCTAAAAATCATCAGTGTGTTTTTTGGCAAACGTGAAACGAGCCTTTGCGTTCCTCTTGGTTAGCAGTGGATACCAGTCTCTTTCTTATGGTGGAATCATGAACGCTGACATTATCTGAGGTGAGCAAGGCCTGCAGTTCCTTAGATGTTCGTCTGGGTTCTTTGGTGACCTCCTGGATGAGTCAACGATGCCCTCTGGAGGACTTTTGGTAGGCCAACCACTCCTGGGAAGATTCACCACTTTTCCAAGATTACTCCATTTCCCTTTACCTAACCCTTCCTTCAATAAATAAAATGATAATTTAAAAAGTGTATTTTGAGTTTACGCAGGTTGTCTTTGTCTTATATTCAATTTAGTTTGAAGATCTGAAACGTGTGACAAATACACAAACAGAAGAAATCAGGAAGGGGGCTTTTTCATGTCACAGTACTAATTCTACACTCTGATGTTTTACTCAAACTTCCACATGTTCACCATCTTTGTGTTTTAGTATCTTTGACCCTTTTTGGACAATAGACAATTTGTGAAGTGACAGTTATTTAACAGAATCACTCTCAATGTTACATGCTGCTTGGAATGCTCCTGTGTAACTACTGTATATGTGCTTATTTACTATAACCCCTGAGCCACTGGGAAAAGAAAGTAGTTTAAAAAGTAGAAAGTAGTACTGTGTCAAAGAGACATTCAAAGAAAACATGAGGAGTGCAATGCTGTTTCTTAATCTCTGCAACAATCTCCAAAACAAGCAACCAGATGGCTTGGATAAGGGCTGGGTTATGCTAGAAAAGAACTAGTTCATGCGACGTGTTGTCCAACCTCGTCAGAAGGGAAAAGGGTTTATAGTTGTTCCAAACTGTCACGCTCAAAGGTGGGGTAAAAAGCCAGCGGTCATAGAGAGGGGGGAGACACACTATCGTTTAAATATGGGGATAACAGTGCACATTTTCAGACAGTCTCTCCTGGAAGGCATTTATAGTGGCACACATGAAGAGTGACGATAGTCGTGTGTGTGTGTGTGTGTGTGTGTGTGTGTGTGTGTGTGTGTGTGGGTGTGTGGGTGTGTGTGGAGAGAGAAAGAGAGAGAACTCACGCTGGCCGAGCTGTGCCTCCGGTACTCTCTCCCTGATGATACGGCAGGCGTCGTAGACCATGGTGGAGGGCTCAAACTGCATGGTCTTCATCACGTTCCCCACGCCGATCTTTAGTGACAGGGCCACCATGATTGCTGCTCTGCACCTCCACCCAACTCACACCTGCATGATGCCCAATAAAGTAGTTAGTCAAGACAAATTCAATATCACATTCTGACCCATCCCAAACTCTTCAAAGACAAGAAAAAAAACCTCTTCTTTTTTGTGCTGTACACATATTCACATAGATTCTTGCTACCATAAGATGTTAATACGGGTTACTTTTCAACTAAACACACACTGTGTGTAAAAACTGTTTTTTTCTGCTCAAAATGAGCTAGTGCGTGTCTGCTTGGATTTGAAAATTTGGTTCAGCCGAATTCTCTGGCCCCTCCCTAACGTCACGAAATAGGCAGGCCTCCAAAGTCTATTACATATGTTGACCCCCCCGACTGTGGTACCAGCTGCCGCACCAGGTATAAAAAGCAGAGCACCGGTTAACTGTAGGAGACACTAGGAGAGCCTCCGGTAGCAGAGCTGCTGACTCAGCTACAACACAGTCAGGTACCCACACAGTGACTCTCTCAAAGGGCGTGAAGGTGCTTCATGAAGGTGCTTCTAGGGACGGCCAAAGCTCCAGCAGAGACACAGAGTCTGTTAGCCGCTGCTGCTCATGGCTGGTTAGCTCTGACGCCTCCTACAGTCGCTGCTCCCTCACTGCTCTGCTGGGAGGCTGTGGATACCCTTTACAAAACCATTCAACCTTCTGAATCAATGAATTCAGTTTGTGAGCTTTAGAGGTGCTGGTAGGAAGATTTTATAACCTTTGGACAGAGTCAGACTGTTTCCCTCTGTTCCCAGTCTCTGTGCTAAGCTAAGCTAAGCTAAACGGCTGATTTCAGTAACTTCATTTTACTGTACAAACAGAGTGGTATTGATCTTCTCATCTAACCAATTTCCTAAAATGTCAAACTATTACTTTAACCGTGAAACCAACATGGACGTGAAGTCCTAAAAGTGCTATGGATGTATTCATAACAGCTAATACGCTTGCATGTCAACAGATCTATCTCCATGAGATGCTGATGAAGACCATGTTATATGGTTGAAAGCTGTGGAATAAGCTCATAAGCAGGCCCAGGCAGAGAGGTGTCAGTTTGTCTGGGTCTTTAACAGAAAAGTGACACCTAATAATCCAAGCAAGTAGCTAGGCTTTTATTTTTGGTGCTTTTTACTAATGTCCCAGAAAGTCTTTTATTTTGGCACTCTCTCAAATGAAGTTCAGTAAAGTGAAGTACATCACAACAGTTCCATCTGAGGGGATTTCTCAGTTCAGAATTTAAAATGAGGAACACCAGTTATATTTACACGCACACAAGAAACCAGAGGACTGTGAGAAACCCAGTTCAGACAGGAAACTGAGTTACACTACATGTTTATATAATCTGCAAATTGATGACTACAAAAACCAGACTTCTATCCAGCTGGTCAGTAAACAGATTCCTCTGATAACCTCTAGTCCATGTTGTGGCAGTACTGTCATAATTTAAGAGTAGAGTGGTTATTACATTGCAGCTGTTGTCAAGGAGGTACCGTTTTGAACCTCATGTTGTCTGTCAAAGCATTGTGTCATTGTCCACAGAGCAACACAGGATAACAACATAGCAGGCTATAACATGTTACCAACTGCATGTTGTCTCAAAGTGGAAAAAGACAAGGGGCGTGGAGAAGAAGGGCACAGCAGCACAACACACGCCCTGTTTCCTCATTCTGAAGCGTTTACTTGAGGCTTACGATGTGCTCCAACTATTCCCAGTGGTGGAAAGTAACAAATTACATTTACTCAAGAACTCTATTTAATTATTTCCATGATACGTTACTTTATACTTCTACTTCACTACATTTAAGAGGAAAATATAACACTTTTTAATTCACTTTACATATATAAAAAATATGATCACTAATGTTAAAGATACACTGCTACGATTGAACCATCTAACAGTATTTCAAAAAGTTCAATTAGCTCCACGCGACCAGCTGCAACATTTCAATGCAGCTCACACATGAATGCATTAGGAATAAGAACATAATATATAATGATATGATGCTGGCAGGAACTGTTCTGCTGCATAATGAGTACTTTAACTTTTACCTAAATACAATTTTAAATGCAGGACATTTACAATTTTTACATTGTGGCAGTGCTACCTTTGCTTATGTGAAGATTCTGAACCGGTGTTTGAATTATAAAGCACAGCCTACATACAGACCAGAAACATATAGCAAATGTAACAACATACACAGGGTTCGCTTTTTAAGGTTAAAATTCAAGCACTTTCAATAGATGCGATACTCGGGATGATCATGTTCACTTTTACAGGTAAAATGTGAGACTTGGCGTGTTGGCTGTGATAAGAGTTGAGTGTAGGGTGAGCTGGACTACACTGCACATGAACTGGTGTCATTCAGACATGTTGGCACTTGTGTTTCTTTTATACATAACATCTGTGTCCACTAGGAAGCGGCGTCATGTTTATCAAACCACAATGTAAAGAAATGGGAGCAGGAAACAACAAACCACGACATCTGTCAAACAAACGTGAAAGACGTAAACTGACAGATGGATGGAAGATGGACAACCATATTAAGTGCCTTGAAGAGGACTTCAGTTTCCTCTGCGCTGCTAGAAGACCATTTGTGGCAGTGCGATGCTGAAATGTAAAACAGAGAACATTTCCTGACAGGATGCTGGATCAACCCATTGGCTTGCTTGACGCGCAGGTCTGCACTATGCATAACTCCAGCCTAACTGGGAATTACATTTCTCATGATTGTAGGTATGGTGTATAAAAAAGCAGGAATCCCCAGCTGTTTCAGGTCTGGTGTGCTGCTGTAAAGATTTTTCTTGTCGTTACCTTTTGACTCATTGGACTGTTTCCCTGCGTATGTGTAGTGGAATTTATGGAGATGCTAACTTTTTAGTAGTTCAACTTTTCACTTTATAATAGTGAGGTTTTGTCAACAGTTTTGTCTTAGTTTGAGTCGGACGTTTGAAAGAATTATACAGGAAAAAAGCTTTTTGTGGTTCATTTAGCACATGCCATACAAATGAGCATACCGCCAAAGGCGGTGAATGAAGGAGTTGCTGAAGTACACTGATACTGGGTTTAAAAATCTGATAGCTATATTAGCAGATATTTAGAGTGCATCATAGCACAGAGACAGCACTGGTGAAAGTTACAAATGACCTTCTAATTGCATCCGACAAAGGACTTGTCTCTGTACTTGTCTTACTAGATCTTAGTGCTGCATTCGATACCATTGACCATCACATTCTATTACAGAGACTAGAACATTTAATTGGCATTAAGGGTACTGCACTAAGCTGGTTTGAATCCTATTTATCGGATCAATATCAGTTTGTACACGTTAATGATGAATCCTCTATGCACGACAAAGTCAGTCACGGAGTTCCACAAGGTTCTGTGGACCAATTCTATTTACCTTGTATATGCTTCCTTTAGGCAATATTATTAGGAAGCACTCCATAAATTTTCATTGTTATGCAGATGATACCCAATTATATTTATCGATCAAGCCAGATGAAACCAATCAATTAGCTAAACTTCAAGCATGCCTTAAGGACATAAAACCTGGATGACCTGCAATTTTCTGATGTTAAACTCAGACAAAACCGAAGTTATTGTACTTGGCCCCGAACACCTTCGAAACACATTATCTAAAGATATAGTTTCTCTAGATGGCATTGCCCTGGCCTCCAGCGAAACCGTAAGGAATCTTGGAGTTATCTTTGATCAGGATATGTCCTTTAACTCCCAAATAAAACAAACTTCAAGAACTGCCTTTTTTCATTTACGTAACATTGCAAAAATCAGGCACATCCTATCTCAAAAAGATGCAGAAAAACTAGTCCATGCATTTGTTACGTCTAGGCTGGACTATTGCAACTCTCTATTATCAGGCTGCCCCAATAAGTCCCTTAAGACTCTCCAGCTGATTCAGAATGCTGCGGCACGTTTACTGATAAGAACCAGAAAAAGAGAACATATTTCTCCAATATTAGCTTCTCTACACTGGCTCCCTGTAAAATCCAGAATAGAATTTAAAATCCTTCTCCTCACCTTCAAAGCCCTAAATGGTCAGGCACCATCATATCTTAAAGAGCTCATAGTACCCTATTACCCCACTAGAGCACTGCGCTCCCAGAATGCAGGGTTCCTTGTGGTTCCTAGAGTCTCTAAAGTAGAATGGGAGCCAGAGCCTTCAGCTATCAAGCTCCTCTCCTGTGGAACCAGATCCCAGTTTGTGTACGGGAGGCAGACAACCTCCTCACATTTAAGAGTATGCTTAAGATCTCTCTCTCTCTCTCTCTCTCTCTCTCTCTCTCTCTCTCTCTCTCTCTCTCTCTCTCTCTCTCTCTCTCTCTCTCTCTCTCTCTCTCTCCTCTCTCTCTCTCTCTCTCTCTCTCTCTCTCTCTCTCTCTCTCTCTCTTCTCTGCAGGTATTTCTGCCTCCCGGAGCCTGTGAGTCTGGGTCTGTGGTTGCTGCCGCCTGCTGCCCCCGTGCTCCTGCTCTGCACCCACTGCTGCTATTGTTGTTGTTGCTCTTGTTATTAGTATTGCTATTATAATGTTGCTCTTAGTGTTGTTTCTGTTGGTGTTAACATCAATGCCATTACCACAGCTATTGCTTTACATCCCTATGTGGAACTGTATTGTGCTGCTGTATGTTCTCTTTCTGTATGAAAGTTGGCACTACATGCTTGGTCTGATTGTAGTGTACTTATTCTTCGAGCAGATACTTCAGGATATGTTTTGTTGATTTATACTATATGCTTCATTGATAGGATCTAGTGGTACAGTAGAGACTGAATGCTGGTTACTGCTCCCCCTGTTGATCTGACCCAAGGACACACAGACTTCACCAACGTTCACCAGGAAACGTACACTACCACAACAATCTGAAAGAAGATGCTAAAATCACATTGGATTTCTACACATAGGGCATTCACTAAAGATCCCAAAGAGGTTTCAGTAGTTTAGTTCATTTTAGTTAGTATCTGCCTCAGTTGAAGTGTTGTTGAAGTGTTGAAGGGAGACAGAGGCACAGGCAGTAAAGAAAATTCTTAGAATAATGAGGTTTTCTAATAATTTCCCCTTACAGGTAAGACTAGATCCTGGTAAAGATGAAAGTTATTCACAAAACATCTTAGCCCTTAAGAGAGCTCCTAAGGTAACAACTGTTAGGGGTAGGGAGGAGGACTTTTAAGAGTTCTTAAGAGTTTCTTAAGCAGAGGAGAAAATGATGGAAAGACAGAGGAAGTAGAAATATTCCAAAACAGCGATGACTTATACAGACTGGCCAGTAATCACAGAAATTGATGAAAGTTGAGCTAAGAGTGATAATGTTTTTTGGTCAACCAATTGCACCTTTTCAAAGAATGTGTCAGAGGAGCAATGGTGGAAAGACAAAGAGGAAGGAGAAATATATACGAATATAACGCTGAATGACAGTGAGTTAATGAAACGCTACAGATTATATCATGCAGGACTAATGTTTCTGGGCGACACAATAACGCTTTAACGCCAGAAATGAAAGTGCTCACAACACTAAGATATTTGGTAACTGGAAAAATGCAACAGTGCAGCAGTGAGGACTTACATAGACTGGAAAGCAATCACAGAAATTGAAGTTTATGTCCCGCCTTAGTCTCCTTCAAGCCTTTGCCAGATTGTCGTGTGTGCTAGCCAAGCTCTCAAGTCTGTTTTCTGTGACCTTATAGTGACTTTTGTTCTGTTTTCGAGACGACGAGGATTTTGCCTAACCCCTGCCTGTACCTCTGCCTCACTACCTGACCTTTTTGGATGTTTGACCTCGGCCTGCCCTCTGCTTCTGCTTCTGCCCAGCCCATTGTTTGTTTGACTTTTTCACATTAAAACTCTCTTAAGAGACTTCTCTGTTGTCTGCTTCTGAGTCCTCTCCACGGTGCCTGACATGTACTGTCAGTCACATCAGAAGACACTACTAATAACTCATGAATTAATAAACCACAAGTGTTTGCTGCTGAGCAGGTAGTGCACAGTTTGACAGCTGCTGCTGGAGGCCAGGCTGATGAGAGCGCTGAGACAAAGAAAACAAAGAGCTAACAAATGTTAAATAATGCAATAATGACTCTCTGAGGGTTCTTCACTACAAGCAACACCTTTCACATTGCACACCATCATTTGATCATTGGTGTTGATAAAATATTACTGAATGAATATATCATTGTGTTACTACTTTTTAGAAAAGCAGGTGCAAATAAGAGTCATCTGGGGCTCCACTAAAAGGAGGGTCTGTTGAGTGAGGTAGTGTATTATCTTAGGGCTTCTCTGACCAGGAGACAGAGATGGAGAGTAAGCAGGGTTCTTTTTAAAGCTGTTTGGAGTTGACATCTCAGTTGCAGAGTGACAGCACGGAGACAGACAGCAGCATGGCATGAGTTGGCCTCAGAGCTCAGAGGGATTGAATGACACAACACAGACGCCCTGACAGCCTCAGCCTCACGTCCTGCTGACACTCTATCACTAGCAGTTCCTCCTTTTTTTCTGGCTCCCTGCTTGATGACAGGCGGATAGAGCTGGGGGTGTAGTGTGTGTGTGTGGGGGGAGGGGGTGTCAGATCTCAGGGTGCAGCTATCAAAATGAATGCTCAGTATTGTAGTAACAGATAAAAATAGACTTAACTAGAAAATAAGCAGCAAAACGGCCTTTTCCTGGTAAAGGTAAATGTTCACTTAATTTCATTATTATACTTCAACAAGGTGAAACGAGCTGAGCCACAATGAGGAGGGAGATTTGTGCGTCGTTGAACCTCTTGCTTTTCATTTCGCCGCTCATGTAAACAGATTGAAGCAGCCACACAGCCCGCATGAGACGCGCATCTTCAGCACAGCTCATCCAGAGATTCGGCTTCTTGCCTATTTTTTCTGCGTGACACGCTCAGTTCTCAGCAAAAATAGACAGTGAAAATGATCTGTTGATAGTCATATTGACACCAAATCACCAACAGTAAACCTTTCAGTTTCAATATCGATATCTATAGAATATGGCACAGACAAAAATCGAAAAAACAACTGACCGCAAGCCTCTTAACCTTTTTCTGTCTAAACTAAATATAAATGACATGTATCATGAAATGAAACATTCTATTACTGATGGCCATTATCAAAGGTAAACTCAGTGTAGAAAGACAGGGCTGGCAGCAGCAGCGCTCTCTGTGTGGACACCACACGCGTGCCAGATGCAGCAGTTCAGCTATCCACTCGAGTGTATCTGAAGTAGAAAGAAGGTGAGTGAGGTAAATACCTGATGTAAAGCGGTGTTTTAGTGACGGCCCTCCTGCCCACTCAGATGATGAACTCTGGGTTTCTTCTCTCTGGCTGAAGAAAAGGAGACACAGACCAGGTTACAATCCTTTTTATTCAGCAAACACTTATACTGACATGACACCTTCATGACCGATCAAAACACAATAATGACTTGGCTGCTTAAATTAAAAACACTGCAGGAGAACTTAGATCTACAAATGCAATGCAAGAGTTAGAAAAGAAGGTTAATACTGCTGTCACGTCTGTACGGTAGATATGAAGCTACAGCCAGCAGCTGGTTAGCCTAGCTTAGCACAAAGACTGGAAACAGATGGAAACAGCTAGCCTGGCTCTGTCTACCAGCACCTCTAAAACTCACTGGTTAACACCTTGTATCTAAAGCAAGTACTCAGACCCTGTATATATACATATCTGAATACTTTGGTTTTTGATAAATGTACAAACATTTCTAAAAATTTGAATGGGTTATTGTGTGTAGAATGAATTGCCAAAAAATTAATCCATTTAAAATGAAATCTTTAACAACATCAAGTGTCCAAGAAGTGAAGGGGTCTGAATACTTTTCAAAGCCACTGCATGTGACTTTCAGAACTACTGACTACCAGGCTTCTTTCTTCTGTCTGCTCAGGTTTATTGTGTTAATGCACAAGTGACATGCATCCTTTGTGTACATAAATAAATACAAGCTGTCCATACCAATCTTTTCTGCAGAAAATACTCAAATTCAGAACGTCTCTTACAAAGTCTAAATCATATGCAAGTCTTTTACTGGCTGACTCTGGGTTTCTCTGCAGCAACATGTCTGGACTCACGTCAGGCCTCTAGCTGGAACATGCACAGCTCTAAGGCTGCTCATTCAGCACAACATGCTGATACATAACAGCTGGCAGCTTCTCTCTGTTGGCTCTGTGATTGGTGGCTCTCATCAGACTGTCATAGATGAAATAACATCTTCATTCAAACAGCTATTAAGCTATTTCAGTTTGATGTGTGTGTTTGGGGGGGGGGGGGTTCTTGGATTTTCCTCCACTCTGGAATGACAGGGTTCTTGTGAGATCCCACTCAGATGTCCTGGTGTCATTTCCTGTTTTAAAAAGCCCTTCGATGCCATAAAAGGGCATTTAAGCCATCTGTATACTCCCAGCCATGATTCATCTGGGACTGGGAGCTGTGTGTCCTGTGTGCAGTGAATGGAAGGAAAGATAACAGGGGACTCATCTATAGCTCATCCAAGTCTGTATGTCACAGGTGCTACAAAAGCCTCCCTGTTCCAAATGCTCCTCTATCTTCAGTGGTTGTCTCCGTTATTATCGCTAAGAGAAGCACATTTAGGACCAAAGAGCCGAGGCTACTGTGACCTTCCACTCGTCCACTTTGATAAGTATAACATCAAACACACACAAAGTCTGGGGACTTCAGAAAATATACTTCGGACGCTTCCTGCTCCACCCTGACTGAAAGAGGAAGTATTGAGTCACAACAGTAATTACTGCACTTAGTGAGAAATGAGGAAGAGTGCACTGCAGTCCACAGCAGTTTGGCAGGAAAACACTAGAGAGGCTGAGCTACAAGGAACAATACTGATCGATGTATGTTGAACAATATGATCATGTTAATAAGCATGTGTACTTATGGTATTGTGTTAAGTATCCTTGGTGAGTACAATGTTTAAACATAGACAAAAAGATGGCCGACGTTGTAATAAACAGGAACTGTCCTTTAAATGGAACTGAGCCATAACTAATGTTAGTAAGTGCACCTGTCTCAGTATGTGCTCAGTAACAAAAGGGTTACATATATACAGTACATTAAGCATCAAATATTGGCTTCAAGCAGCTACATCATCAGTGTTTAAAGACCTTTCTCAGCCGACTTCACTTCCTGTCAGTCCAGTCCAGACTTCCACTGTAAAGTGACAGCAGTTAACTGTCATCCTAAGGCCAAGCATCCTGTCTCTCTCCAGAATTCAGATACTGTACATCTCAGCCTCTATCTCATGTCCTTCAGGCCTGACCAGACTCTGTTTTACAGCGTTGGTGGAAGTGTGCACCATCAACCAGAGGAATATTACAATAACTTATCTTTCACTGTCACAACTGCTCTCCAGAGCTGATAAACACAGCATGTGGTGGTGTAGAGCCTCTGCTTACAGCCTCTACTGCAAACAAAAGCCAATGACAGAAGCTTGTAAGAGTAAATGTTCGAAACAACCTGTTCAGCTCCTTGTAAATCACAGCCAATCTTAATTTGTAGAGGAGATACAGAACACACATGTGAGCAAACACAGAAATAAACATAAAGTCATAACAGAACATGTGACCTGGGCTTGGCCCCTGTTGTCTGACTAATAGGTGGCAAAGTTGTGTATTTCATATGAACAGGATGATACATTGATGAGAAACTGTACTGAGGGTATACACATACAACTGACTGATAAGTGGTCAGTGTTTCATCCAGCACTTTACTGTAAGTGTGGATGTGGTGGAGTTTACATTAAGGTGTAAGTGGGACCAGTCTGTTCTGCTAACCCTCTGGGCAGGACACACATACTGAGCTGGGGGACACTACACAAATACCATCAGTTCTCTGCTGAGTACGACAGAAGGTATGTTCCAGAAGATATCATAACACCAGCAGACAGCTCCACTGAGTGGCAGAGAAACATGAGGAGTTACTGTGGGAGTAAATATGAAACATTTGATAAGGTCTAAATTTTTTGATAATTGGTCATGATTCACTCTAAACTGCCAAACAATGATTAGTCCCAGCTTTTCACTTGTGAAGATTTGCTGCTTTTATTGTCTCTTGTAATCATAAACCTAATGTATTTAGGTCATGGAGTGTTGGTGGGACAAAGCAAGCGTGTCCTTTTCTCTTGGGCTTTAGAAAATGTGACTATTTTCTCACATTTTATAGACCCAACAAATATGTTATTCATTGAGAAGATAATGGACAGTTTGTTTGGTTTTTTAGTGGAAGGAGAAGACAGGTGTTCCTCCTTGTTTTTGTTTCATCCACACAAAACTCCTGCTTTTCACATGTTGATTTATGATCTGTAATGACAGACCAAGGTCCAGTGTCGCTATGAGCTAGCCCGTTTCGCTACAGGCAGCTACTTCATCCAAATACTGAAGGTCCTGATTCAAAACAAGTTGGTGATATGATAAAAGTTCAGAATGTGACTTAAGTGATGTGAAGCGATCCGCACTCTGATGGTACAGTGGTGTTACCTGACCTCCTACACCATCTTTGGCAGAGGACAGAGTAGACACAGGCTGGCTGCAGAGAGCTCACTATTGCAGAATATTGCTGCCACCATGATAAATAAATATTTGCTCAGTGTAATGAGAAAAGATCCTTTTCACGTTATTATGACATGTTTTCTCTTTATTACTAGGTATCAAAGGATTGGTTTTCTCCAGGGACCTTATAGCTGCATCATGTCATCCTTCTCTCTGTCCTCATGTCCTGTCACCTCTCCACTGACTCCTACGCCAGACTAAGATAGAGGGAAAATGAAGTGGTTTCTATGGACATTTTGATGAGTACAGCTGCTGTCCCCTGTGAGGGAGGAAGACAAAAACTTCAGATCAATCCAACAGTGTTTGATACATCGCTAAGCTTATTTCTTGCTTTCATGTTTTTTATTTGAAAGGTTGTGTCCTGGCTTTTGTTACTTGTCAGTACACCCCATTCCTAATGCCATGAGTGCTGTCTTTTTACTATCACTTAATAATAATAATAATAATAATAATAATAATAATAATAATAATATATCACTGTCAAGTATGGCAGCAGTGGAATGAGAGAGGCACAGTGTGCCAATAGTTTAGCTGCTGATCAACAAAGTACTTCAGCACATTAGAGCAGTATTTATCATGTGTCTGTGACGCGAACTTTATCCACAGAAAGGTGTTGATACAGTGTAACTGCATGTTTCACAGACACCAAGGTATCTCACACCAAGGTCCCCGGCCTACATCAGATAGTGGAACCAGTTCTTTGCTTAAGAATGAATACCACAGCAGCATAATACTGGTGTGAAATGACATGTGAAAATCCTGCATTTGACACTTCTCTTAAAGAACATTTTGGTTCTCTAACATGGAGAAATAAATGATGTCAGACTGTGGCTACACAGACCACAGTTAGTTGGATCAATGATTTCTGGTTTTGTATCTACAGGAGATCATTGTTGGCAATGACAAAGAGATGAAACAACACACGCCTTCTCCTTTCACTAAAAATATAGAAGTGTTGACAGTAAAGCAGCGGAGCAGAAGTAAAACAAGCCGTGGTGAAGAACAGTTGACCACGAGTTCACAGTGCTGCAGAGTGCATACAGCTCTTTGCAACCAATGAGCTCTACTGTCTCTGTTGCCAGCTGCACTCAAACATCCTGTGTGATCATGGTCTTAACCCGCCCTGCTGCCTGTGCTGCTGCAGCAGAACCACACTGCCTCACAGTCACCTTACAGTCTGCTGCACACTAGTAGATCACCCTGTATTAGCAGAGTTGGCGTCAGATTTACTAAAACTTTAAATGTGCACTGCCGTCACAAGCCACCACAGAAAAAGGAAGCAGTCATTGCTGGGCCGTAACAAGGTAAACATTGTGAGATAGCTCTAACAATACTAGAACATTTGGTCAGTCATCTTCCACAGTGGCACCACTGCTGCCAAAGGGAGTCTTTTCACAGATGTGTCAGACAGCACAGCGGACACAGCTGCAGCTCCTAAAAGATATAAAGGCAACAATGACAAAGTACTGACAGCAGTCCTTACAGTGCTCACTACCTGGCACACCTACATCCAGTAGACAGTGCTCACTACCTGGCACACCTACATCAAACTGAGCCACCTGTTAATCTTATTAGAGGCAGCTGTGTGTACCCTGCTGTGACATTGTCAAAACGACTTTGGAGCTGAACATCCTGAGCACTGGAAGATTTTGACAGATCACTGAAAGATGAGCAGAGATACTAGCATACTGCCCACTTGAGTCCAAATATATAATAATTATGAGTCTCATGTCCGTAAAACCTGAGGTGGAAAGTAATATCTAGTCAGGACCTGAAGTATAGTTTTAAACTACTTTTAATTTACTTTAGTGTTTGAATTTTATAGTTTTACTCACTACATTTCAGAGGCAAATATTATAGCTTTGGATAGTGGAGACAATGGAGACCCTGTACATTTTGGTATTGCTCCTTATACTTGAGTAAATAATCTAAATATGTGTTTCACCACTGGTGAAAGCCTCTAATAAAGCCATATATTGACTGTTGAGTCCAGGTCTTTCTGTAGCCTTTAAATGAGGTACTGGTACATATTTAGCCCCAGACTGAAGCTGCTCTGCTGCCTGCAGCCCTGCAGAGGAATTCAACTCTGCATTCCTTTGGAATACCAGCACCAGAACACAGAGACAGAGAGAAAGAGGGAGAGAAGAGAGACTTTATGCAGCCTTATGTCACTGGCAGCTTGCACACAAACTAAATGCAGCCAATCCCAGCAGAATACAGGAATGTGAAGACGGAGAGATTCTGTGGCAGAGGGAAGATAACATCTCGTCTACAATTTTCAACTCAAAAGGAAGTAAACTAAAAACCAGGCTGTTTGGAATAGACAGTTTATACTGTATGCCATTGCCTCTATCTATTTATATTCATTTAAACATAGCAATTAAAACACGGAAATAAAATGGATTATTGTACTTTATATAACGTTTCTTATTCTCTCAACAAACTACCATTATTGTGGAAAGTGGACATTTCTATATTATTGAACTCCTCATTCTCAGAACGTATTTAGTTTGATGAACAGAGATACTTTCTGAAAGGTAATGTTGTATTTCTGCATCTTTAATAAAACAGTTCTGTCCTTTACTGCCCTAAGTTTGACTCATGTTCAACTCCAGTGTCTTTTCAGGAGACTTCTTCCACCCTGATGAGAATATTGTCTGCAGAGCTTCCTCTCAGGCTGCGAAGGGCCTGAACATCAGAGGGTTACAGTAATTCCCGCGAGATGGGAGTCAGTTTCACTATTCATCACATGACTGGGACGGACAGGAAAAAAAGTCAGTGGGAATCATAATAACAATAGGTGAGGAATGGTGATGAATGGCGTAAATAAAACACTGTGTAGTACAACACAAAGTAACCGAAGAAAAGGATGGCAAGAACATCAAATCAAAATCAGTACATTGCCTAAAGATTACCACCCCCCGCCCGCACAACATGGAAACGGGATGGGACGGGAGTCATTCTTCCGGGATTGGGACAGGAGTATTTTTTTTTACTCTGTTATGCGAGTGGGGTGGGAGAGGAGTGATAATCCACTCCCATGTCACCCTCTAAGTTAGAGCAACCAGTGCTGCTCATAAAAAGTATTGTCAGGAGTGCAAAGAGTAAAAGTAAGAAGAGTAAAAGTACTGTTACTGTAAAGAAAGTTTACTCAAGGAAAAGTAAAATTAGTTGTGTAAAAATGTAAAAGGTTTATTTTAAAATGTAGTGGGGGTGTGGGTGGTAAAAGGATATCTACATTGAGACATTTGAGACAGTTCCTATGTCTGTTCGGAAAGGGAAATGAAATGCTTGTTTTCTACCGCTTTCTACACTACAGCTGGTTACTGTGTGAATAAATAAACCAGTGTCAGATGCCTGGGGAGTTCAGGCATCATGAATCAGGGCACATATCGTCTCACAACTTCAGCAAGTCTCACCTCAAACTTTAGCACAGCCTCCTTAAGTGAGTAAAATAATTAGGTCAATCGTATTTCTCCAAACAGCCTCATATGATCTTTAAATGAAGCAGAAGCAGCGTTCTCACTGGTCTGACTGAACTCCCCAGGCATCTGACACGGGCTTGGGAACTGGCTCAAGTCTAAAACAAATCATTTGTCGTGCTGGAGGAGTGGCAGCACATGTTGTCTTGACCAAATATGGCAGAAGGGAAAACACTACAGTCTGATCTCTGCAGCACACTGGAATGAAAAGCAGCTTTCCTTAACTGGTGTGAGAGTGGGCCATGACACAACACACTGACACCTATCCAACAGAGCTTCTACTTTAAAGGCTGGATGTGTGTGTCCAACTGAATGACATACTCATTACAGGGTACTGAACCTTACATTCCCTGTACATTATCTTCAAAGCCAACCTAAATATTGTGGCTGTTTGAGTTATAGGAAAAGTCCACATTTGGATACGTGGATAATAATTGATAATTATTAGACTTATTAACATGACTGCCTACAGTTTGTGCTGCAGTGGGGAACCACTGATAGAAAAGGGATGTGCTCATCTAAATCCACTGCAGTCTGTCTATTAGACTACAAGACATTTGGGCTGCGCTGAGAGATATATGTTATAGAGATAATTCTGTTTTATACTGAAACAGTGCATGTATTCTGTGTATCACTTTAATCTAACTTCATGCACCAAAGCCTTATCCATGACAACTAATAGTCCTAGCCATTTAGAGTAGGCCTGACTGATAACAGATTTCCACTGCTTCTAAAACGATCCCAAACACATTTTTTGGCATTTCTGTACAGACATTGCTTGCTCTTTATTGGCTGACACAGATATACATCTGTAATAATTCATATCGGCCGACAACATCTGCTGTCTGATTTATCAGCCAGGCTCTAATTGAAAGGTTCCCTGTGAAACACCACATGAAATGAGTACCTCGAAGTGTACTGACACGCCCTGAGTACACTTCGACATCACTGCAGCAAGGTGAGAAGTCAAACCACTGGAGGTCAGCAAAGACAAGTGTGTCAACTGATGTTAAGTTGTTTTTGTAGGGCGACCCTGCGTTGTTTTGCCAGAGTCGTCTACGTTGGCAACCCCGCCTCGCCGCAGGACGGGCTCCATTCAGATGAATGAGAGGGGCTACTGCCAGTCTGAACACAGCCTTAGGCTGACACATCTCTTGTGTATATAACTGGGAAGGTTAGCCTGATAGTGGCACAAGAGGAAAGATCACCAGATTTACATAAAGAATTCATCCTCCGGTGGACCATGAAAACCTGCAGTGAATTTCATAACAACGTGTTCCAGATACCCTGTGACAGACAGACAGCAAAGTTGTCCACCTTCATTCTCTGCTTTCCTCCCAGCAGCATTCACCACAGGAAGTGCCAGACAGAGCAAGGATATTGAACTTACTACTGCGACAACAAAACCTTCCTCAACAAATGAGGAGAAGTGTTTGGGCAGATTGTAAATAACAATCTTAAAATATTTCCCTACACGGGGACAGCTACATAATTCTCACCCTCTCTCCTCCTCCCTTTGAATTGGTCATACATTATGAAAGGTTGAGTTCTCATTTGGTCTTTCTGGGTTTCACTGAACTTTAAGGTTACTTGATTTTTTAGTTGGACATCTTGTTTTTGCTGACCTCCTGTGGTTGAATCTGCAATTTGCTGCAGTGGTTCACAAGTATACTCGGCATGTGTTCAGTACACTGTTGGTGCACACACACACAGTTTTTAGAGATTTGGATTCCTCCAAATATTGGGGGGAAGCCAATGAGGGTGTTATTGCTATATGATGACATTACATATTTACACTCTGTAGCTGGTGACTCCATGTGTAGCTATAGAGGAGATGCAGAGCAGTCTCCACTCTGCTGAGTCCAACAGTGCAGGAGAACTGCCTCTGTCAACAACAACGACTACCTTCTGTTGCAACTGCAGCTTCAGATCAAACAAAGAGGAAGGGAAATTACATTATGGCTTTTATGGCTATATTAGTGGTGAAGCCATTAATCCATCAGTCAGTCAGCAGAAAATTAAATCAACAACCATTTTGATCATCTTTTAAACATTTCATTTATCACGCAAAACCACCAAACACCCTCTGGTTCCAGCTTTGTGCTTTCCTCTGTTTTCCTACACCGTTTGGACTATTGCTCAGACAAAAGAAGTCATTATGAAGTAACGCCCCGTGTGATGGGCTGGCATTTTATAGACCAAAACAATTAAGCCCATTTTAAACATCATAAACACTATGAACACCTTAGGGCTGCAACTAATGATTATTTTCATGATCAGTTCATCAGGTGTTTATTTTCATGGTAAATTGATTAATGCTTTTGTTTACAAAATGTCAGAAAAGAGTGAAAAATGGCCGTCACATGTTCTCAGTGCCAGAGGTGATGGTGTTAAATTTGTTTGGTTTGTCTGACCAAAACCCAAATATATTCAACTTACAATGATATTCAGAAAACCCACACATTTGAGAGGCTGGACCAGAGGACGGTTGGCATCTTTTATAGTCGGAAACAATTTATCGATTATCAAAATTGTTGTCAATTAATTTTTGGTGGATTAACTAATCATTTCAGCACTAAAACACTTAGTCAAGTTTCTATCGCCACTCTCTGGTTCAGTCAGTATGTCTTTAAAGACCTCCAGCCTTCCCTCTGTGCTTCTGTTCAACTCACTGCAGTTAAACTATAATCACCGTTTCATCCATTAGGTCCAATCTTCTCTATGTTTAAAAGCCACAAAGAGCCAGATCAACTTATTATTATATGCGTGGTGGTGGCCTCATGTAATAACTCAGGTTATATAACATAGCATAAAACTACTGTGTATCACCACAGAGACATAGTTTGGGAAAACAATGACTTCATTATGCAAGAAACAGACCTGGTTGACAGGTGTGTGTAGGAAAATGAAATCATGAAATAGAAAGTGCTGAATTCCCATACACTGTCATCACTAAGTTTATTAAAAATACAATGTTTCATCAAGCATCAAATTCATAATATGAAACAAAAACCTCTTGGCTGTCATCATGAAGTCATATCCCAAACACCTGAGGCGATTATACCATCAATAATTGATCCATAGAATACAACAGAAACAGAAAGAAACCTGTTTATGAAAATCACCTATTCTGCATTGGCCACCCAGAGAAGTTTTAACAGGGGAGTTGGAACAAAATAGACCTTGGGGTGGGCCATGTCATTAATGACCATGGTCCATATTCACAAACCTGAAAGCCTTGACATGAGACTCTGCTCTGATAGACCTGGGACTTGACTTGACCAAATCTTTTAAACATCTTGATCATCTCCATCTATTACACTGTAACAGCAATGTTACAGTGTAATAGATAAACTGCACCGGTGTCATTTGAAATTCTGCTGTTGGTTTGGGCCACAATTAGCCTACCATGGAATTTTTTGGGAAATGTGTGAAAACGTCCACACATTGCATGGAGGCAGTCCCATCATGTGCCAGCATGTAGCATGCCCTGCAGCACTGAGTGCAAGCTGCTATTAGGCCTCACAGAATCCTCCCATACCAGGCTCACTGTGCTTGTTGGCAGCTTTTCAGATACAAAACTGCCTCAGACCCTATTACTACCAGCCGTTTATTGGTTAAAGTAAACATGCAGATTCCTGCACCCTGTCGCACACCACATCACAGTGGTGCAAGAATTTACACCCGCAGGCTACATTTTCTTTCTTGCTTGCCTGTCTGGTCGCTGCATTACACGCCCAGCACTTCGCTTCAGTTAAAGCACAACTAGAACAAGTGACAGCAGCTCGTGTCCGCCAGTCTGAGTCGGAAGCTGGAAGTCAGTCCGGGAACAGAGGGGGGTCTCAAGGCAACAAGTTCTTTAAAATACGGAACTTTGACAGAGAAACATTTCATTTCACAACACACGCGCGCGCGCGCACACACACACACACACACACACACACGCGCGCGCACAGCCGTCACCTCATCAAAATGCCAGACGCCCTGAGTTATTCTGCGGACACTTGAACACAACACTGCCTGTTTCTTGGAGGAACAGAGATTATTCAGCTCGGGGACGGTGTGTGGGTTAAAGACATATTTCGCTGCACGTCGTTTCCTGTTTGCGTTAACTAGCCTAACTAACCGTTAACTAACTAACTAACCAACCGTTAACTTTTATCTTATAGGCAGTCTGGGCTGCTTCCATACATTAGCAGGCCTGTCTGCGTACTTTGACTAAGTTTCTTGCTTCCACATCGAGTTTCTGGTGACGTCAAAGACTTGTTGCTAGAAAGGTGGAAACTTTTCAAAGTAAGAACCGTTCAGTCTGACCTGAGCGCGTGAATCCACTCCCGCCGGCGACCCCTCGACCTTTCAAAACCAGGACTGTTAACGGGATTTCAATTCTTCCCCGACAGAAAGCTACTTTTCAGCAAAGGGAAAGGCCAGATAGCGACTTTTTCTTAGCTGCCCTCCCTATCCGCTCTCAGCAGCGCTCGGGCTTAACTCCACCCTGCCCCGGCAGGCTGGCTGCGTCGACGTGCAGTGGGGCGGTGTCGCGGTTCTGTGGAGGTTTAAGTGTACTGCTGCGACTTAACCATCGCAAAAATCCAACGTGGATGTTTGTACCAGGAAAACAAGCGTTCAGGTAGCCTAAAATAGATGTAAAGGATTACATTCAAAGAGTTAAGAAGAATAGCAGGGGGGAGGAATGATAGCCTACAGCAGTTTTAGAAATGAACACCATGATGGAAGATGATTGTAATCAAGATTGGACCGGTTTCTTTTAAAGTGAGAAAACTGTAATTGGTGGCGGGAGTATGCAGATCATTGAAGCAAAAATGTCAATTCCACAATCTAAAAAACATCAAATGATGTGAATAAACGTATTAACCCAAATGTAAAGTGTCAAAACTCTGAAATGGCTGACTGAGCTTCTCTTTGTAGGTTTTGAAGCTCTGTACTTTGGCGCCATCTGGTGGTAGTGATGGAGAGGTGGAGAGAAGATGGCGACATTAGAGCAGCGCTTCTGAGTGATTAAACTCATTTGAATGCAAACAGATGGCAATCCGTGATTTTCATTCCTGACCAGTGGAATGATACATTTACTCAAGTACAAATGCGAGGTACTTGTACTTTACTTGAGTATTTGCATTTTATGCAACTTTCTACCTCTACTCCACTACATATCAGAGGCAAATATTGTACTTTTGACTCCCCTGCATTTGTCTGACAACTTTAGTTACTAATAACTAAACCGGGCTGCTTTTCTGATCCCATGAAAAGTGAACCTTTTATAGATATATTTGGTTCTCACACGACAACGACTTACATACTTTTACTTCAGTAAGGTTTTGAATGCAGGACCTTTACTTGTAGTGGAGTATTTTCACAGTATTAGTACTTTTACTGAAGTAAAGGACCTGGATACTTCACCACTGTTCCTGAATACCACTGAGCTCTACTGAAAGGCACACTACAACACTGGACTGCTACTGCAACTGTTACCTCCGCTGATGCACAAAACCATACATAAAACCAAGAACTGTTAAGTCCTGGACCAGCAATGCCACTGAACCCTGCGAGGCTGTTTCCAGTGCACTAATGGAGACACGGTGATGTCATACCCTGGTTCACAAAACACATACAACTCATACGCAGGAAAAACAGTTCTGCTTTCATCACTGCAGACATGGAACAAAGCATAAGGGCAAAATATGGACTGAGGTCTGCAGTAAGGAAAGCAAAATCTAATTACACAAACAAACCAGAACAACACATTGCATCTAATGACACCAGGGCCATCTGGAGTGAACTCAAAATAATGACCAATTACAAAAAGCCCTCCTATACCTGAGACTGATCCTGACCTCCCTGGCACACTCAGTCATTTCTGTGGGAGAATCCAGCAATGACCTGGATGCTGTCAACCTTGTTCTTCACCACATACTGCTGCTAACAGTTGGAGAATCCCGACACCTACCCCCTCATTCACGCCAGAGTTCATAGATTTCAGCCCTGCCTTCAGCACCATAAATCCCGTCAAGCTCCTCAGTACACTGATGGACATGAACATCAGCTTCCTGTGGGAAAGGAGATACTGGGTTGAGGTGAACAATCTTTCATCTTATCACCCTGGCTCTTCTCCTTATACATCAACAGTTTCACATCCCAGCATAATTAAGTCCTCTGATGATGCAACTGCTGCAAGGGGACACTAGGACCATGCAGGGGCATTAGCTGATCAGGTGAGAGCCACAAACTAAGCAGTGGGCTCAGGGCAGCAGGTGTGAAGACGGCAGGCTTCCTCCCTCCACACTCTGAGACTTTGTGTGCTCTCTCCATGCCGTGAAACTGTTGCTTTGTACACTTGTACCTCTGGTAAGGCGAACCTGTGGTTTATATAATCAATTATGTTTTATATTCATTTTAGCATTTTATTGTTCGGGTAATGTATAGGTACAAGCATCCTGAGGTACTGTACTTGTTAATCGTCATGACAGAGACAGAGAACTTTTGTTGTAGGTTGAGAAGCTGAAAAGTACGGTGGCCTTGAGAGCTCAATGCACTGCAAATTTAAGAAAACATGCAAACAGATAAAACATAAGCAGATTAAGAAAACATCTGCAAGTAGCACAGATGACAACGGAAAGTGTTTCCAGAGGACACTAAACAGCATGTCCCAGCACACGGCTTCAGAGTCGGTCAGTGAGTCACTAGAGTTTGCACCATTTTTCAGTGAAATAATATGAAATTAACCAAACCAAACCACAGCTAGAGCACAGATATAAAACCAGCTTCTAAAAACATGTTTTAGTTGCTTTCATTGTTATGCAGATGATACCCAATTATATTTATCGATCAAGCCAGATGAAACCAATCAATTAGCTAAACTTCTAGCATGCCTTAAGGACATAAAAACCTGGATGACCTGCAATTTTCTGATGTTAAAACCGAAGTTATTGTACTTGGCCCCGAACACCTCCGAAACACATTATCTAAAGATATAGTTTCTCTAGATGGCATTGCCCTGGCCTCCAGCGAAACCGTAAGGAATCTTGGAGTTATCTTTGATCAGGATATGTCCTTTAACTCCCAAATAAAACAAACTTCAAGAACTGCCTTTTTTCATTTACGTAACATTGCAAAAATCAGGCACATCCTATCTCAAAAAGATGCAGAAAAACTAGTCCATGCATTTGTTACGTCTAGGCTGGACTATTGCAACTCTCTATTATCAGGCTGCCCCAATAAATCCCTTAAGACTCTCCAGCTGATTCAGAATGCTGCGGCACGTTTACTGACAAGAACCAGAAAAAGAGAACATATTTCTCCAATATTAGCTTCTCTACACTGGCTCCCTGTAAAATCCAGAATAGAATTTAAAATCCTTCTCCTCACCTTCAAAGCCCTCAATGGTCAGGCACCATCATATCTTAAAGAGCTCATAGTACCCTATTACCCCACTAGAGCACTGCGCTCCCAGAATGCAGGGTTCCTTGTGGTTCCTAGAGTATCTAAAAGTAGAATGGGAGCCAGGGCCTTCAGCTATCAAGCTCCTCTCCTGTGGAACCAGATCCCAGTTTGTGTACGGGAGGCGGACAACCTCCTCACATTTAAGAGTAGGCTTAAGACTTTCCTCTTTGATAAAGCTTATAGTAGGGCTGACTCAGGTGACCCCTGAGCCCCCCCTTAGTTATGCTGCTATAGGCCTAGACTGCCGGGGGACTTCCTATGATGCACTGAACTCCTCTCTCCTCCCCTTCCTCTCCATCTGTACGCCCTCATATCCCATCAATGCTTGTTATTAACTCGACTGCTTCCTGACTTTGACTTTATTAGCGTTACTGTTATTATATTGCTATTATTTTTTTTTAAATTAATATTAACATCAATACCATTACCACAACTATTGCTTTACATCTCTATGTAGAACTGTACTGTACTACTGCATGTTCTCTTTCCTCCTGCTCTCTCTCTCCCGCTCCCCCCTTCCCCCTTCAACCCAACCGGTCGAGGCAGATGACCGCCCACCTTGAGCCTGGTTCTGCTCGAGGTTTCTACCTGTTAAAAGGGAGTTTTTCCTTGCCACTGTTGCCTAGAGATGCTCATGGTGGGAACTGTTGGGTCTCTGTAAATATAAAGTCGGTCTAGACCTGCTCTACATGAAAAAGTGCCCTGAGATAACCTTGTTGTGATCTGACGCTATAAAAGTAAAACTGAATTGAATTGAATTAGCAGTGAATGTGCTGCAGATTGAAAATGGCCTGCTCCTATCAGGCATTTTTTCAGTCACTGAAAAAAAAGTACAGCTTTTTCTAATGCTCTCTGTGTGGGTTTATGCTGTATCATCTGTTTGCTGAGGTTCTATGCAGTTTACCACGTTGCTTAGCTTAACTGGAAGAACGTCTGTAGTTCTACAGTCATGATGATGTATGACTCTTCTGGGGTCATATTCACAAAGGATCTTAATTAACCACTGGGGGTCCTGCTAAATGGCACCACAAGTTCCTAGCTAAGAGTTGTCTTTTAGGAGAGGGCTCAGGGCCCAGTTCCACTGTCCATCCTAAGTCCTGAGCACTGAACCCTCACAGGTTTGAAGTGGTCACCAGTGTGTCACATGGGCCTGAGTGCATGAGGGCACACAGCTTCTACATGTTGTATGTGGAACAGGGCAGCACATCACAGGTTACCTGGGCAGAGGCATTTCTGTGGCTAATGAAGTGAGGCTCATACAGTATTTCATATGTAGTATGTATAAGGTGAAATCTCTTCTGCAAAACGTTTTACTTTTTGTTTTGTTCATTGTCTTTTAAATTGTTCGTAAAATGTCTATGCATCCTTGCGATACAATGGGAGGAAGTGGGTCCAGAGCTGTTTCATGGTAGTTAATATATAACAATGTTTTATTTATCATTAATGTATTTTGTGTATAATCCTTTCCTCTTTTCAGGTTAAAGGGTGGGGGGGTGGGGAGGTTCTGAAATGTCACCCTTGATGGGAATGGTGTTGGAAGAATGGGTTATATGGCTTTGTGATATGGTTTAGCTGCACCTTCACAGTGTGTTCAGGGCTCATTAAGTTTCCAAGTACAGAATCTGTTTCAATAAAATATTAACATATCATAGGAATGCACATCAAAATGTCTTTTGGATCAATGACTTCAAACTCAGCAATGTGTCAAGACATGACAGCGGCAAAAACATGGATTAGATCTAGATCCATTTATGGTTTTCATGATTAAGATTACTGCTGAAAAGTGAATCACACCACACAAGTTGAGTGTCCATTTATTCGGAATCTACACGTTTGGATAAAATTCATCTGAGACATCCATTCATTCATATCTACACAGCATAAATAATCTTACAGTTTGTATTGTACATTACCATAACATTGGTAAAGATCACGTGACCTCTGAGAAAGGCCCTACCAACAGACACCACACAGATGCAATGTTAGTCATACGGAGAACAGTGGCAGCGACACTGTTTGTGATGCTGCTGCGAGCACAGCCCGACTCCAGAGGAACCAACTCTGACTGTACAATTACAAAAGAATATCTGTACATTAGAAGAAAAGCTTTGTCTGTTTACAGTTCATACATGCTTATTGTAAGGCTTCAGCTGTCACCACTCCTCTGATCCCTGTGTGCAAGTCTACGAGCCAGTCCGACCACCACCAGGAACAGAAGGAACCAGCACTGTTACTTTAAGGCTGATGTATTCTGCCTGAGCTCGATCCGTTTCAACATTGGGTTCTTGTTGCTGACAGCAGCTATTGTCAAGTCAATGTTAAACAGGAAAACTATTTGAGACAAAACCCACTGAAAGCACAAAACAATAATTTACTGACATGGAACTGTTCAGTTCTGTATGCTGCATACTCCTGACCTATAAGTTCATGAAACACAGCCCTTTGACATTAAGGCTTTAGTATGAATGAATATTTTCCACTTTAGCTATTTGAATGAAACTGATGAGGAACGACAACAACACTAGAACACTGCAGCTCACATTCACAGCCGTCACAATGCGTGGCAGCTGGGTGTAACGAGGAGAGACAACAGTCAAACTGTAGAACTCAGTGGCTGACTATGTGGTTTCCCAACACAAACAACTCTTGCATAAGGGTCCACAATTAATTGTCTGATGTAGTGTATACCCTTCAAAAGGTGCAATCACTAATATGGTGCTGACCTTTTGCACAAAATGAACCCAATATATCATCAGTGTGCTGCTTTCAAGCTTTTAATGAGGCTGATCCAGCGCAGCTCGGTGTATTTGCTGGGGATGCTCCACCATCTCCTCTGCGCTCGGTTCAGTGTCTGTAAAACCAGAGTAAACCTGGAGCAAAGTCTCTTTGGAGGACAGCTGGGGAACCTAAGATGCCTTGCTCGGCACCTGTCGCCTTATACAGGAATGAAATACACAGATGAAACTTCTTACATGACACAGGTGACATTTACACTTTGTTTCCAGTGTATTGGTCACTCTCTCTGAAACGAATGCAGTCTAATCCAATAAATCCAACTTTCATCAAGCTTCTAAGGTTCTGTTTGTGTTATTTAGAGGTGGTGATTCAGCATCATGGTCATTTTGCATTACACAAAGAGGTGTTTAATATTTAGTCTCATTGCTATAAATTAGGTGAACAAAGTATTAGAAACCCCTCCAGTATTCAACATCAGCCAAATGGGTTAGAAGCATGACGGAAGGAGGCTTTACTGCGTTTTAGCTTGGTGGACCTAATCAACTGGAGCAGTGCAGCTCCACCGCCAGTTTGTACTCTGAGCAGATGTGGATATTTGCAGTGTAAACCTAAGTTGTATAGACTTCTTAAACACTGCTATGATATGCAGCCCCACATCTTCTCATTGAAGGACTGTATGTTTCCCAACAGGTGGCGAGTTTAAATTTGTCAGTCAAGTTCCAACATAATGTTTTGAAAAAGCTTGCCGATTTTAAGGATGACACTGGTGTAAAGTCCTTCTTTTATTGGTTTAGAAAAGTCTAAACCCACTGATGTTGGCCACACAGTGTTCTACTGCAGAGCAACATGACAGTGAGAAGAGCTCACGATGCGCCGCAGCAGGACTACCACAGTCCATAATGTTGTAATGACAACATTCTTCAACTAACTTAGTGGGGATTTTCCTGTCTCCATTATTAACTCTTACTGGACATGTTACTATACATGTGGCAGCAGGGAAAAGGCAAAGACACTACTTGTGGTTTGGAAAGAATTTGGGCTGCAACTGATTATTGCAGTTATATCCAATAGGATTAATCATCTAGTCTGCAAAAACATTACCAAAAAAAAAAAAAAAAAGTCCAAGGAGACATCTTCAAATATCTGCTTTTGACTGACCAACAGTCCAAAACCACGCAAAGAGATTCAGTTTCCAGCAGATTTTGTCACAATGACAATCTGAAACCTGAGACTGTTTGGAATTTTTGTTTGATAAATTAGTTAAATGATTAGCCACTTACAAAACATTTTCTGACAATCGACTCATTGACTAAATGTTTCATCAACAAAAGAAACTCCTCAAGCTGTCTGAATGACTTTAGAAGTTATCTAACCCCGACGCAGGACAGCAGCAGCTACTCAGCAGCCAAATCACTCAATGGGTTTAGACCTCTCATGACAATAAAGGGCAAATAGAAAAAGTTTCACTTTAACATGTGTCTGTGGAACAGAGTCAGGATCACCACCAAGTATGAGACATCTTCTGTGTGGATGAATGTTTCCTAATACATGAACATGTGGACTACATTAGCTCAGCTATGGCAGTCAACAACAGACTCCACCCACTGTGTTCAGGCTGACAGAGGACTCTGAAGCCTTCTGGGTGGAGCGTCACTTTGAGTTGCGAGTCCTGATCCTGGTCAGACTCACCTGTAGAAAAACGATCACATCTTTTCATAGAAAACTGAGGTATTGAACACAAACAGCAGAGTGTGAGTGTGAGTGTGTGTGTGTGTGTGTGCGCGTGTGTGGGGTGTGTGCGTGTGTGTGTGTGTGTGCGCGCGCGGGGGGTCTCCGAGCGGCATCTCACGCTGGGTTGCCGTGGCAGCAGCAGCAGCAACACTATTTTGATACATTAACACAGTAGTGAGGCCCACTTCCCTTTGTTCTTTTAAACAGCAGGAGGTCTGAAGCCACATTAATGATGTCCATTTCCTCTTCCTGTCACTGGCTGCCAGCTGCCAGGAGCAAACCTGCTAGTTGAACTCGACATCAGCAACATGTCTGTCTGTGCTCCTCCCATATATACATGTGTAAACTTTGAAATAAAGGATTGCTAAAACCAACCATTATTGTAATCTAAATAGTCTCTGTGGGCAAATATGGAGTTTACGTGTGGACAACAGGGGGATGATGGGAAGGGTACAGGCAACTGTCCACTGGCATCCACTCAACACTTTAATGACACTCCTCCAACCTAATTAAAGTTTACCATCTCTTGCTAGCCTTCTGACCTCTAGTAGTGTCTAGTTATTCCAAAGTGTTGGACCTCGATATCTTTCAGAGGCCAGCTGAGTGCTCTCAGTTGCTGACGGCAGCGTCGGGGCCGGCGGTGGCTGCAGGGATGCGAGGCATCTTCTTGGCTGGACTGGGGATGTGCTGGAGGAGGAAAACAGACAGTAAAAATGAATGAACCGTTTTATAAAGCGCTGAATGGTTTCTGATGTGCTGCTCTGTGATGAACCATCCAGACCTCTCACATGGTCTGGGGCAGGTCTGCTTACTGTCCCCAGAGTCTAAACTAAACATGGAGAAGTTTGTGTGCACCACATATCGATTGGAGCTTATTTTTATCCATTTTATCTTACTCTTTTTAAAATACTATTTTTGTGTCTTTTTATTTCATCTTTTTACATTGCCTTGTTTCTTTTTCTTATGCATGTTTTAATGGTGTGCTGTGTTATATACCTTTGCTGTACAAAGACAAATGTCCACTGAGGTGGACGATAAGAGTCAATCTAATCTTAATGCCTTTTATGTCCTATGAAGAGCAATATGAATAGCTTTGCTGTTGGAAGGTGCTATATAAATTAACTTGCCTTGCCATGAATGTGAGAAGACACTGTGGAATACAATGTTAGACATACAGTACTGAGAACTGAGAGGCAGACTTAGGACCTCAGCTGTGAACTAGAGCTGGATATGCTTTAAGTAAAATAGGCTTTTACTTCCAATCTCCCTTTTTTCTAAGTATTGTGTTTATTTCAGTGTTTTAGTTCGAAGCCTTCCTGTTTTAATTTGCTCTTGATCCAAACACTACGTCCATGTTCACCTGTTGTCTTGATAAAATCAGCATAATGTGCATTTACACTGCACTAATTCCATCAGTTCAACAACAGTCATGTCATATTCCCCACTCAGCTCCTCTTCTGTCACAGAAAGACTGTTTTCAGTTACTAATCATTTCCAGTCGCTTCTGCTTTGCTTTTTTTTCGCCCAATCGCCAAAGCTTCTGCTTTGCTGTTTTTTTTTTTCGCCCAATCATTAAGCCACCGTCAATGAAACTCAACAGTTCCTTCCTGCAGAAGTTTCACAAGACGTCTGGCGGCTTAAAGGACTTAATCCCTCCACTTTCTGGCAGGCTTTTAATTTGAAACGTGTGTAGGATGGGAATTCCATATAATAAAAAGAAAAATCAAAAAGATGATATCTCTGGTTCTGCTGCATCAATTCTTTTTTTTTTTTTTTTTAAATCTGTCCATCATTGGCTCCGACAATGTTTAATAAGTGCAATGAGAAACTGATGGAGTACGCTTTCAACAACACTTCAAAAAACTGCAAAGTAGAAGCAACTCGAAATAATCAGTGAATGAAAAAATATTTGTGTTGAAAAGAGATGCAGTAGAGTGCAGAGTCACTTGTAATAAGCCAGAATTATCCTGATCTCAAACTGGCATACAAGGCCAGATTGTCACTGTCTACCACCCTCTGGTCATCACTACATTTATACATGTGTATGAATTCCTTTGGTCAACATTAGATGAACGTATAGTCAACGTAAAGTAGGAAGCTCTGTCCTAACGTCGGTTCATCCTGTACCTCGGTGGCAGTGCTGGAGCGAACAAGTTCTGACTCTGCTGGCAGGTCGTCGTCCAGAGATCTCCGGGCGTATTCCCTGCGGTGTTTGTCATCCACTCGTGTCAGGTACCATGTCCCCGGGAACAGATCCTCCACTGAGCCTTGAGGGACGTAGCTGGCTGTACGGACAGATTTTTAAGAAATGATCACAATGATAGGAAGCAGTGAGACGTGCAGGATTCTAAATATCAAATCAAGTTTGTGAGATGAACTCAGTGAGTGCCGACACCATCTCAGGGATCCTGTAGCCAGAGTTTGGGCCGGTACACAGGGTTCTTTATTGGGGCAGGACTCTTTGGGAAGTTCATGACCGGATTAGACTTTGATTCTTGGACTCACAATATGATCCAAATCGATTTGTTTCAATTACGCCGATACCACTTCATCAATCACATAAACGCACAGTATGTAATTTCTGCTGCTAGGGGTCTCTCAATCAAAACAACGACAAAGGACGTAGTACGAGCATGGGATCATGGGAGTTGTTGTCCTCATTGTTAAACAACCTATCTGATGGCAGAAATCATGTTGATGGACGAGGAAATGTATTCAAGTTTTATTCACGTTACATTTAGTCACGTTATGTCATTTCATTCTAATTATACAGCTGCAAGTAATGCTAACTTACCATTAGATGAGTCTACTGTCGCTAATGTTATGTGGCAAATTCAATCGTGGGGAGCCCAGCACTGTGGTCAAAGCAATCATACTAAAACTAACTTTATGAGCGTGTTGAACATTGTGACAGTCATGTTTCATACTGCAGCACACTACAAAGATGAGTGAATCCTTCCTGTATTAGCTCACAGCTACAGTAGCCCCTAAAAGGAGAATATTGTGAGTCATGTCAAGCTCCTTCTCCCCCAGTACATTGCATCAACAGTCTCATAGTAAGATAATTGTGACTACCCCCCACAAAACTCCCCTGTGTTCAGGGAGTTTGTAAGAGCTTTACTTCCTGAAAGAATAACCAATCAGACATGAGCAGCAGTGACAGCAGGGGCATACCTAAGTGGTGAGTCTCCTCTCTCAGCTTCATGGTCTCAGAGAAGACAGCAGGCAAAACCTTCTTCCTGGAGTCCAGTCTGACCTTCAGGTCACTCAGGCTGGACACAAGTTTGTCCAGACCAGATCCTGAAACAAACAATCAACAAATCACATGGAAGAATACGCTTCTGTTTGGTTCTACGATTTCTTAATGACATCACACAACTGAAGTGAACCGTGGAGACCTACCAGGTGTGTGGTCCTGTGTGACTCTGAGAGAATACAGAGTTGCAGCAAATCCTGAACCGTAGGAGAAAAGTCCAATCCTCTGCCCTGCTATCTGTGAAGGCGTGTGTCTGCAACACAGAGGCAAAAAAGATTCTCCTCACATACTACAACACCAAGACTCAATTGGTTCAAGCTATTTCAAATCAGGTGTGCCGTGATCTCGGGGAGTAGTCATCTTGCAGCCCAAAAGTAGTTTGTTTGCAGGGATTTTTCTGAAGAATTGAGATGCATTCTCCTGTGTTAACTTGCAATAAACTGCAGTAATAAAAGACTGTGGTTTGAAGGTGGCTGCAGGATGTGTCAAAATAATCTTGACACTTAAGATGCATTCATTTTTAGATTGAACACAGGTATTAAGTAAATGGAAAACGCTGGTGAGCATCTCTGTATCAGCTGTTAGACTGTGCACACAGCTAGCCAGGAATGTCAACGTTCTCCAGTGACGTTTGTTGCCCTGAATGAGTCGTGTCAGGCTCCGCTTCCCCTCAGGTTGTGCTGCACTGCCTGAAGAGATAACTTTGATATATGAGGGACTCTGTTTCCCCCAAAGTGTATGCAAGGAAGTTGCTTTGTTGAGGCAGGGGTTTAATAGGATTTTGGCCTAGACATCCACCAGATCTGGCTGCGCAGGGTTCTGGTTGTGCCATGTTTCTCTGCTTCAAGTCTTTACCAAATCTAGAGATGCTTTGTTTCCTATGTTGTTTGTTTTTCAGGTAGGTTGGTTTTCACACATTTCTGAAGGGACGGAGTTTGACTTTCTGTTTCTCGAGCATGTGGTTGCAACAAGTGATTAAATACTGTCAATGAATGAAAGAACGTCAGACACAGACATACTGTGCAATGAGCGAGGCCAGGCAGCCGTAGACAGAGGGGGTGTACATGTTTCCATTCTGGTTGGAGATCAGCAGGGAGCATTTGGTCTTCTTCTCAAACAGGTCTGCACTGGCCTTCAGGAAGGCCTTCTCCACATCCCGGTCAAAGTAAGTCTCTTCTGGCCGTATATCTCTGTCAACCAAACAGCAGACACTCATCATCATCATCATCATCTATAGGTCATCAATATAGTGTTGGCTACAGTGGTTCATGCTAACACCACGCTGAATGAGAGCAGGCTTCATGCCAACTTGTTTCAAATAAATTAATGATCTTTGTTGAATGAAATACAGTGAACATCTACGGTGATTTAAGGCCATAGTTTGCAGGGGCGTTGTGCTCGATTGGCCCAATACTCAGCCCATGTATTTATAAGAAGCACAGAGGCTTTTGAACTTCTTGAGAATGAACTTTCAAATTTGGATTTGGAAGATGAAGAGGAAATAGTGTCAGGACTAAAGTAGTTTTGTAAGTTTGGTCAGATACTGACAGACCACATCAATGCTGAAGTTAGGCTGACAGTCACACACCTATCTCTTTACTGTACACACAGAGAGGAACTTAAGAATCTATATCTTCAGATTGTCCACTTTCCAAAATGTGGGAGTGCCAGCTCCTTTAATGAAGAGACCCTTTATTTAAAGCAGGACTTTAATCAATAGGCTTGTTTCATTGAAGGACCAAAACCCTGTCTTCTGTGCAGATGTTTTATTCTGAGTGTACCTGAAGGCGTCGAGGCCTGCAAAGGGTCCCGTCTCAGTGTTGGGGCTGGGGTGGCTCAGAAAGTCATTCAGCATAAGTCTAGCCAATGACTTCTGCACCAGCTTGCAGTATGGAGAATGGAAGACAAGATAGCCAAAGTCGTCCAGGCTGAAGCGCTTCTCTGAACCCTCTGTCAAGAAGAACAACCATTAGACCATTTGAGCCTGGAAAACAGTTTCCTGTTTGAAGTGACTGTCACTCGCTTCGTTTGGTCTCAAGAATTCCTAACACACTGGGCTCCATTATTTCAATAGCAGTGAGAACAGTTTTCATCCAAATGCCAACACTTCGCCCTGCTCCGCTTTATCTGCATGCAACTCTCAACTTGTTGCAGCAGCTCTCCTCCCACCTCTGCACCATGCACACTGTGCTAGGTACAAAAATACCAACAGGACAAAGCTCATTTCAAGGTCAGGAACACACCGACACGTCAAAGAGCTGATGTGCTGCATGGTTGCGCTGTCATGGCTACGCAGCCCATTATATCAAGCCCAGAGAGTAGAGCTGGCAATGTTGTGCTGCTTATGAATGGTTTATAATGTGTCTTTAATAGCCTCGTGGTCTCAGATATTGTACACGTTGACACATCAGGTTAAAGGCTCATCTCATTTAACTACTTTATGGTCACTGAACTTAGGTAAACTTCTTAGCACAGCAAGTAACATCCTAAACCCTCTTAACTAATTAGGCTATTATCAGACCAGTCCCTCCACCACACTCCCCACCACATACATGGCAACAACAGAAAGGTACCTTCAACAGGTGGAGGTTACTGTCAACTGAAATACTCCAACTGCTCTTATTATGTGGCAGTATTATGTGTTTTTCTGCTGGAACATTCAATCTGTATTTGTAGGTGTTTTAAAAAGGTCTGAACATGTATCAACATCTTTCTTGTCCAAAACTGTACACTGATACCTGTCTGATACCTCTGCACCTGATGAAGAGCTGATCTGTGCTTGATGCGTACTTCAAAGTGTACTTTTACTTCTTAACTGTAAGAAGAATCGAAACCAAGCCTACATGGAACACTTTAAATGTTGGAGTCTATGTAGATCAGAGACAACCGTTTTAACTCACCTCTTTGCCACTGTGCATGGATCTTGTTGCGATACACAGAGTAGCAGCGGTCCAAGGCACTCAGGTAGCACTCTATGGACAGCTTGCCATCAACTACAGGATACTCTGACACCATGTCTGGCTTGTAGAAGTCATATGCATGCTGCATGTGGGTTCCTCGCAGACCTGCACCACAGCCACAGCAGTTATCAGCAACACACACACTCAATTCAGCTCCTTCTATGTATGTATGTATGACTGCACTGTCTAAATTTCAAAACACAGCTTTCCCAGATTAAAGTTTGGTTTCTGCTCACCTAAAAGTTTTGCTGTTAATAAACTTTTCTGCAATGGCTGAACTAGTTTCAGTTCAACACCTAATTAACACATGCAATAACTCATCGAACCAGTGCACACTGTAAAACTCTTCTAGACATATCTTATATCAGACTTGTCTTCTCGGGGCTGAACAGCTGGGGAGATTCAATCAAAACTTCAGTGACTTGGTACAAAGGTGAAGCAAACAGTAAACATTCGGATGACGGGTGGGGTCTTATCAACAAGTCAGTCATTGAAGAGGGCTGCCTGACAAAATGAGCACAACAAACAGTTATCACCGAACTGACCTCGTTCAAAGGCCAGAGGAGCATTAGGTCCGACAAGCATGGCCACGGCACCAGCACCCCCCGTAGGCCGGGCACTTCCTGTGGCGTAGACGGCAATGTCCCCTGCTACCACCAAAGCATAACGCCCTGCAGAGAGGAAACATGAGGACAAACCCATTCAAAAAGCATATACACAAATCTCAATCATCATCAGCACCATGGCATTTAACCTCACACAAGACTGTGGCAGCAGCCCACTGAAAAGGAGTGGAACGAGGCATTTGGTGCAATGATTAAATGCAGCTGTCCGCTAAAACAAATGATCTGATCAGTCAGCCTTTAGCAGTAATCAATACAAAACACTCTGAATCACAATGATGCAACTGAATGAAAACTTTGTCCTACTCTGCCAAAAAGGCAAGTTAAACTGGTACCTGCTACTACTGAGAGGGAATGTGTAGTGAACAGTGTTCAGGCTGACTGCAGTAAACCTTTTAAAACATGTGGCATGCTGTTTAACCAATTGATTTTATTCAGCAGGAAAAAATCTAAGATATTTTAAAAATCATTCTTCCAGTTTGACACTTAACTAGAAATAGTCTGAGGTCTTTGCAACATATCCTAATACTTAGTCTATTATTAGTAAAAATTATGTCAGATTATTGCACATGTTTTTTTAAATAACATCATCATCTTGGCTTATTGTTACCGAATCAAATTGGGCTTTCAAAAACTGCATCAGAAAGAAAAATGATTTACCATTCTTGTACAGTCTAGAGCTAAAACAACTGATTGATTAAACAATTAGTTGATTAACAGAAAATGAAGTGACTCAACAACAGTCATTCATCAACCCATTGTCTGGTTCCAGCAGGTCTTGCTGCCTGTCTTTGGTTTCTATCATTGTACATTACATATGTTTGGGTTTGAAGATGTCTCCTTTGACTCTGGGAAACTCTGACAGACATTCGTCATCATATTATATACATATTATAAGCAATTAATCGATTAATGGAAAAAAACAACCATGTAATACCAAAAAGACATCAACGTACATTAACACAAGTTTGTTCACTTACCATCCCATGAGCTGGACTCCACCCAGTTGACAGCATTGAAGAGTGCAGCTGTTCCACCGTAGCAGGCGTTTGTGGTGTCAATGCCTTCCACATCTGTATTGCCAGAGTCCTCAAACAGCTGCATGAGGACCGTCTTAACAGACTTGGACTTGTCTATGATGGTCTCAGTGCCGACCTCCAGTCGACCCACGCTGTCGTAGGACAGGCCGTTCCTCTCCATCAGCCTCTGGACTACCGTCAGGCACAAAGAGTTGATGTCCTCGCAATCTGAGCAGAAGCCCATGCGAGCTTGTCCTAGGCCAACAGTGTATTTACCAGCTGACACACCATCAAACTGCTCCAGCTCTGCCTGGTCCACATACTGGGATGGGAAGTACAGTTCCATGGCAATGACACCCACATCTTTGGGCCATGGTCCCAAGCAACTGACTGGGGCTGATCCAGGCATCCTGAATGGGTTGAGAAGGGGTTTCATGTTCAGTATTATATTCATTTAATAAATATGTTGGGTGTTGTCAGTGTCAGAGTGCTACAACTTTGAAATGTCTACAGTAATTAACCGGGTGCCTGCAATGCACCCTGACTGCTAATGTTGGAATGGGTGAATAAAAAGGCTGGTTGACGCACACACACACACACACACAGCTCCCAAAACTGTAACAACACTGGTAAGTAGGTCAAAGTGCATCCTACTGACTGAAGAATACTAACCACTATTTACATCCATCCAGAAAGTTCACGTTAGACACGTTAGATTAGCTTTTTCTTCCATTGGACGTGTTTTCAGGAGACTGCAGTTTGATAACTTCTCAGTAAACTAATATCACTGCAGTTTCAGAGCAGTACCAGGCGTTAGGTAACGTTAACATCAGACATCACGTTTGTGTCGTCGTTCACCGTTGGCTTAGAGACCTTACAGCTAACATTAATGGGCTAATGTAAGGTTACTGAGAACTAGCATGTTAGCAAAGATCGTTGCACTAGTAGTATGACACTTACGGCGTTGGCTGAGATACTATTATCTGTCTGCTTAACCTGACGTTTATATACTAGCCAAACTAACTAAACGCCAGTCTCGTTGCAGATGCCACTAGCTAAAAAAAGACAACAAACCACATTCAAAGTTGCTAACCTTAGCCAATTACAAAGGTGTAAGCAGGACATTTTCAGAACTAACGCTAGCTAGGCTACTGTAGCATTTGTTAGGTCTGAAGCCAGGTGTTTGCTGATATTGATTATTGCACGTAGCTAAACAGCTACATACAGCTTGTGTCTGGGAGACAGGGAGCAGACGGAGACAGAGGAGAGCAACACTGGGGGAAAGGGCAACGGGATTTCCTGGACCTTAAGTCGTTTATGAGCGGTACCGAAATCTGTCACCCGTTAGACTCCGTCACACTGAAGGGGCAAATGTGTAAGAAAACATTCGTTTGTTGCCTAAAAGTTGGATAAAATCCCATATTCAGGACGCCGACAGCGTGATTTCAGCCAGTTGTTCCGTTACCCGGACAACATAGCTGACGGACCGTTGACGTTTATCAACCGTGTTAGGAATACGCTAGCTAGCATGAGTGAGTATTTTAACGAAACATTCACACACCGAGGTAACAGGCGTCTGATGGCCGACGTCCTTTAAAACTTACCAGACGAATTAAATGCGTTAGAAAAAGAGACAGACACGAATGCAGGGATTTTCTTGTGTGCTTTCTTCGGCTTCTCACCTGTGTGTGAGGTGAACTCCGGTGATGGTAACAGTTACTACTCCGCCGTCACTTGCGTCCAGCCCTCCAGTCTTCTCCGCCGTTCCGTCACAAGTGTGTTTATATATGACGAAGACAGAGAAACGTACACCCTGCTCCACGGCACCTGGCTTCCTGTCCAATCGCGGCTCACAGGCGACATGCGGCGCTACCGAGTCCCGCGGGTTTCTGGCCAATCGGAGATTGAGACTCACGACCACGCGCCAGATCCGTACCGGCGGCCCAATGGTATGAGTTGTGCGATGTCAGGTGAGAGAGAAGGAGCCAATCAGACTGTGAGAGTAATTCCTGGCGCGGTAGTCACAGCAGTTCAGAGCAGCGTGTCCATGGAAACAGGTGTCAGTCAAACAGTGGGTGCGCTGTCCTGTCTTTTGTACAATTTACCGGGGACGAACACCGGTGCTCAGGCACCGATAATATGGAAAAAGCCCTTAACTTAGCTCTTAACCAGTTTATGTCAGTGCCATTTAAACATATTCACACATCCTATCCAAGTCAAAACAATTTAGAAACATTTAAGACAGACATCAACCTAAGTCACAGAATACACCTGTTGTAGTAGTTCCTGAGTTCTTTTAGTTTCATGCAAAGTCTTTCTGTCTTCATCTGTAGAGCCTGGCTTGCAAATTGTTACTAATTAAAAGTACTTAAGTATTATCTATAATATAAAATGAAAGTATAAAAAGTAAAAATAGACTTGCAGAATGTGAAATGACCTCTGTGTAAAATATTATTTTATATGATGCACTAATGTGTAAACAGCATTTTAATGTTGTGGCCAGGTAGTTTGATGTGTAAAATTGCATCATATTGTATGAACTGATCATATATTTGAGTGTTCTTTTAAAACCAAACTAAAGAAGCATTCTCTTAAAGAACACACGGCATTTGTACAGTCTGTTGGTTTCTATGCGGATACGTATATGTATTTTTATGTGTATGTATGGATGTCTCTGTTTATTTACACATTTTTGCTCTTTTATTCTGTTTTTATGTATGATATGGTGCTATACAAATAAATCTGAATTTGAATACATTTAATGTGTAAAATGTGACTAGTGACTAGTGACTATAGCTGTCAGATAAATGTAGAGGAGTAAAAGGTTCAATATTTCCTGCTGATTTTAAGTATTAAGTGGTGTAACACTGTAACTCTCAAGTAAGTTTAAGTACCCCAAAATTATACCTAAATACAGAACTTGAGTAAATGATTTGGTATTATGGAAAAATAACTGCTCTCACAGACCTTAGTTTCCTCTACAGTTCACACTTTGTAGTTCATTTTGTCATAGACTTTGACCTTTTGACTACATCAGAATCAGCTTTATTGGCCAAGAATGTGAACACATAGAAGGGATTTGACTCCAATTTGAAATTGCTCTCAATGTTACCCACAGAACAATTTACAGGAAGAAAAGCTTTAAACAAGTACAACAAAGCTGAGCAAAGAAGGTAAAAAATAAACATATAACTATTATATACATAAGCATATGCATATGAAATTACTTTGTCTTAAAAATACTACTATGATGACTACGATTTAGTAAAGTTGGGGGAATTAAGATAGACAGATTAAAAAAAGAAGGGTCTAAATAGCAGGAGAGTCTGAGATAGCCTTACTATAAGTTCCTAGTTCGGGTCAAACTCTAAAAACACTACATTTCCGTCATGCAACTTGATAGTGTCGATCCTCTCTGCCTGGTAAACACCCACGTCTCTCACACTGCACTCCTGCAGTTGGTAAAACAGGCTTTCTGTTAAAAATGTATAGTCTCCAAGCCCAAACTGATATAACCCTGATGACATCACTATGACATCATCAGTGGTTATTTTCTCAGCTTTGACAAAGCTCACCGGAGCCACAGAAGAAATTACACAATTGCTTTCAGAGGCCGAGTAGGACTCCTCATAGGACACTGAGCTGAAACAGACCACCAATCCTGATCCCTGCGTTATATGTGGAGTCCATGGTTGATAACTGGCTGCATGGTTACATAAAAGTCCAATGTTTAAACTCAGAATATGGCTGATTGCAGAGCCATTTCTTCAAAATAACCTCATCAACATGACTGGAGCTCATATCGACTCAATGTCTATGGCAAGCCCTTTTAACATTTAATCAGTAGGGCTGACTAGTAGCGATTTAGTTTTCACTAGTGGAAATTACATTTCGACATGTCAAAATGTCATTTTGACATGTCGAAATGTTAATTTAAAATATCTGTAAAACAATTTTGACATGTTACAAATATATTTTCACATGTAGAAATTACATTTTGACTAGTCAACACTGATTTACAGATATCTTTAATTTAATTATAGATATCAGTAATTCCTTTGTCACTTATAAGAATAAGAATTACAGATATGTACAATTTAATTTTGACATGTCGAAAAAGGATTGTGACTAGTCGAAATGTAATTTCCCATTTCAGATATCTACAGTATGTCCGACATATCATCAAACCATTTCGGACATGTGGGCGTCATGTCATCAAGTGCCACAAAGCTATTGGTCGACTTTTAAATAGGCCACGCCCACCTCATGAAAACACGTTATTTTCCGTTGGCAACACATCTGCTGCTCCACAGTCCATTCCAGTAAATGGCGGTAATGCACCTTTAAATTGGTTTACCAACAGCCATTTAAACTTAAAAATTCTGTCAAATGCAGAAACTGCCGTCTCTGTGTTAATAATTCCTTCTCTCTCCATTTTCGCTCGTCACCGCCAAATTAGCTCGGTGAGACGATTTGTCTTTCCTAGGATGGCGAACTCATGACCCGCCCTACTCTGCCTCTGATTGGCCAGTACTCGTTGCAGGTAAGCCAATCAGAGGCAGAGTAGGGCGGATCATTCGCCCAAATTACCATATGCATTTCGGATATGTGTGTGTCATTGAAGATATCTACAATGACATTTTGACCAGTGGAAATTCCTTTTTTGATATCTGAAATTCAATTCTGACTAGTTATTAAAGACACTGTAGATATCTTAAATATATTTGTTACTAGTAAGAATATAATTTTCACATGTTACAATTGTATTTCAGATATCTGAAATGCAATTCTAGATATCTGAAATTACATTCTTACTAGTTACAATTCCAAGCCAACATATCAATAATTTAATTTTGACTAGTCAGAACTTAATTTTAGATATCTACAATTCCATTAATGATATCTGTAATGTAAGAACAATTGTAGAAATCTATAATGAACATTGCCACTAGTAAGAATTGAATTGTTGATATCATTAATTAACATTTTGACTAGTGAGAATTGAGTTGTAGATATCATTAATTAGAATTATAACTAGTCAAAATTACATTGTGGATATGTCGACTTGGAATCGTAACACGTCAAAATTGAATTATAGATATCTGTAATTGAGTTTGAATAGAAGTCAATGGTAAAAGTTGACTAGTTGTAATTAAGTCACAGATATCTACAATTAACATTTCCACTAGTAAGAAATGAATGGTTGATATCACAAATTTACATTTTGACTAGTGTGAAATGAATTGTAGATATCTTTAATTAAAATTGCTGTGTCAAAATTACATTATGGATATGTTGGCTTGCAATTCTAACTAGTCAAAAAGCAATTGTTGATATCTACAATTGATATTACTGCTACTGATTAAATGTTAAAAGGGCTTGCCATACAAGTCTTGCCTGTACTTGTCTCTTCCACTTTGGCTAAATCTCAAAGATGATCAAGAGAAATGGGAGGACGCTGAGCTGAATTCTAAGGGACATAGCAAAGGGTGTGAATACTTGGAGTAAATGCTGAGGGTTTTCCCTGCCTCACAACAAATCTGCAGAAGACACACTGACAAAATGTCTTTACTGTCTTTGTAACTATTCATTGGGTTGATGTCAACTTTACTGGACAATTCCTATTTAGAGAATGATGTATGTCTTTAATTAAAGGGGAGTTAAACAAAAAAAGACCATTACATTAATCACACAGTTGGCTTCAGTGGTCTCTGATGTTGATGTACTTAAGTTAGTTTCAATGATAGAAGCCGGATTGACCTGAATTAAAATCATGTATTCACATCTTTACTAAAAAGACCATTGTCCTTTATTGAATTATCTTTGATGGATGTCAATCAAAACACAGATTAAATCACTGATTTCCCCAAAAAGATCTAAAGGCAGTGCAGTGGGTTTTATCAGGCCTTCATAGTGTCTAGCACAGCCTGAGAGGCAAAACCCAGGACAATGAAGTCCTTAAAGCACTTGCTTATTGCTGTGAGTGAACAGTAGTATTTGAAGGTGACCTAGATGAATGTATCAACAGCTTTTATCAGCTCTGGTCTTGTTTCGCGTGGATTCTGGCAGCTGGACAGTCAGAGGACACTGTTAGAGGAGTGAGGACATCAAACTGGCAACAGGATTAAGTGAAATCACTATTTATTAACACAATCATGAGGATGCCTTAACTCAACAGTCAAAAGTTCACTTCTGACTTCTCCTCATACAGCAGAAAAATGAACAAGTTTAAATTCTAACAACATGTATTATATTTTTGTTTTCTGTCTTCATCCAGGAAACGTTTGCAGAGTTGATAAATGTGTTCCATGAGTCCCATAAATAGTCCCAGATGATGCACTACAACATCATCTGAGCGAAGCTTCAACATACAGAACATTTTAAACAAGTCTAAGAAACACAATGTCAGAAGTTGTTCCTGGGTGTGCAGAGAAGCATTGTTTATGTGCTGCTGTAAATAGTGTTCACATGTCAGTGTGTCAAAACATTTCCATAAAAACTAACTGGACATCATTACAACAATCTCAAAAAACTGTAATAGCTTCTGTATTTATCAAACTCAAACGTTTGAAATCAGACATTTTATTGTGAACATACTGTTTGATAAGAACACGTACCATTTTGAATACAAGGAATAAAAATGGAATGAGAACTTAAATAAAACAGGAGAAGGTTGAGCTGAGAGTTGAACTTTTGCTTTCAAATGAATCAGTCCCTCTACCAGTCCTTAGAAATAAAACCTGCATGTTTCTATAAATATACAATATATGCATGCAGTGTGAGCCAGATTTGGTCGAGTGATGCAGAGAGAGGGTCTGCTGCTTCCTCTTATTGAACTTGAGTCCCAGAGTTTCTCTCCCACAGTAACAGCAGCTGGCTGCCTGCTTGGGGCTCCAACTCCTACATGGGACAAAGAAGAGAGTCATTACACACTGGTTAACATGAAAGCAACAAATCAAAGAGCAAAGGAAGTGCATCACCCACTGGCACAGACATGACACATCGACCTGTGATATTTTCTATTCTAATAAAATTCTTTCCAAACATTAATATCGCCAAACTTTCTATAAACTGTTTCAGGAAGAATGCCAACTGTAGAAAAATATACAATAGAGCTGAGGTGATTAGTCCATTCATTGACTTGTTGATGGAGAAAATCAATTAGCAACACTTTTGATAATCAATTAATTCTTTAAGTCAGTTATCAAGTGGTTTTATCTCATCTGAAATTAAATATCTCTGGCTCTTGGTCAAAAAACATTGCCTGGGATTTTGGGAAATTGTGACAGGCATTTCCCCTATTTTATGACGTTTAAATGATTAATAGTTACTGACAGATTAATCAAAAATAAAAATAATCATTAGTTACAGCCCAGGGTTCGACATTAACCATGGCCCTATGGCCCGTGGCCACAAAAGTTACTTTGTGGGGTCGAAAAAGACTGAACTACAAGACTGTGAGAGAATATATTTTTCTGTATTGTTTTTACATAACTTTACATTTGGGCCACCAAAATGTACTTTGGCCACCAAATATAGGGGCTTATGGCCCGTGGGGCCAGTGCTTAAAAATATTAGCGTCTATCCCTGCAGCCCTAATATACATTTAGAGCCCTGTTTTAATCACATAAGTGCAGCGACCAGCACGAAGTGGTAGTTCTTGGGTGCATGGACTGTGTGAGTGTCTCCACCTATTTTGGCTCATGTAGGTGCAGCAGCGCAAAGTGTCAAAGAGTTGGGTGGAGGTGAATATAGATGAGAGGCTGTGGCGATTAATAAATACACTCTCAGCCAATCACATCATCGCTCTGAAACAGCTGAGCCGATCACAGTGAGACGTGACAACAATGAGTCAACAGAAGAAGAACGGGCTTCTCCAGGAAGTCCTGTTGTTGTCTGGATGGTGCAGAGCGGCACGGCGTGAACACACAGGACCACAGATCTGCAGCCGTTTCTATCATTACTACAATGACAATTAAGAAATAATAAAGAAATAGTTTGGTGAAGCCGTTGACATGACCACATCAATGTGAGGCTATTTCAGTCCTAACTCTACTGTCTCTCAGGTTGTAAATGGTCACATTATACTGTAACTGATGGAAAACCGCAGCATTAACACTGTAAGAGGAGCAGAACACGAGACAGCACTGCTGCTAAAAAAGTTGGAAAGGAGGCTGTGAAGCACAGCATTAATGAGCCCCGCTGCATCAACAGAGTTATAACCCAGCAGTCTGGTGTGTGTGGAGGTGTGTGTGCTTATTCTGCAGCAGCTCGGTGGGTTCACATGTGATCTAATGAAGGTGAACTCAGTGGGTGGATGTGCGTAATGGCACTGCGCTCTGCTGTGGCACAGATTTCTCAACGTGTCCTGCTGCCTTCAGATGGCTGCAGAGATTTAATACAGTATGAAGCAGCTGTGGACAGCACACACTGTAAGAATCACTCAGATTCATTTAGAGAGCAACGCAGACCGAGCTCCTGACATGAAACGTTACTTCTTCTATTGGCTGGGGAGGGTTTGATTAAAATAGTTGCTTTACATTTTGAGCATTATTCCGATGTTGCTGTGTATTTGTATTTAAGTCTTCAGAGGATTGGCGCTGTGGTTCCTTCAGAGTGTAACCGCTTTTACTGTGAAGTGAAACAGCCTCTATGGTATGAAGCAGACTCAGCTGCACCCTGGGTATGTATGCACCGTCCTCTCACCTGTCCGTCCCTGCTGATCTGGACCTTCTTGTTGTCATTCCATGGGTTGAGGATGTGTTGGGTGCACTGGAAGGGAAGACTCTCCTTGTGGACCCACTCTACACTGAAAACCCCTCCTAGTCCCACGAAGCCCCAGTCCTGGCAGCTCTCCCGACTGATAGCTGATGTCATGCGAGCGTAGCCCTGTGAAAAAGACAAAATACGTCTGTTTTGTTTTTTCTTTTAAAGATTCTTATTCATGTTGCACTTTTACAGTGGGGTCAATATTCTGGCATGTGTTGTAACTTGTGATCGTAGATTACATATAGCATGATGTAGGATTTATATAACTGTCACAGTGTTACCTGGAAGTGTCCAGAGCCCTGAACAGAGAAGATGAGGATGATGAGGTTGTTCTCCAGGTAGGCCTTGGTGAGTTTGGTCTCATTGCTTGGTGTGGTGGACCAGATACCTTTCTGCTGAGAAATGTCTATGTTCCTGATGTTGCTGCTCTTCATGATGAAGTACCGCGCTGATGAAAAGGCCAGCTGAGGGGACACTGGCTTTGAGACCTGCTGGGAACAAAGGGAGAAAAACAACAGCATAACTAAACTGACAAAAAGATCCTTGGATGTTTACTAAGCCTGCAAAAAAACTGCCGCATGTTTTCAGTTTAGGAAGAGACTGACTAATAGTGACAATGTAAAAGAGCACGGCTGCAGCTGAGCTGATTGATTCTGATGCTTGTACATATCACATATAATATATTGAGTTTGAGTTGACTCATGTTTGCTTACGTTTGTTTCTTCATCTTTGCTGTCTGTGTTTAGCTGCATGTCTGTGTCTGTATATCTTTCTGTGCATTACAATCAGTACATTAGTACAGAGTACAGTATCAAGTAGATACTGAAAACCACATTTTTGTATCTTTAAACCCATGTTAAATACAAACACTTTTTTAAAGGGGAACTCCACTGATGGAGACTGGTGTGTTGGGGAGTTCCACTGCATATATGAAACAGGTAGTATGAAGCCAGAGGGAGCTGTGTGCAGTCTGATAAATGTCCTCATGTGATGTCACTTGAGTCAGCGTCAGCTGGGGCTGAAGACTACAAGTTAAAAAGTTAGAAAGAAGTGAGCTCACTAGCCCTCTGTAGCCCGCTCCTCATCTCTGCTGCAGGCTACATTAGCTGCTACTAGCACAATACACCCCAACCTCTGACCAAACGGGTGGAGTTGCACTGTGGGTAATGATGTCTCTGGTTCTGCTGCATTGAATATTTAAACATGTTTAATACTGTAAGTGCAATAAGAAATCGATGGAGTACGCTTTTAAAGCCCCTATGTGTAGGATTTTAAATTGTCTTAGTCAAGCAACTTCTAGCAGTAGTATCAAAAAAGACACGGCTGCTGACAATACCATAACATAACCATAACACGTTCCCCCAAATGAATTTGATCAAGAACGCTGGGAATGAAGGGCTAAAAACAAAACATAGACTGCAACAGTTTTCACCACGATTGTCTTACTTTTCCTACAAACAAAATCATATGCATCGGAATAATTTGAAAGATTTTACAAACACACAAAGATTATACACATAAGGGCTTTAAAAGGTCACAAAAGAGCAAAAAAACAAAAACAAAAAATAATAATCAGGAGGATCAACAATGCTTGGCAGACAGTGAATACCTTTCCTGAGGAGGAGGGACAGGGGCTGTCAGAGGGACTGTCCAAGGTCACAGAGAAGGAAGAAATACTGGAGGAGTGAGGGTCATCAGAGAGTTGATTTATGGGTAGTGAGGCCTCATCTCTGCTGTGGGCTTTCATCTGAAGCAGACCTGAGGCTGCTGGTATCCTACAAGCCCTGAGGGGAAGTGGTGAAATGTGCAGTAGTATGAGCATGAAGTGAAACATGAAAATATAACATGACTGAAATTCTCAGACACCAGCCTGGGCCTTTATTTACCTCAACTGCAAAGAGAACTATATTCTATCGTACTGTAATAAGATGTCTTCCTGTTTTCATTTGCTGTTGATGCGTCCTCCATATTTTCCTTTAGCACAACAACAGTCATGTCGTACTCACCACTGCTGTTCTAACTTTACTATTTTTGACACTGTTTTCATTCACTTATTAATTCCTATCGCTTCTACTTTGCCATTCTTTCAAGCACTCAGACCTAGTGTGAGCACATCAACGGACCCTTTGCAGTTTGCCTATCGCCCTCAGGTTGGTTTGATGTTCTTTGATTTCTCCATTGCCTTCAACACAGTCCAGCCCCTGCTGCTGAGAGGCCTCCACAGTGTCCTGGATTACTGGCTACCTGACAGATGGAAGCTGTGTGTCTGAACAGGCGGTGAACCTCTCACCTCTCCTCTTCACCCTGTGCACCTCTGACTTTCAGCTCTGAGTTCTGTCATCTGCAGACGTTTCAGACAACTCTGCAGTTTTAGGATGTATCAGCAGTGGACAGGAAGAGTACAGAGACCTGGTGGACTGCTTTGTGGAGTGATGTAGAAGAAACAGCCTACTACTGAATGTTTCCAAGACCAAGGAGATGGTGATGGATTTCAGAAGAGCAAGGACATCTCTATTCTTGAAAAGGATGTGGTGGTGCTGGAGGGATACAGATATCTTGGAGTTCAACTCGACAATATACTAGACTACAAGGGCAACAACAAGGCTTTCTACAGGAGGGAACAGAGCAGATCTTAATATTTAGGGAAGTCCTTCAGAGGGTGCAGCATGATGTCTGTTGTAGCAAGTGTTGTTATGTGCAGTTATTCACTGCTATCTGGTGAGGCAGCAGCATCAGAGCCAGTGACATAAACTGAACAAAGTGATCAGGAAGTCTGGCTCTGTGCTGGGGACTCTGGAGCCCCTAGAGTTGGCTGTGGAGAGGAGGATGCTACACAAACTGTTGGTCATGGACAACATCTCACATCAGCTCCTCGACCTTCTGGTCAAACAGTGGAGAACCTAAGTAAGCGAGTGATTCAGCTTCGCTACAGGAAGTCATTCCTGCCACACTGTACGATGAGTCTCCTCTGTGTCGGGACAAAGAGCTTCTCTGGCAATGAAGACTCACCTCACATCCTCATATAATAATAAATAATAATATAATAATACATTTATTTATATAGAACCTTTATATAGCAAAAGCAGGATACTCAGAAAGCAATATAACAACAGAAAGCCAAATAGTAAAGCAAAACAAAAGCAAGATAAAAATGAATGATAGATAAATACAAATAAAAAGAATTAAAAACAGTAAAAGCACTAAAAAGACAATGAAAAGATGACATCACATAAAAGCAAGTCTATAAAAATGGGTTTTAAGAAGTGATTTAAAAGAAGTTACTGATTCTCCGAGCCTTATCTCCTCTGGCAGGTCGTTCCAAAGCCGAGGGGCCCCGATGGCAAAAGCACAGGCAGGCTGCTCACATGGATTTACATATAGCCACACTGTGAGGATTGGAGGTGCTGTTGTTTAAAAAGAATGGAACAGCACAACCAGAAGCTAAAGGAGGTATGTTGACTTTGATATGAATCTTCACTGTCAGAAAGTGTGAAAATCATTAAACACCACAATACATCACACTGCAATGTAACTTTTATGGAAATGACTACCTGTCATTGGTGGTGTTGGTGGGTAGTTGGGGGCTGTTCTTGGAGTTCTTCACAGAAGCCTGGGGTCCCTCCTCTGCCGACATGGGCCGAGGCCGCTGGCCAATCCCCGTGGGCTGCTGCAGGCCTGCCCCCTGCTCCTCTGCTGCAAGCACCTGAGTGACATCAGTTTGAGCTCCAGTCATTAACCTGCATCCTGGTGTCCACATTGCAAGCAACAAAGCCAAAGACATTATATCCACATATCAGTACACTAAAGGTACAAATAGAGATCCAACCACCCAAAGCACCTCCAGGGTGCTCATGAATGGAAGAGTACGCATTAACAAAGTGTAAATGTAGCATCATGGAAATATTGTGCAAAGTTTGGACACAAACCACAGCAGTGAAAGATGAGTCAAAAGTCATGATCTATCACTCTGATGGATGGTGAAAAAGATCAGTTGGTTTTAAAACTGGCACTTCATTTTCACACATTAATAATATGGGAGAAACTGATGCGTCAGTTCTGCTTTGCCAAGAGCACAGAGATCAGAGTTTGAATCGGGGCAGAATAATTTACTTGAGTTTACTTGACTAACCCAAAAACAAATTCTTTTTTTTAAGGTTTCATTACAGCACCGAGCACTATGAATAAATAAAGAGATTCCCAATTCAGGCCCGTAGTTTTTAATGTGTGGCTGCATTTTAACATCTTCAGCAACATCAACAAATGCAATCACTGCAGTAGAATTATACACACAGCCATAACAGAAGTGCACATAGAAATGTGTGTTGTAACGGTATTGATTGTGATGGAGGTGGGTGTGAGGAAGAAACAGAGGACAATAACTCATCTGAAGCTGCTCACCCTAAATTTGACACCTTACACTGGTGTTGCTTGATTTATGTTGTTGCTGCTATTAATTTCTACGAAATCAAGTGAAACTTAGAGGAAGAAAATACAGCATGACATACAGACACCAGGGTCCGGATGATGGCCTCGTCTTGTTGAGACCAGGGCTTTGAAGGACAACGGATCCTCTTGATGAACAAGTTTTGCCACTTTTGCCTCAGTTCAAACACCAGTCCTGCAGCCTGACAACAAGATGCAAAACAGGAGATAAAACTACATGTAAGTAAGAAAAGATTTAGTACCAAGATCAAAGAGGCAGGATGGAAACAAACAGCAACAGAGTAGAATTAACAAGAGAAATAACATCAAACAAAAGAACAAAAATGTCAGTTAAATAAAGTGAGGGAAATCTAAGTGGGGTGGCTGTGCATCAGGAGGTAGAGCGCGTTGTCCTTTAATCTCAGGGTTGGTGGTTCGATCCCTGGCTCCTCCTGTCAACATGTCGAAGTGTCCAAGTTGCTCCTAATGGAGGCCAGCACCATGCATGGCAGCTCCGTCGCCATCAGTGTGTGTGAATGAGACCAATCTGTAAATGCGCTTTGGGAACCGTTAAGGTTGAAAAAGCTTTATATAAGTGAAGTCCATTTAAGTGAGTCTTGAGAACTTTTTTTTTAAAAATTTCAATTGATTTGGATGATCTAAAGTTGAGAGGTAAACTATAAGTGTCGGGGCAAACACAGCAAATGTACAGTCTCCCTTCATTTTAACCCAGACTCTGGGAACATCCAGTAGACACTGGGTAGCCAACCAGAGAGACTTCAAATACCATACCATGTACTGAGGGGCTTCATTGTGTAGAGCCTGATAAAAACTCATGTTACACTGAATTCTAAATTCCACTGGCAGCCAGTGACGCCATCTGCAGATGAGCTACAGCTTCTTAATGACATACAATAATGCAGTCATGGCCACACCAGAGCATGGATTCATCTCTCAGGCTATTCAAATGATAAAATATGTGTGATCTTAAAAACATGTCTTCAAAAAACCTGACTGTACAAGTTTCTTATTATGAATAGAAAAATCCAGACAAGAATAAAATGTGACAGCTAAATTCTTCAGGGGAAAAAGGATTCTCCACACATCTTCCAGCAGTATGCACAGGGCTCTAACTATTTTCACCACCATCCCAAACTGTCCGGAAATACAATTAAAACCGTCCCAAAGTAAATGCTGGCCGTCCCAATTATAAAATGGCTGTCCCCGTCTCTTCCGCGGTACGTTTTGCGGATGTGGCCGCCAGTGACACCAGAAAGCACAAAATCTAAAAAAAAAAAACTACCACTTCGGGATGCCATTGTAACTGCCTGACAGCTGCGTCAGGCACACTGTGTTCAGATGTCACTGTCGCGGTTCATCTTCTCGCGGTGTGTGTGTGTGTGTGTATACACATACACATCAGCCAGTGCGTAATATTACGCACAGCTGGCACAGCGTGGATACCTTCATGACCTCACCGGGATTTAGCTGTTAACTGACCTTGTGAGCTTTTCTCACTGAACTGTTCTGAAAGCTTCAGTTTATACAGCGACATCATGAATAGCAGCGGGACTGAGTACCACATAAAGTCACGCTTTTTCTCCCTGTGAATATTTTTTCCCCAATCCTCGTGGGCCCTTTCACGTCACTGGGCCGCGGGGCTTGAGCCCTGGTAAGTCTGTGCATTAAAACGACGGTGGTTATGTGTAAAGAAACATAAATGCGTATTGCGTTTCTCTGGTCTTCTCCATGAGTTCAAAACACCCTCTCTCGTTAACTGACTGCGGATGTTGCCAAGCTGTCACTCCGATCGAGACTGGCCAACAGAAACGTGTCCTGCGTCTTTCAGCGTAGATCCTGCCCACGGAATTCAGCTGAACTGTAAGCAAAACTTTTGGATTAGCAAGCAAAACTAAACCATTTTTTGATTAGTGTCAATAATTTTGCTCTCCAACCTATTTTTTTGATTGCAGTGTGGAAAGTTTTGCTCTCAAATCTATTCTGTTTGATTGCATAAAAAAGACACAAAATGAACTCCATATGCTTGCAAGTCAGCGTGCTCCAGTCCCTTTTCCCCCTTGGAAGCTAAATTCTAAGTTTACAGCTTGATTTGATAGATTACAGGTTCCAGACACTGCTGCAGGGTCTTTTGAGCACTCTCAGGTCAATGACAACTTTCCCAATTTATCCTCATTTAACTTTAGAATTTTGGGACATCAAGCCTCTCATCTCCAGGCAGTCGTTTGGGTTTGATTGCTTGCTGAGGTCGTCAGACAGTTACGCCTAAGTGTCGTCCACATGAAAGAATTTAAAGGCCCACCGAAAGCGCATAGAAATAAAACAGGGCCAAGAACAGACCCTTGAGGCACATCAGAGATATCATCAACTGCTACTGTTTCCTATTAAATAAATAGGCTCAAATCAACTAAGAGCAGACTCAGATAGGCTTAGCCTGTCAATGAGAATACGGCGATCAAATGTGTAAAGGCTGAGCTAAGATCCAGCTAACCCAAAACTGTTTACAGCTTATACACTGCTGGGTCACAAGTAGACATTGATTTGTTTTAAGGGGTCACAAGCCAAAAAGATTGGGAACCACTGACATAGAACACAATACAGGTGTTGTCATATGAGGAAAAATCACTCAAATTCATAAATAAATTAGATTTAAAAGTTTGAAAGGTCAGTGTTGACAGCAGTGTTCCCTCACCTCTGTGTCCAATTGGAAGACAAGCCAGTCATCAATCCTCAAATCAGCTAGGTCCTCTGTCTCACTGTCACTGAAGTCATCCAGTGAACTGTCTGAAGGAAACAACATGGAGACAAAGACAAAGACTGAATCTGCAGTCTGTCATAAACAAAAATATTTTGCAAAACCCCATGAAATATAAAAAGATTAAATGTCTTGGAACAATGCAGATTCTGTCCTGGTCATGGAAGAGTGGACCACCTTTACTCTTGCAAAGATTCTGAAGAGGTTGTGGGAGTTTGCTCAACCAGCCTGCATGTGATTTGTGGACTTGGAATAGGCTTGTGACCACATCCCTCAGGGTATTTTGTTGGGAGTACTGTGAATACTATGAGCCATCAGAGGGCTGTGTCCTTATTCTTGGTAGGGAGTTAAGCATATTCTCTATGGGTGTTTGGTTCTACCAGGTTTGTGCCTCCTCACTAATCAGTTTGTGGACTGAATCTCTATGTAGAGCTTGGGATGGAGAGCCTTTTGCAGATTATGTAGCATGCACACGGTCTAGCAGTGAAAAACTAGGGCTCAGTCAAGGTCAAGGGGTCAGTATCATCTTGGGCTAACACAGACATCGTCATACTTAGCCCATGCTGCAGGCATGTTAAAAACATGAGATTTTACTAACTAACAACATACACATACTTTTCAGTGTTTAAAATGTGCACTGATGACCAATTTGGCTCACATAACCGTTATAGAACTGCAGTTTCATTTTGACTTGTACCAGTAGCTTTCTGTACAGCAAGTTCCTGCAGAGCAGAGCTGGGTAGTTTGGCACGACCTCCAAATATGGCCACAGTGATTGGAGTCACCATGGAGCAACAACGGACACTGGCCATCCTGTGGCCTCGGCTCATCTCATCGTAGATCAACCAGTCTGTGGGAAGGGCCTGGGCCGATTTGGCTGGGCTGGTCTAAACAGCAAAAACACACAGTCAAGCAACTAAAACCCTTTCATTCGCACCGCTTCCATCTTCTAACTGGTAAATAACTGGTGATACGAAGTAACTAAGCAAAGTGTCTTTCTGATACTAACACTAGAAGTAGCCAACATTTTTAAATCCTACACAAACTTTATGTCAGGTTAAAACATTAAAATGGTTAGTAAAACACCGTTTATATTCATGCAATTAAGACTGTGACATACTCACAAAGTACAGTGACTATTGCATGTTAACTTTCATTAAAAGGACCAAGAATGATGCAATAAAGAATAAAGCTCTTCTCACAGCTTTTGGCTCTTCTTCTAATGTTTTTATATACCAGAAATGAATACAGAACCTGACCTTTATTTCTAATTTATTCTATTTTATACTGAACAAATCTTTTATCATATTTTAGTAAGTCGCCTCTGCTTTCAGTTTAACATTCATATTTTGATGTTTCCCTTTGCTGCTACTGCCAGCTCAACACTTCCCCCATCTGTTTCACATTAAAAGCCTTCCAGCAGTTTAATAGGAACAATCCCTTTGCTTCCTGGAAGTTTTTATTGTAAGACAACCCTTAGCAAGTGCTGAGTTTAATTAAAACGTTTTAACCCAGCCTGCATTTGTTTAAACAGACTGCAGCCAGCATTATATTATCTGAGAACTGTCCATTATACCAGTACCAGCTCTTGCTTGGGAATTTATGGAATGTTAGGGTTAAAATGGTTGTTAATCAGTCTGTCAGAGCCTGATACAGGGGCTACCAGGAAAATCCACTTCATCCAAATTGCACAAAAGTAAAGAAAATATGCACCAAACAATGGTTACAGGGGATCGATGTGTACATATGGTTGAAATGGATTTTGCTGGTCTGATCGCTGGACCCAGTAAGGGTTTTATCATGGACTGAGAATGCAAGGGTTGTGTTTGCTTCCAGAAGTCATCAGTAGAAGCAACAGACACCAAACAAGCTGCTCACACTACATGACCTCACCCGCCTATCTATCTCCATGAGGTGGACAAACCTACAAGTAACTGTATTTTGCCAAAATTGATATATTTGTGTCCTTTCTGTCTGTACAGAAAAAGATTTTACAACACATAGGACAGGTTCATAATATTTATGATAACTAGTCATGGGTGTAGAAATGGATCCTGCACTCCTGTCATCCCACAATGCAAAGACAGATTTACATATTAATGAAATGATTTGTTTTCCTACCTCCTTGAACTGGGATGTGTTCAGGATAGATGTGGGATGAAAGTGGACCTTCTTTTCCCTGTTACTAGAAAGCAGGGAGGTCTCCTGGTTGACATGGACCAGGTTTGGATACATGCCAGCCATCAGGGCTGCCTTCACCATGGCCCAGTTCTCAGAGTTCAGATTCACATCACGAATGTCACTGCCCCCACGGGCCCGCACGAAACCTGGGAGACAAACAGGCCCTTTCAAATTTTAGTCTTCATTCATTTATTCATTTCTAAGTTTTCGAGTTTTCTCCCTGATCCAAGTCCCTCGAAAATGACTTTCAGCCAATTCAGACATCCATATTTGTATATTTGTATTAAAGAACTTTGATTATTATTGTGAGAGATTGTTGGACATAATTAATGTTAATGTGATAATGACACCAAGAAAATCAAAAGTATAAACCAATAATAGATAAGATAACCAATAGCACGGAGCTGTCCCAGTAGCTGGGTCCTCATGCCAAGTATCATGTCCATGGTGGCCTGGGACAGGAAGTTCTTCTCACAGAAGGATCTCTCCCAGCCGTCACTGCGGGCCTTCTGCCATGCCTGAACCACACAGGACAAACATTAAGGAAAACATCCTGTGCTCGCTTTCAACCAAGGCTAGGGAATGTGGACTCGTATCTGTAACATAATAAATTGTCACATATTACATTAATTATGTAATAACATGCTTTTTAAGCAGAAAATTATAATTACTTCCTATTGTTTTCTCAATTTTGATTTGTTTGTCCTAATTTATTTACTATATGACTAGTTTAAAAGGGATGGGAATTAATCATATGAAATTCAGACAATTCATTTATTTAACATTGGGAAATTAGTAAATTCAGGTCAATATATATGATATTGGGAATTCAATACATTCTGTTTACAATGGAAAAAGATGTGATAGGGGTGATATGATATCTTAAATACCTGAATTATCTCCTGAATTTCTCTGCTATCTTGCAATAGTTACAAAGAGACAACATAATATGGTACACAGGTCCACCATAAAAAGGGGAATAGAATATCATGGCTGTCACTGTTGCATGGCTGTGAGCAGGAACAGAGAAGTGATTTGGTGATCCTTAAAAAACACTGCTCTGCCAGGCCACTCCCCTTAAAAAACTAAAACAACTTCTATTCTTTCAACTTCATTTATATTTGTCATTTCTGTAAGTGCATTTTCACAACAAAATAGATATCCATTTCTCATATTGTGAATATTTTTTTCTCTTTAAAACAGTTAGGTAGTATCTAAATGTCTTTAACATGGGACGGTATTTCTCATGTCATATTTTGATTTTGGTTTAATCTTGCAGATGGGTTGAAGGAACGGCATTTATGATTCTAGACAGGCTGGGTACATATGTATGATTTGCTCCCTAAAATCTGAGTGTCCCCCTTAAACCTGAAATCCATCTTACATCTCACCATGTTCAGCTTCAGACTCCAACTATGCAAGATCTTAATCCCTGTTATCACAGACTGCTCATGACTGTAAGATGAGCAGTTCAACTAAATAATTACATAACATTCAGACATGTTTCATTTGATCAGTTTTTACAGACCTGAAGGGGTAAAACTAGCATGTATTCCACAGGAAAAAGCAAAGATTTAAGAAAAGTCAGAAACATTTTATTTTGGTTAGCAGATGTACAGTCCCAACCAGAATTGCAGCTCCCAGTCGGAAGCTCTCTTGCTGCCAGCCAGCTGGTATCATCCGTCCACTGGGAGTGGCCCTTCCCTCACATTTCACTATAACGACTTTGAAGTTAAAAGAAAATTCTCCACTACTTCTGACAGTATCGGTGCTGTGTTTGTAAGTAAGTAGCAGACTATGGCTATATCAACACTAAAACGCATAACTTTTGCTATGTTTACACCTAGCATCCACATGTTTTCGAACCCCTAAAACAGAGACTTTTGAAAATGCTGCTGACCTCATTTTAGTTTGAAAACTCCGGATTGTGTTTTAGTGAGAACAGGTGGAAACGGAGAGTTTTGAAAACGATGACGCAGACATCCACGTTCATTTCCTGATTACGTCTTATCAGTCACAACGTGTACTTTCCTGATTCGTCATGCCCCTATCAAGTGACCCTTTTCCAGAAGAAAACAAACACCATCAGCCTTGACTACCAGCAGATTACAGGCATTAACAGTTCCACCTGGTCTTACTTTTCTCCATTGCTGTTCTTCGTTCGTAGTATTTTCTGCAACTAAGCAACCAACCGCAAAGTAGACAATCTGCTTCCTGTATACACTGGCACACGCATGCCCAGTGTACATGAATGGTCATGTGATATGTGTTTTCAGGCATGTTGTATGGACAGATTATTTCTGAAATGTGATAAAACACTCATGTGGAGATTACTGAAGGTGAACGAGACCAAGGATCCAACTGGTTGCGAGAATGTGTCAATTGTGGGCCGTTATCTAGACAACAATAATGAAACTCATGAGAGACTGCTGGTAATGGAGAGTACAAAGCACTGTGACGCATTAAGTATGACAAACCTGGTCCAGGACTAACCACAGAAAAGATCCTCAGCCATTACGATGGTGCGAGCATGAAGACGGGGAAAAAAGGGGGTGTACAGCAAATATTACAGGAAAAAGTTGAATGAGAAGTCCTGTATGTGCATTGTTTCAACCACCAACTACATCTAGTGGTTATCCACGCCATGTCATCGTGTGTGACATGCTTTACCAGTTTCTGAAAAAGCCAGCTGTGGCCACAGTGTACATGGGACAACATATGAAACTGGACCAAAGGTGGACCGGCCTTCTTTCCTAACTTGTCAATCATTTTGTGACCGCTCCAATTTATTGTGACCACATGGCAACATCCACTTACATCTCCTCTCAAATCAAGCACACTACATTCACCCCAAAATGCACATTTCATATGGACCTCCGCCTACCTGGAAGGCTCTCAGCAGGGCCATGTGGTCGCTGAAGGTGTTGGAAGTGAACCGTTTGCGGCAGTGTAGAGCGGCTCTTTTCTGAGAGCCCTGGGCGGGAAGGATGAAGGGGTCACGATAGGCCAGCGTACAGGCAATGGTTAAAATGGGGTCCAGACACTTGAGCACCACAGCGCACAGCACCATCTTGCCCAGGTGGGGCTCCACAGGTAGATCAGCCAGGTGGTAGCCCAGATCAGTCAGGTCTTCATACTGGTCCATAGCATCTATTGTCTGAAGAGAAAGGTGGAGGGAGTCAATACAAACTCAATGACTTTTTGCTGAATACTGTACGTGAATGTGTAGGCTTCTCTGTGTGTGTATAGTGGCTTGTGTCAGAGATCAGAATTAAGTGAGGTGTATATAGTAGTATTTGTTAGAACTTGTTACCTTTAGCATCTGAACAGCGTTCCTGATGGCATGTGCAGGAGGAGGCTGTGGAGCTTTGGACAAGAACTCAGCTACTGGACAGGAGGAGGGAGCCAGCAGCTTGGTCTGCAGACACAGTTCCTTACACATACACAACATGACATCACATCACTATTACAGGCCATTACTAAGTCTACTGCTTTTTTAAGTAGTGCTGTGTTGGTGCTCTTCAAGATTTACTCAATGCTATTACAATCCTCAAAAAATACAAACTACTCTGATGGTGATAGCAGCAATTGTTCTTTCTCTTCCTTTTTTGTGCCGACTTTCAGGCCAGGCAGACAGGTGGGGCCAGGACATCATGCCTGGGGAGGCTCAAATTTACTTACATGCACTGGCATATATATACTCTTACGGCCACACAGTAAATATGGCCCTGTAATGTGTTATGTTACGCAATAAGATGCCTGTCAGTCACCAGAATAGTATCTTTAATTACCTTTTTTTTTTTATTTTACCTCAAACTGGACCAACTGAAACAGCTACAGGTGTAAAAGACACCTTGGTGTTTGCAACAGCCCAGCCTCTGGATTAACAAAATCAAAACATGCTTTTTGAAATCTCCAAAAAAATGTTAAAACCTGGGTAAAACCTTACTGCTTTTCTACAATTTTGTTGTTGTTACTGTTGTTCTCGTCATGTGTAGTAGTTCATGTTTATGCCTTTCAAGGGAATGCACCACCATAAATCTATCGCCTGTAGGGTTTGAAATGCCAAATCATCAAAACATCCACAGAAACTTCTTAAACCACTCCAGCTGCATTATCCACTTCTCCGCTGTTGATCGCTCAGTATGTTTCAGACAATCACTAAAGTCGCTAAATAAGCAACACTAAGCAGTGCAATTAGCTATGTTGTGGAAAATCTAGGAGTATTTGGAATAAATCTTCAACTCTTGCTGTGAGCACAAATCACAAACAAATCACAATTAAAAGCAAGTAATTCTACATGTACCAGGTTAGGTGAATAAAGATTGAAATGTGTGTAAATTATATATTTACTTATTACATATTTGTAACTCTACCTTTAGCTCAGGAGAATAATATATTAGTTATTTATCACTATTCTGTGTGAACCTGTAAAGTCAGTGTTTAAGAAAAATAAAAAAAGGACTTGATGTAGGATGAAAGTTGAAGAGTGTTTGTGTGTGTGTGTGTGTGTGTGTGTGTGTGTGTGTGTGTGTCGCTACCTGCAGTGGCATCCGCAGCAGCTGTGGAACCTGAAACTCCAGCATGTTGTTAAACCTGAGTCGACTGAAGAGGTGGAAGCAAATCCCTGGTCTGCAGCGCCCAGCTCTGTGGACACGTCACACATTCAGTAAATTCTTTAGATGATTCAAACTTTTGATTTATATCAGTGGGTAGAACTGATATTAACAGCAACAGAGGCTTTCACATTTAGTCATAAGCACAGAATATCTAGCCCGGGAACCAGACAAATCTGCGAGCTCGTGTTTTATTTGCTCTGGCAGATGCGTCTGGTCATATGATGACTGTACGGAGGAGCACCAATGAGGCATTTTCGTCCAAGATGGCTGCCGCTGATGTGGAACATTTTGAAGCCACTATCGCGTCAGTATTAAAAGAACTGGACAGTATACTTTTTCTAAAAGAAGAACAAACAACTGCACTTAAAGCTTTTGTTGATGAGAAAGATGTGTTTGCTGTACTTCCAACAGGATTCGCTCAGCGCTACGTCACACGTTTCATTTCTCTGATTGGTTGTAGGTCTATCCAATTGAGTCCAGAGGCATTTTGGCCTGCACCCGTTGATAACGCCCCTTGGAAATCGAAAATGAACTGAGAGGTTCCAGACCAATTCACAATGTCAGGCTATAGAATATCAGGTGAGATGTAAGATTTAACATCTGTTGAGATCAAAAATTCAAAATATTATTGATGTTACCTTCCCTTCCTTTGAAGAGCGCTGGCTTTCGAGATCCAAACCGTCTTTAACATGGATACATGACTGAGGGTATCAAAGGACTTCTACAAAAGGAAAAGACAGTTTTCATCAGTTAATTACGAGCCACGTGTGGGAAATTCTATCTATTCTTAGACTTCATGTTACTCTTGTAAATCTAACTCTTCAGGAGTAACTGTACCTCTTTGACCTTTCCAGAGTCAATGACGAAGACCACATCGTTGATGGTGATGCTTGTCTCAGCAATGTTAGTAGAAAGAATCTGAAAAGAAAAAATGACCAGTTGTAATCTAGTTTGATAGTGAGTGAATTTCCTTCAAATTTCTTGGGAAAACCATAATATTGACCTATGGTACAAAGTAGCACATCTCAGCATCTATATGTTGGCATAAGGGATAGTATTAATGTGGTCTGTGTACTATACTGTATTGTCACAAAAAGTGATGACAGGATGTAATAAAAAAAAAAGATGAAAACTGTACACAAATCTATGGGTTTTATCACACTCTGTGCGGTAAGACTCGCGGTGGCGGCGTGTGTGCTTACATCAACTTGGAATGGTGTAAGGACTCTGTGCTTGTGTCTAACTACTGCTCATCGGTAGTGGAGTTCGTGACTGTTAGATGCAGACCTTTATATTTACCCCGGGAATTCACTACTGCTTTTATTATCGGAGTGTACATTCCACCCAGTGCTAATGCTAAGGAGGCTCTGTGTGAGCTCTACGGAGCTATTAGCGAGCTGCAGAATGCTCACCCCGAAGGACTGTTTATCATCGCCGGAGATTTCAATCATGCAAATCTCAAAACAGTGCTCCCTAAATTCCATCAGTATGTGGACTTTGCTACGAGGGGGGCGAACACGCTGGATCTTGTTTACACTAACATTCCCGGCGCGTATCGTGCGGAGCCCCGCCCCCACCTTGGCTACTCAGACCACATCTCTGTGATGTTGATTCCAGCATACAGACCACTCGTCAGACGCTCTAAACCGGTTCTGAAACAGGTTAAAACCTGGCCAGCAGGAGCCATCTCTGCTCTTCAGGACTGTTTTGAGTGCACTGATTGGGACATGTTCAGGGAGGCTGCAGCCAACGGCGACTCTATTGACTTGGAGGAGTACACGGCATCAGTGACCAGCTACATCGGGAAGTGCATCGATGACGTGACCGTCTCCAAGTCCATCATCACACGCTCTAACCAGAAGCCGTAGATGACTGCAAAAGTGCGTGCTCTTCTGAAGTCGAGAGACTCAGTCTTCAGAGCAGGGGATAGGGCGGCCTTAAAAACAGCAAGGGCCAAACTGTCCCGAGCCATCAGAGAGGCGAAGCGCGCACACGCCCAGAGAATCCACGGCCACTTCCAGAACAGCGGAGACTCCCGGCGCATGTGGCAGGGCATCCAGGCGACTACAGGACACCACCACCTGCTTGTGACAATGATGCCTCCCTCCCAGACACGCTGAACGACTTCTACACTCGGTTTGAAGCACAGAACAACACGACAGCGAGGAAGACCATCCCTCCTCCTAACGACCAGGTGCTCTGTCTCATCACAGCTGACGTGAAGAGAACTCTACGCAGAGTCCAGGACCAGATAACATTCCTGGCAGAGTGCTCAGGGAGTGTGCAGTGCAGCTAGCAGATGTCTTCACTGACATCTTCAACATCTTGCTGAGCAGCTCCATCAACCCGACGTGCCTCAAGACAATGTGCCTCAAGACTGTGTAAGTTTCTTTCCTCAAGCCAACAGGCTCCTCATATTATATATATATATATATATATATATATATATATATATATATATATATATATATATATATATATATATATATATATATTATTTTTTATTTGATATGCTTTTAATTATTTATTTCTTCATCTTTCTTCATTTATTTTTAAGTTTCTCTATTCATCTTTACTCATTTCTGTGCTGGTGCTGCTGTAACATCCGAATTTGAAGTTCAATAAAGCATAATCTTATCTTAAGACGCTGCTGGTGTGTGTTGTCCTTGAATGACAAAAAATATCTTTGAGTGTCTTGAGGAAGAGAACTCATACAACATACATACAACAGTGACATCAGAGACTCACTATCTTCCTGACACCAGGTGGAGAGGTCTTCATGGCTTTCTTCTGATCCAGAGTCTGCATGTCTGAATGTAGAGTAAACACCTGGTACCTGAGAGACGACACACGTGTCAGAGACACACTACATTATATGCTGCTATGCTATACTATGCTCAACACAATCAATTAACGTGATGGCGCAAACAACAAAAATGAAGCCCATGTTAAAAATCTATGTGTGTATTGTTTAAGGCAAGATTAATCCAATCTACGTCTATAGATACAATATATTTTTTATCATCTATTTTAAGAATGCTGTATTTATCTGTATATACCATCAAGAAACATCTCTAACTTAACATAACTTTTAATGAACATAACCTATGCTTGAGTGCTCATCATACTAAGAACATACAGTATTCTTTCAAATGTACAATATGCATTTCACCTCTCAGAGTGGGTGGAGAATCTCTTATCATCGTACAAGATGCGGTCCCTGAGTGCCACTATGTCATCGTATCCAGGTAGAAAAATCAGGACAGCACCTGAAGACCAACAGATAAAAGCTCACATTGTAAATAATCCTGAAATATCATCCATATAACCTGAAATCTGGCTGTGTGTAATAGTGATGGTCACTAGGCAACAGGTCAACTTGGTAGTGTGAATTTTCTGTTGTAGCCATAAAATACACTGCTCAATAAGCGTGTGGTTAAAATCCAGAAGTGCTCAGGCTCACCGTCACTGCTGGTAGAGCAGATGTTGTGCAGCAGATCCATGATGAGGTCCAGGTCCACCCACTCATCATCAAAGCTGTGGTGGTACAGTTTGAGCAGCTCCTGCTCTTCAGTGCTCAGCTCTACACTGCCACACCGCACCCGAGTGGACTCATCCAGGCTGCTCACCTCTTCCAAAGGACTGCATAGTAACAGGGATGTTGGTGTAAGCTGATCAGGAGTCCAATAAACCTTCTACAACAATATTTAAATCTGGACAAGCCTTGACTTTATCTATAGTTCTTACTATACTTAGACGTAGTTGTTCGGGGTGTGGAGGGGGATGAACATTCATTTTAAAATGTTGTACCCCAATTTAAATCTTCTTAATGTAACAATAATTTGCATATAGCCACCAATGTGCATGACAGAAAAAGGAAAATCCAAATCCAATTCCAAATTTATAGTAAACATAAGAGAATGATGCATCTCTTCACTGAACCTTCCAGATACACACTCTTTCTGACACAAGAGCTACTACATAAATGGTTAACAACACTGCCTCTCTTTAGCAAAAAGAACATAACTCCTAATAATTTCCATACACTCCCTCAGAGTCGGTGTTTGATTTGATATTTCTATTTTCATTTGAGTAATTCTCCACCAGAAAAGGCACATTTCAGTTTTGTCATAAAGACTTACAGCACTTTGAATACTGGTGTGAATTGGCCTGTTTTAAGGTCCACTGCCTGACTGAGGCCAGGCTGACTGGCAGTGTAATCACCATCAGGAGAAAAAAAGTGGGGTCGGTGCATCTCTATTAAAAAGCTGTTTTCTGTGTTTTAGATGTGTACGAAATACGAAGTATCACAAATCACTCGCATTTCTATACTTGATTGTCTATTGTGTATGGCCAGAGCTGCCATTCAGGTCATTCAGTCAAATATGTTAGAGCAGAAACTCATAGGATGAGTAAAATATGGGTTTTATAGATATGTATTTCAGTTCACACTACATAGTCATGTTTTGTGCATTGAGGTCAACATTATACTCACATGGAGGATTTGAGGAGATCCATAGCATCTGTCTGCTGGAAGGCTTTGGCAAAGTCTAAGGCTGTCCTGAAATGAGATTAAAACACAGTTTTTCAATGCATTCAAAGCATTCACATGTGCCCTTGAGCTTGAAGGAATATTTGAAAAAACAAAACGATGTAGTGGGTATAACTTTAGAAGCGGGAAAGGTAGTGGCTTCAGTGTAAAGTTTGCAGTTTGTATAGCTACATTATTGGTCATATTGTGAAGACACCTACCCATAAAAGCCTGTAAAAATACAGGCCACCTCCATTTCTATGGACAATTAACAAAGTTAACAAAGCAGCCTAACATCAGCTTGGTACTATAACATGTTGATGTCCTACCATCCATTGGATGCCTTCATGTTGATGTCGGCCCCCATGCTGAGCAGCTGCTCTATCTGTGTGAGGAACCCCTGACCTGCTGCCACCATCAGAGGCGTGGCCCCTGTCTCACTGTGCTTATAGTCCACTAGGTAAAAGAATACAAGTATGGAAATTCACTTGAAAAACTGTTGATGGATTAAAAAAAACAAAAAAAACAGAAGGGAATGTCTAATCCAGTGAATTGCATACCTATACCTATATAGACAAATGAAGGTACACCATCACGTTGATGAAAGAAATCATAGATATTCTATATCACATGTATATACATCATCCACTGGAATATTTATCACCATATTACCATGAGCAAAATGATTACCATTCTAACAGTGTTTAAATGTTAAACTATCTCCCAAGAAAACATGCAATGGTCCCAGAAAGATGAATAAGAGCAGAGATTAGCTCTGAGAGTCATACCGTTAACACCTTCATAGAGGATGAGGTTGAAGAGCTGAATGAAAGCATCCTGGTCTGCATTGAGGAAAATGTTGGAAATGCAGGAGTCCATCTCCTTCAGCAGCCAGGGCTCCAGCTGTTCCGCGCCATTCTCATTCTGTGACACAAAATCACACACTGACTCAACCTGGTGCCAAGCATCAACAGTCAAGTTTCACACAACACATACAGAAGTAAAACTACATTTTGAAAAGTTCCCCATGTGATGATTACTGACAAATGTGTTGAAGATTTCACCTAATGGTCATTTGTAATAGCCCTTCAAAGTAATGCATGTGTATTATATTTGTATATGTCACAGACTCAAGACTCAGTTCAGTCTGTGGGAATTGCCTCAGTGTAAAACGGACCAGATATTGTGAATAAATGTTTTTGTAGCGACTATCCTGACCAGCAATTAACGACTCGGCTGGGTGCGGGAGAACTCGTCTTTAAGGCGCTTCAATGAGAGAGGTGCAGGCCATATTTACTGTCGGGTGAGGTTCCAATTTAATGAAGATTTACATACACCAAAAGTACTTTTACATTGCAAATGAACCATGAATATGAGCTGATTATCTTGCCTTTCTGTAGTGACTGACGTAGCGTGCAGCGTGTAGCGGTAAAAACCGTGAGCTCTCCCTGTCCCCATGCCTGATTAGAAGCTATGTACATCTGTGTGTACATCTGTGTCTATATACTATGTCTACCACCCTGATCAACAGTGCCACCTGTGTTAAACTTCATACGGACTACAAATCAACATAACTAAATACACAGACATAATGGCTCCTACAGTTTTTAATTAATTGAAATTCTCAAATAACGTGTCTGAAATAATAGTGAAAAGTTTGATCACATGCCCAAATGGAAGTCAAGGGCTGTGGTCATTCACTACTCCCTTTATACCAGACACTCTCACTCTTACAGACATACATACTAATCATCATCATTTTGTGTCATCACTGTAGTGGGTGTAATGTTGCATGACTGTCATTTTTGTATATACATAATACAGAGCATTGCATTGTGGAACTGTGGACAGCGCTTTTTTCATTTCATTGTTGGGATCTTCTGAGGGCACTAGAGCATACACAGTAAATATAGTGTCCTATATATGTGCCTTATAGAGTAAATACAGAGTGATTTCGAACACAGCCAGGGTCTCCTGCAGTGTTTCAGTGTGCAGGCTCTACTTCTGAACAAATACATTATTACACTTTTATGAAATATAATATTATGTTTATTAAGCTTCAGGAAAAACGAGCAGTGGCTACACATCAGACAGCAAATGTCTCATATTTAATGAGTGAGGCAACTAAACTGCCATCTTGTAATGACATTGAAAACGAGATGAGATGCTGAACGCAGGAACACTGGACTTGATCAGACCCACTAGAGCAGCGCTTGGAGAGTGGTGTGTGTGTGTGAGTGTGCTGGTTCACCGGCTTGTTGAAGGTGCTGTCCCCTCTGTCCAGGGAGCTGCTGACCTGGAGGAAACCTAGGTCAGACACAGGGGTCCTCTGCTCCTCCTCAACAGAACTCTTCTCCACTGCCTTACACCACTCGGTCAAACGTTTCTGCTTCTTCTCCTCTGAGAACCAGAGCATGCGATACACACAGAGGAGATGAAGACAAAGCCTGGTGGAAGGATGTGATGACTCAATGGACTAATTCATAAAAGCTTCGTACTTCTCTGTGTCTCGTCTTTGTATTTCTTCATGTCCTTATTGTTAAAGCCCGTCAGCCTCAGAATGTCCTCCAGAAAGAGTTCCTTCACTTCAAACTGTCTTCCTTTGACTAAAAATTAAAAAAACTCAATGTATTAGTCATAGAATTATTAATATGCCATTCCACATTCACAGCTGACCTCACACCTGGGGGAAACACTGAATTCAGTTAATAATAACTCATCTTTAAATTTAGAATGAACCGTTTCTTGTGTACCTTTGAACCATTGGCTGTTTTGCTCGGTTTTCACTCCCGTTATTTCAGGATAAGTTTGGCATTTGGATAGGTATTTGTATATGAATGGATATAAGAGTGTCAAGTATTGCAGCGAAATAAAAAACATGTTTATGAGACATTCTGAGCCTTAGTACTGTCAAAAAACATGTTGATAGTATAAAATTAACATTCTATCACTGCTTTTGTTTTTCTTATTTATGACGTGCGGTCAGACCACATCTAAAGACAAATGTGTTTCTACCTGTTCAGAATGTGCACGTGTGTGTGTGTTCGGCATTGTGGTGACCCTGTGGTTAAGATGCAAACCATATACGGTGATTGCAATGTCCCTGGTTTGATTCTGGCCATCGACCTTGCATGTCATTTCCCCTCTCCCTCCCCTTGTTTCCTGTCACCTCTCTACTGTCCGTGTGTTAGATAAAGATGCCAAAAACATACATTTGTTCAACCAGTTAATTGCCTCAAGCAAGCTGTAGCACACAAGAAAATGAGGAGAAATAGTTTGGATAATCAGCACCTCGCAACATTTAGTTTGAACCCTTTGCCATCTCAATAAAACACATTGCTGTTAAGATTAGAGGTGTTTTCATATCCAACTTTCACAGAGAAGCCAACTAGCTGACAAACATGCAAACAGCACAGATGTAGTGTAGAGCAGAAGCAAACTTCTAAAGCACCGACAGCTGGAATGAGCATTTGTTTAATGAACACAGTTAGAAGGACTTACGGTGGATAACAGGGCAGGAGCCAAAGTACTGAAGGAACAGGTCTATATCCAGAGCTGCACTGGAGAGGATCAGTTTCAGTGTGGGGATCTTCTGAAGCACATCCCGCATCTTAGTGAGCAGGAAGTCAGTCAGACCATCACGCTCATGCACCTCGTCCTGTTAAAACACAGCAAGTCACTTAAACATGATGTGTTTTCTCAGTGAGTTCAAAACAAATGTCAGACTGGGAGCTGATAAAGGTCTGAGCATAAACACCTCCTTCAAGAGGTACATAACACTCCCTAAAAAAAAACTTGTGTTTGCTGACCTCCAGTGGTTTAACTTTTCACCTTGCTGCAGTGATGTACAGGTGGACTCCAGGAGCTGCTGACATCACTGCTGGGTGTGGTTACACACCTTTCAATCAGAGAGGGCAGCAAAACACTGCTTTTCTGCCTGCTGCTATGTTACTCTTTAAAGAACAATCCCAGCTTCAAAGAGGTGTATTTCATAAAGCAGAGTTGACCAGTTTTCTGAGACTGTGTCCTGTATGTTTGTAGGCTTGATGCTCACCACGATGACATGTGTGACAGTTGTCAAGCTGGCATCTCCAGCCATCAATGTTCTGAGGAACACTCCACTGGTGCAAAAGGTCAGCAGCGTCTTGGGGGAGACCCTGAGGTTTCAAAGTCAACAGTTACAAGAGGCACGCCCATATTAAGCAATATAAGTGTTTTCCACAAGCTCTTTACTGAATGTAGGTTTAAATTGTCGTTGTTATTGCTGTGTCTAATCTATACAACATAACTTGCTCACCCACTGCAGACAGTCTGTTTGTTTACTACTCTTTTTATTAAATAATACAATTGGTAAAATGTTAAAGTGCACACTGCCACATACTCTGACTGGTGAGTAAGAACTGGTTGAGTTTGTCTCACAAAGTGATCGCACAATTTGAACTTAAATTTCACAAATCGGAAATTTCTGAGATTCAATTTAATCAAAACACATTCAGTTTCCAAACCATACGTAAAGATTCAGAAAGTGGAATTCAATGTGTCCAAATTTCCACAGTAAATATAGAATGGAGCTCCCCTACTAAAACACAAAGCTTCTAGTCACTTTACTAGATAAAGAGAAAAGCTTTTTGTTTAATACTGGTTTCTGATGTGTGTGTAGAAAACATGCTTAGTGAGCACTCACTTTTTGTACTGTACACTTGTTAAAAGTCCTTTGTTATTTAACTGGAATAAAATTTCAAGTTGGCTTGATTTGCTGATTGGCAGCTACTGTAGCTCATCCTTGAATTTAACTAGTTGCTCTAAGTGTAGATTATTAACATAGGAAATGTTATCTATGTTTCTATCAATGATTAAAAAAAAGGATCTGTTCTAATCTACCTGCTCTCTAGTCTGATGTGATAACCGACAGTCTGGCCCACACTCTCCCCTCTCTCAGCTGCCACTCTCTCAGCCACAGCGATGGCAGCCAGGCGTCTGGGCTGAGTGCAGAAGATCCTGCAGGGCTCTCCATTCCTGCTGCACTCATCCAGCAGGAACTGTGGGATCTGGACAATACACAGTGACACTGGATTACCTTTACAGAGTTCATCCTAAGGCTCCATCTTTAACTCCCATACTACAGAACACGTATCCAATATCAGTGGATTTACTCCCTCCAAACATGTGAAATTTTGGAAACACAGAAAGAAATGCTAATTACACCAATTCCTGCACATTTCCAAGATCTTGCGAATATGTTTTAGTGTCACAATATTTCTAAAGACAGTGGTCGAATTAGTGAAAAACTTCCAAATGTAACTAATATTTTTACTTCTAAAATCTTTACTTCCCCGGTGCGAATCCATCTGGGACCATTGCTGCATGTCATACCCCCTCTCTCTCCCCATGTTTCCTGTCTGTATCTTCACTTTCAACTGTCTAATAAGGACAATAATGCAAATGTCTTTTGTATCTGTATCGCTGTGATGTCTTGTTTTTAACCCTGGAACGCTGAATCTCCCTTCTGCACAACAAACTTAGCGTTCGGTACTAATAAAGAAACCTTGAACCAAATTTCATGGCAATCTATCTAAAAGTTGTTGAGATATGTCACTAAAAAATGTAAATGTCAACCTGATGGTGGTGACAGAGGGAAAGTCAGAGGATCACCAAAGAGAGTAGGATTCATCCTCTGGGGAGCATTAATGTCTGTACAAAATTTCATCTCAATCTGTCCAGTAGGTTTCGAGATACTTCAGTCAGGACCAAAGTGGTCTACAGACCCACCTGTGTAGTTTTTCCAGAGCCAGTCTCTCCCACCACCAGCACCACCTTGTTTTCTCTGATGAGCTGGATGATCTCCTGCTGGCGTTCATGCACAGGCAGGGAGCATCGAAAACTGTCCAGTTCTGATGGACTCCTCCTCCGAGGCACCATGGGTATGCCGTTGTTTAAGCGCCCGCTTGCTCTGTTCCTGTCACAACTGCTGTCTGAGGGAAGAGCTGAAGAATATTACATATGTAATATTACCTATACAACACACCTGTTGACTGGACATGGTATTTATTCCATCTTGACATGCTGAACCATGGTTGCATGGTATGATGATTTGGGTTGGGTGGTGTCCTGACATTACTGCACTGTGTGTAGCAGCATGCATGGAATATCACAAGGTCCGTTTAGCCCCTGGATGCATAGCTCATATAAAGGCCAGTTCAGACCAAAGATTTGTGACGAGGCGAAACCGTTTTAGAACGTTCCAGGGAAAAATTGCAGCGGTGTGAACCAGCCCGTCTCAGCCCGACTCACGCCTGCTGCTGGTGTCGCCTGTCAAATCGTCAGTGGCTGGTTTTATAACGTAAAGCACATCAACTGTTTCAACAGCCAATCAGCTCGTAGGAAAGTCAGTCAGCCATCGTTTTCGCCATTTCAGCAAACTAGAAATGCAACTGTAGCAAGTAACTCACGATCACTATCTTCATTCATATTTTAAGATGCTACAAATTATATCCAGCTACAAAAATGCCTGAAAAGCCGGCAGTTAGAACAGCAGTACAGAGAGTCGTTGCTATGGAAACAATACACAGTCTCGTCTAGTCGCATTGATGTAAACTGGCAGGTTAAGGGCATTGCAAGTAGTTGCAAGTTTCAACTCGTCTTGTCGCGAATCTTTGGTCTGAACTGGGCTGAACACAGAGGAGAAAACAGAGCTGTTATTTATTTGGGAATGTTGTGTTTTCCCACTAAGTTACAGTGACACTGGACACAGAGTGGAACAGACAGAAATTGAGTGCTGACTTTGTTCAAGTGTAGTTGGGTGACTTGGGTATCTGCAAACAAGGGTATAACCCTTGTAAATCTATAAATGTGTCCCTCCTGTAGCCCAGAGAGCAAAGCATCATGAATCTTTTTTACAATAGGTGGGCAGTATAGAAAACACAGTTTTGCCAGTTTTTTCAACAGCGCACAGTCCTAGTTTATACACATACACTGCCACTCACCAGGCTCTGCAGCCATAGACATGCCACTTTTGTTGTTGGACTGCAGGTCAGTGCGTTCCTTATTGCTGACGGGGAACCTCTGAAGAAGGCTGCGAATTAAATATAAGGAATTGTGGGAGAGCATGAGGGGCATGGTAGGCCGAGGTTTGTCTGAACCATCCCTCTTCCTGATGGTGAGGAAGCGATTTGGTCCTTTCCTGAAAGAGAAGGAGAGAATTTTCCATTAACATACTTGTCAAAACTGATTTAGACTTGTGTTTATCGAGCGCCAAAAACTGTTGCTGTAGATGGTCCAAAAATCTGGGAGTGGTATTACTCCGTCACCATGGGTGTGTGAATGAGACCAATCTGTAAAGGGCTTTGAGTACCGTTGAGGTTGAAAAGTGCTATATAAGTGAAGTCCATTTACCATTTATTGAAAACTTGGGTCTTATTCTCATGATAACATTGTACTGCCATGCATTAAAGGTCCAAGGTCGGACACAAACCGGGGATGTATGCGGTTCATGATCAGCACAGCATGCAAACGGTTAACTACAGTCCTGCCCTATATAAAGTACCTACACCATAGGTTTTAATTATGTCATATTATGCTCTAATTATGTTCCACACAGTAACTGTGATGACGTTCTTTCATTCACTTTGTGATACAGAGCAACACAGGGCAATAAACATACATATAGAACTGGAGTTAAATAAGGTAACTTCCATTTCTACTCGTGTCATTACTGAACATAAGACTGTTGCTGTGCAGGCGCTGTGTTTACATTCCTTCATTCACTGTGATAGAGAGTGGGGATCACTTTGTTAGATGTGTTTTACTGAAAAGGAGAATATTATTGTCTTTCTTCTTCTATCAATCTCAACCAGCAGCAGAAACACAAGCAGCCAGAGCTGACCGATCACAGTTCTTGCAGTCACCATGTGGTATCTCTGTACCCACTGTAGCCCCAACATGTAATTACACTTTCAGCTACAGTGTAGCGTACAGCAGCTATGTGCGTAGGCTCCAAAGCTACACCCTAACCCCTTAACACAGAACTACAAATCCAGCTTTATTGTAAAAGAACTTGTAGCCCTTTGTAAGAGTGAGTGTGTGTAATTTTGTAAATGACTCGTCATTTTCAGTCCTAGTTATAATTTCAGCACAGTTCCTCAGAGTTGATGATGATGATTGATGAACACAGGTCCTGGTGGAGTAACTTACCCTTTACTCTTAGAAATGTATCCCAGGGACTGTGCCATTCGATGAATAAAAGCCCTCTCAGTACTGGCCAAGGAGGAGGGAAATTCCATCTCTGTTCAGTCAGAGAAAGGAAAGGGTAAATATTAGGACACTCTACAAGACTCGACCATCATACCTTCCTGCACACACTGGTGTGATATAACCAGATGTTTTACTCAGGTTGACCAAATACAAGTGTTCTGCTTTTATTTTGATACTCTGATATAAATCCATAAAAACAGTTGATACCTTTCTGGTCACTGTAGCGAAACCTCTCCAGGGAGAGGTTCACTGCTATCTTGACTTCTTCATCGATGTGAATTTCTTTGAGGCCGTTGGAGATGGAACCACGAGGTGGTGTGTTCTGGCTCTTGGCTGGTTTATGTGAAGCCATACCAGCATTCGACATGATGCACTGTAACAAAACAACAGTTTATCTTAGCACAGGGACAGCAGGAATTGACAGGCGGTCATTCCTACAGTTCATTTGTTGGACGTCTAATCAAACAAACTGCTTAACGTTTTGCGCTATACCACGTCTCCTGAATGTACCCAGAATACAACAAGACAACTAATGAGAGAAGTGGGAACAATTAGTTAACAAACACACTTTAATTGTGCGTCAAATGAAAAGGTCCATACTTTATTAGAGCTGACAGTTAAAGGTATGTTTGGAAATTTCCAATTCTATTTCTTTTTTTCTAAAACTAAAATTAAACTGTATTGAAAGTCAGGTCTTGTTTAAATATTCTTTCATCAGATGTTTCCTGATGGAAGTCATAACTTTTCCCAATGTTATACTATTTAATTACAAATTCATGTATGGCTGCTTGTGTTAAGACAAAATTAAATGCTTCTGTATGTGAGAGGTTAGAGTGGTGAAATGGATAAAATCCTCTATCACGGTGTCTGTCATTTTATATTGTGATATCGATATGTATCATTCCATACATTTTAAAGAAAATAAGTAAAGAAACTGTCTATGAATAATAAAACAAACACAGGACTGTCTGTTTATGGAAATTCCAGCAAATTAAAGACCTGACAAGGCACTGATGCAAAAATCATCTAAAAATTAAATTTAGCCATAAATCAGTTCTGCTCATTGATTTATAACATTGTCCACATTATCCTAAAGGGCTCCACAGATGATCAGCAGTAAAACCGCTCTGCGCTGGCTGTGCCATTGGTTTCCTATGGGGAGAGAGGTGGCGCCCAGCTAGGAAGGAAGCGCTACCCCTGGTGTGGTGCACCCATATGGATGTATTATGGGTGCAGCGCTTGAAATTGCCACAGAGCTGTGCTCAAAGTTCAAATTATTTCAACTTTGACCTTGGTTACCACTGACCTTTCAAAGCACAACCAATGAAATAGCAGCTGTATGCAAGCAGAGGAGGTGATGGAAGAAAAACTTATATTGTGTGTTTCAGAGTTTCCTGAAGTCTATAACACAACATTAAAACATAGCCTACCACAATCCCGCCAGTAAAGTAATGCATGGCGAAATCTCAGCAGTCAGATGGGGCTACCAGGTTTGTGAATAGGCACATAGTTTAAGAACTTGGCTAAATCCAATGCTAAAGTTAGCACTTTTGGATAACATATACCTGCACTATGCTCTGCGGCCTACCTCGAGATGAAGGTCTGAAGGCAGCTTAATACATATACTGTACGTATACACATATATGTTAAAGGGAGAGCTATCATGGTGCAAACAGCATGGCAAAATCTCCGACGGTTGACAAATTTATATTGAATCACTGTATATTGTGTATATAATGGAGAAGATTTGGCTTGTTTTGAAAAAGGGGAAAACCACCTATTTTACCAGTCTTGAAGTGGAGTACTGCTCAGTCTGTTAGCTTCAATGCTGCTTGCACCTTGGCACCATAACCCTTTCTGTCTAACTGGATCATGTGATAGACTCCTATTTGCTCCCACTTCAAGACATTCAGCTTCCTTCAAATCTGGTTCTAATTTCAATGACTAAGTGGCTAAAAGGCTACATGATAATATTGGTGAAACTTGACCTATGCAGAAGAGTGGTAATTAGCCATGTGAAACATGTTTCACAGTAACATTTAGCCCCCCTATGTTACAGCACCACGTAGTGAGGAGATTCCACAGTTTAGATCCGGTAATGTGACACGACTGTCACTTGTCATGTCACAATACTGTGCTATATCTTATATTACTAACGTTACTACGTTTGTGCTTAACCACATACAATCAAGTATCTGCGCATTCTGTAAGTCTTACCAGGCTGTATGGACTATTAAGGCTTGACCCAAACTGAAGAGGGTCGGAGGACACGGCTGCTGTGTGAAACAGAGGAAGAGAGGAAAACGTTATGGATTTATAATAACGTGACATGTTTAACGCTATTGTGATGCCTTTTCAGTGGCTGTTTTTCATAGGTAAATGACTGTCGGTGTTTTTGTTTTCGGTTGCAGGCGGAACTGTGGACTTGAGACTTTTAACTCGACAGAAAAAAACATAAAGTTAGGATTGAACGTTTCTGAATGTCTGCGTACGTGTGAGACTAAGGTTAGGGCTAACTTGTAACGTAACTATATAGTCAACAAGCAAGTCGGTGTAATGTCAAGCCGCTACGTACTTAGGTTGTATTGGCGACAAGCGGACGTTAGCTAAGTTTTCTTTTAAGAAGCCTCTCCACAACGAGCTCGTGTGTTTCATTTCACTAGTATCGAAACACTAACTTAGCTAAGTTAGCTGCAAGAGACACACCACGGTAACAAAACTGTAGTTAGCTATATGTCCAACGAACCTTGCCATAAAACTACTTAACGCAGATACTGTGCCTTGATTAGTGAGAGCTTCGGCAGTGGTCTCAAACGAACAGCACCCGGTCACATTAGGGGGACGAACTCCATTGAAATGTTCCAGCGGTTCCCAGTGTTTTGGTTTTGACCGCCAACAACGGAAGTACATCCGGTAGGACTCCTTCAGAATTAAAGAGTCGTTACGACGAACCTTACGTTTGACCTGAAAACATAATTTTACTCACAAAGTAATGGCGTAATTATTTCTAATATTTGAATTGCAATAACTGTTCAATGACAATTTGTTTAAAGCCCATGAAACTCAGAAACGGCAATTCTGGATTACTTCTAAAGTGACACAGGTAGCGTTAACCTTTCATTGTCACTGCAATAAAATCCTGTATATTATACTATTTATATCCTTCTAGTCTAATTAAAAATACTGAGATAAAAATTGATTAATAGGCTGAAAATGATCAGGTAAAGTTATATTTAGTCCAGTAATTGTGACTTCCGGTTAGGTATTCAGCCTTCAAAATAAAAGCACCGTCGAATATATACTATAGATAAAATCTGATTTTACAGTAGGGGCTGGCTCAATTTGTGGCTGCGGCAGCTAGTAGTGGCATTTCCGGTGGCAGCCTGAGCAGCCACCGACCTGCCACGGCTGCTGCCGCTATTTGAGGCAGCTGCCGCTGCTGCCACCGACCTGCCACGGCTGCTGCCGCTGTTTTAGGTGGCTGCCACTGACCTACCGCGGCTGCCACCGACCTGCCACGGCTGCTGCCGCTGTTTTAGGTGGCTGCCACTGACCTGCCGCTGCTGCCACCGACCTGCCGCGGCTGCTGCCGCTATTTGAGGCAGCTGCCACCGACCTACCGCGGCTGCCACCGACCTGCCGCGGCTGCTGCCGCTATTTGAGGCAGCTGCCACCGACCTACCGCGGCTGCCACCGACCTGCCGCGGCTGCTGCCGCTATTTGAGGCGGCTGCCACCGACCTGCCGCTGCTGCCACCGACCTGCCGCGGCTGCTGCCGCTATTTGAGGCGGCTGCCACCGACCTGCCGCTGCTGCCACCGACCTGCCACGGCTGCTGCCGCTGTTTTAAAATTTTAAAATCTTAAAATTTTTATTTTATACAAGTTTGTTTCTGTATTGTTGTTTATTGTGTGTGTGTTTTGTGTGGCTTGTTTGTTGATGTATGACATTCATTATGATTGTAACACATTTGTATAACATGTGCTATCCTGTAAATATTATAATAGCACACGATTCTTAGTTGCATTTACTGATTCCACATTTTGTGATGCATGTTTTTCATTGTCTTTTTATAACATCTGTGTATCTTACATACAAACATATATATATACTATATGTTTATGGTATTTAACAACAATCTTTTTTAATATGTGTGGTATGTTCTCTGATATCATTAAGTTAATATTTTCAGAATGATAAAATTAAATTGCATAATGTATGCTTAATGTAATTAATTACAAATTAATTATTAATTAAATCTGCCACATACATAAACTTTCCATTGCCTTCTTATGAATCATATATATATACGTATATATATATATATACATATATATACATACATATATATATACGTATATATATATATACATATATATACATATACACGTATATATATATATACATATATACATATATATATACATATATATGTATATATATATGTATGTACATATATATATATATATATATATATGTACATACATATATATAAGATAAGATAAGATAAGCCTTTATTGTCCCACAGCGGGGAAATTTTTAGCGTTGCAGCAGCCAGCAAAAGTGTCATATATAGAAATACAATAAAAATAAATAGAAAAATAGTCCTATACACAGTATAGACAGAAATAAATAATAGAGTGACACATATATATATACATATATACATATATATATACACACATATGTATGTATGTATGTATGTATATATATATATATATACACACACACACACACACACAAAGAGGCAGAGGCAACACTTAAACTTTATGATAGGGTATGACACTTTATGACACAAGTGGCATGAGGTGATTGGCTATTTTAATGGTCACATTTGAAAGTTAGGCTATATGTTAGACTATAAGGAGTCGTAAGTACATTAAATGTACGAAGTCCTACATAAGACAATATACCGAAATTTTGGAAACCTAGTGCGTTTTGTTATCATTTATGAGAAAGAGGCGGCAGGAGAGAAGTAAGCTACAAAGGCAAGGTAAGCCTACCAAATGAATTGTTTGTAAGAAATGTATCCTTTGAAAATGTTGGAAATTGTTACTACATAGTTCCCAGATACAATTATTATAACATAACCCTATTTTCTGACAGATATGGAGTTAAAGTGAAGCTCAAATAGGCCTACTTAAATTGCCTTCCATACCTGGCAACCCTTCAGGGCGTGAACTGGATCGTAAAAAGGGGATCACTGCCCACCTTTTTGTCAGAGTGGACATTTACAGTAATACTTCTGTCAGGCAATGCAAGCCCAAGATACCCTAACGACTGAAGAGACCTAGGTAATCAGATTTAGTTAGATGTATGCCTTTATGTTTTGAAAGCGCGCATTTATTTTGTTAATTTGAATCGACAATATGATACCTACGTTCCCAACACATAGTGTTTGTTTGTAGTGGCCTAAGTAAGCTACAGTTAACTAAAACTTAATTTTATTGCATACTTGGTTTAAACTGTCAGCCTGGCTTGGAAAAAATTCATGTTCCCATTTCTTGTTGACCAGTCACTTTAATCTATCCAGACTCTTGACTTGGTGGCTGGGCCCGTTTAAACGAGTATGGAAAATGGAAGGTGAGAAGGGCTACAAATAGTAATTCGTATGGAGCGTAAATGTTGCCTTGCCAGTTCACAATTCACACAGCTTTTAAGTCTTGTATTGTTAACCACTTCTGTCAGCATGGTATATAAAATAGTTTTTTCCATGTTTCTTCTTTACCCCAGACAGAAGAGATTATCCAGCGACTGGAAAAAATCCTGTCAGTGCCCGGATCTGTAGCTGAGAAACAGCTATTCATTACAGAGGTCATTTTGCCAGAGGTAAGCTAATGAGGATATGTACCAAATTATCAATTAGTACAAAAATTACATTTACAGCAAAAAATTAGTGAGTAAGTAATGGCATAAGCTTCTAAGAGCTACGAGTGTCAATAGACTTTGGAGAATTTTGAAAACCATTTGAAGAATAGATATCACAACTACAAAATGGAAACATGACTTTCTACTATAATTAATCTCTAGCCGTTAGAATCCAAACTGCAGTACTAAGTATAAATATCAATTTAAGTGAAAACATAAATGTATACAAAACTGAAAACTTCAATGTGATTAAAGCTGTCAATTTTTTACATGCATATTATTATTATTATTGTTATTAATAATATTTTATTTTTTGTAGGTTTTGATTCAGTGGTTGCAAAGCAACAGCAACATGTGCCGATACCGAGCAGAATCTGTGCTTCTGAAGAGCACATCTTCCAAGGAAAAGAAAAGGTACAGGACATTGCTTACATTGTGGGTGTGCAAGCATGCCTATGTGCAATATCACTAAATCCATTCTGCTAGTCGTGGCATAGAGTGGTTTTGCAGGTCAAGATGACGTCACTGTAATGACGGAATGTGGCACTGGTTCATTTACAGATAATTTTCTTTTTTCCAGAGCTGCAGAGATGATAACAAGTGACATAGAAAGCACAAAAGAGGTAACATTTTCATTTGTGAATATAAGCCTAGTAGATGAATTTAATACAAAGATAATAAATTGTGGGGTCCCTAATAAACAAAACAAAACAGTTCACACTAGGAAATACTAAAACAGTAAACATTAACAACCTTATGAATGTCATTTAGTAAGATATATCATATGAAGGTATTGTCTGTTGCTTGATCATGAGACAATACAGTATCACTTCACTGCTGTAACTTGAAGCAGCTTTTGTGCACTCACTGGACACAATAACGGTGCTCCTTTGATTGATTTGATTTGTATTGATCAAGAACTGACTAGATATTTGTTGCAACCATTTGTTTTAAGTAATAATTAACATTAAACATTAAGGTAAATCTGACTTGTGCAGCAAGACAAAATTTGACGGAAGACTTAAAATTCCCACTGTCCTTTCAATGGAAAAAGAGGACCAAACTGAAATCATCCAGGATCTGAAGAGCTGGGAAGGTGATCATGATGAGGGTTCTCCAGTGCAACTTTTAACTTTTGTTTTTCAAAAAAAAGGACTGAGACATTCTGCACAGAACTTGTGGATAAAAAGAACTACAAAGTTTTCTCCAGCTTTTAGGAAGACTGATTCATCCTTGTGGACCAATGCTGCAGTCATAACAAACTCACGCTGTGCAGCCAAATTTAACTGCAAAACTTCACTGTATACTGGGTTTTAAATATTTTATTTATATTGGAATATTTTAATAAGGAGTTTTAATAAAGGCGCTAATAAAAAGAGTGAACAACAACAGCTGAATAGTGTCTTCATTACTGTAATATTTCATTCAGATGCTGTACTATGGGAACATAGTGCAGCATCTGAAAGTCAGGACTGTATTAACTGAATAACATTTTTTTCAGTCCTTAGTACATGATTTGAAATTATGATCCTGTGATGCACTGGGAAATGTAAATCAATATCTTTACCTGCAGTTAACTGGGAGCACAGTTTGTCTTTGCTGTCTTGTAACACAATAAATAAAGCTGTTTCATCCTAAATGTGACCCAGTGGCAGCGGCAGGTCAGTGGCAGCCGCCTCAAACAGCGGCAGCTACAGCGGTAGCTACCGCGGCAGGTCGGTGGCAGCCGCCTCAAATAGCGGCAGCAGCCGCGGCAGGTCGGTGGCAGCCGCGGTAGGTCGGTGGCAGCCGCCTCAAATAGCGGCAGCAGCCGCGGCAGGTCGGTGGCAGCAGCGGCAGGTCGGTGGCAGCCGCCTCAAATAGCGGCAGCAGCCGCGGCAGGTCGGTGGCAGCAGCGGCAGGTCGGTGGCAGCCGCCTCAAATAGCGGCAGCAGCCGCGGCAGGTCGGTGGCAGCCGCCTCAAATAGCGGCAGCAGCCGCGGCAGGTCGGTGGCAGCCGCCTCAAATAGCGGCAGCAGCCGCGGCAGGTCGGTGGCAGCCACCTAAAACAGCGGCAGCAGCCGCGGCAGGTCGGTGGCAGCAGCGGCAGGTCGGTGGCAGCCGCCTCAAATAGCGGCAGCAGCCGCGGCAGGTCGGTGGCAGCAGCGGCAGGTCGGTGGCAGCCGCCTCAAATAGCGGCAGCAGCCGCGGCAGGTCGGTGGCTGCTCAGGCTGCCACCGGAAATGCCACTACTAGCTGCCGCAGCCACAAATTGAGCTTGCTCTTTCTCTGATTTTATGTATATTTTGTTAAACCGTATTTTGACCAATCATTTCAATAAATTAGTAAAACTTGTGCATTCTTGCCAAACATACCGTAGATATTCAGTGCTGGTGATGAAAAAGGGGTCATGACCATCATAATCTGTGGAGTTTAATATCCACTGCAAATATCAGTAGCTAGTTGTTGAGATAACCTTCTCCAAAGTGTTGGACAGAGAGCAACATTACAGTCCTTTGGCCCCACTGTTATTCTAAATGTTTCCTCTTCCTATAGAGCCCTCCTTGGAAACATACTAAAAAAGTCATTTTGCTTCTGTTCACTTTAGTAGCATGTTTCCTATCTTCCATGTTTGGTGTGTAAAGTTGGAAATACATTATATTTATTATAGAAAACACATTTACTAAACCTACTAGACTAAGAATACAATCAATGTACAATTAGCCCCAAGATATGAGCCTTTCTCCAGGAGAAAAGAAACTTTAAAATGTTTGATATAGTGCATATTTATATTAATAGTATAATAAGTCAACAGCTGATTGTGAAAAAACAGACTTTATTAATATTCACATTTTATGTCAAAACACCATTGAAGCCAAAGGACAACTTGAGATCACCATCTGTACCAATAACAAAGACCCCCAGTTAAAAACACCACAAGAAGAGATCTCACATCCAGATTTAGGCATCTCACTGAGAAAATATAAATTGTTAGATTGTAGGTTGAACTTTAAAGACTTCTAAAACAGTTACTGACTCTATGAAAATTGCCTTTGCTTATGTTTTCAGCTCTAGTTGCTAGAAATCCCTTAATGTGGCCCTTTCGGAGAGTCATCTATAATGTTTTTGAGAATAACTTATGTTCACAGTAGTCTAACACAGTGGTCCTCCATCATGGCCCATAGCCCAAGAGTCTGCAAGTTTTCATGGCAAACACTATAGCAGCTAACTAGTGGATCGCCAAGAATATGATTGAGAAGTTCTGGTCTAAGAAATCTCAACAGGAATTTAAACCTGTAAAGCCTGCAGGACACATCAGCCTTGAATTACAAGACTACTGAAAAATCCCAGCAGGATGTGGGTCACTTTAAGGCAACAACAATGTATGGAGGTCTGTGGCTGAAAATATTCAAATTAAAATATTCAATCACATTGAAATGTCATTTTCCTTATGTGTGTGCATGGGGAAAGGCAAGTATAAAATGTTAAAATCCAATTTTCACATATATATAGTGGAAAATACACTATCGCTGTCAAAACGAAACTGATAATGAAAACTACTCCATTGACCACAATGATAATTAAACTGAATGTGAAATTGACTTTGTATTTTCATTTTCAAATTGGCAGACATTGTACGACCTGAACTTGAAAATGAGATTCAAACTAAACTCTTCTATTTGCATTTGAATTGAGTTTGTGGCCGTTTTCATGGTCATTTTAATAATGGTCAGTCTCATAATTGTTGACTTTGACAGTTTTCACAGAAGAGGCATGCAAGAATCCTGCCATTATGGAAATTTTCATTTTCATTAGAAACACGCTAACAACAGAACATAATTTAAATTCAAATAAGTCAGGTTTGCAATTTCATTTAGGTTGCACTCTGTCAATCACTTTGATTCATTCAATTATTATTATCATTATACAGTTCTATGCTGCGGAGTACACTGAGAATTATCTGAAATCTTCATTTTAATTTGTAATTTTTCTGGCCTTAATTATGGATTTTCAAACATCAATTTGATTTAATGAATTTATTTTAATATAACAGTAACGTGAATTTAATGACATTCAACTTGCGAAGATGAAGTTGCAAAGTCAATATTCCATTACATTCTACATTCTTGGATAAAATCTGACGCAATTTTGGTAATAAAGCCAATAATACTGTAAATACGCAAAGCCAATAACACTGTTTTTGGTACGCAATTGGAAGAACAGAGGAAACGATCAACAACTAAATTATTATGTCTTAAAAATCAATATATAACATGATAAATTTAACATTGATTAACAAGATATCACAGCTGAATTTATTACTTTCACCTTTACTTTACATGTGCTTAAAATCCATTATATTCTCAAAACCTTTGATCTTCTGCCTTTAAAAGACTAATGGTTAACCTGCGCAGTCCTCTCCTTATGGTCTATGTGTTGTCTCCTTTTAAATGATGAATTTAGGTATTCAAAGATGAAGAACTGAAAGCTAAAGTTAGGATTCCACCATGGACAGATTGAAGACAGTGCTGTTAGGTTACCACCTGTTTTATACGGTCTGAAAAGTTGGGCAACAAAGGCAAACAACTCCAGTGAAGCGTATGTAATGTGTTCAATGAGAAATGGGCAACTCCCTGCTGATGACAACCAAGGCAAGAAGAAGAAGGGCATGTTCAGTAACATCCTTGCCTGGGCTATAAGGTAAAAAGTTGTTACAAGAGAGGCACGCTCATCATCAGCCATGTCAGTAGTCAAAACACTTCATGATGGCGTCTCGGTCAAATTTGAAATTGAGGAAAGCCTTGGAGGACAGCAGGTGCTCACAGACTCTGCTGTGGGCCGTCTGGTGACCGTTGGGGCTGCATGGAGTCACATCTGTGAAAAGAAAAGCTCATTTACATGTTTCAGTTGTGGAAGATGTTCACTTGGCCTTTCATTTTAGGAAGGTTTGAAACCATGGTGAAAGGAAGATGTTTGTTCCCCAATTCAGTTTGCTGTTGTTCCAGCATTCAATCATATGTGCTCTTTCTGGACCACAACCAGTTCTCCTCACTTAGCCCCTGACACACATACAATTCATTGCAGAGCCCCTTTAGGGTCAAGTCTGATTTAACCAACCAGGCAAAGCAGGCAACTGCCCTTGTGGGCCCCCAGAGTGCAGGTTGTCTGTGTGGCAATAACTTTGTGGTAATTTGATTAATAACACATTTCTTGGCAATATACACCACTGGGGCACAATAAAACTGAAAAGGTAAGCATCCAAGGTGGACCCTAGATTCTTACCTGATCTTGAGGCCCTGTCTTATAAAGGGGGCTCTGTGTCAAAATCTAGTTTTAATAAGTGTAATATTTCAGTTGATATTATGCTTACATAGTGTATATTCTTGAACAAATTTGTGTTTATCAAATATACATAATAAACATATTTTAATGGATCAGTATCAGCTAAAATCAAAATGCTTTCTTTACTGCACTCTACAGCGTTGCTTTACTGAACTGTACTGTGTTTATTTACTGTACTCTACTGTGCAGTCATCTTCTCTGTAGTGGATCATGTCAGTTTCAGGAGTCTCATTCTCCCAGTGAAACTATCATTCTTATCATATCAATAATTTAAGTTTACAATCTTAATATATTTGTGAAAGATTTGTGTGTGTGTCAGATTTAGTATAAGTATAACTATAAGTATCAGATCCGACTCTGTATCTGTATATACCTAATATTAAAGGACTCTGATTGGGATTGGGGACAAACTAAACTTTACCACGACTTCCATAACTGGAAATTATTAGGAAATTACAGAGCTTAAAAATAATGTGTTACACTTGATACAAAATGTCCTCTTACATTTTTCTGAATTGTGCCCTTATTTTGGCAATTTCCACACAGATACTTTTTACTACCATATGCCCCCTAGTATTTCACTCTGTAAATGTTCTGGTACATGTCCGTCTCATGTTTGAAAAGGAGCTGGAGTTTCCTGTAAACGTATCTGCCAACTCAGGATCCAGTAACACATCTGTAACGTTTTCTACACAATTCAAGTGTGAATTCAATGATGTCACATTAGCAGATACAGTGCAGGAGTAAGCTAAGTTAGCTTAGCAGAGTGGGTGCGGTCTCAAAGTTTGACATGATAACTGTACAAACCATACCTCTCTCAAAACTGTCTTGCAGTCTTCTGGGTTGAAGTCTTTTATCTTCTTTCTGTGGAGACAGTATAAGAGTGCATTGCTTATAATTAAACAATCACTTACAGAGCAGGATCATGCCAAAGTCAACCATTTTCAACATACACTTCTACGTACAGTGGCTTTAAAATTGGTCTAAGATCCATTGAATGGAGCACAAAATAGTCTGTGCAGTGCAGGAATGTCAATTTCACTTTTTTACTGATGACTGGTAGTGAGGTTTAGAATTTTTTCTTTTTCTTGACATCAGAATCACATGTGATTTTAATACTTACTAAATCAACATCATCTGAAACAAATATGGTTTTGTACTTACCAACATGGTTTTCACTTGCTGGTTGCTGGCTCCATTGTCATTGGCTCCTTTCTTCACATAAGGCGAGTCCTGAGATTTCTTCCCATTGCCTTTCAAGTTTGGGTTCTACAGAGCAAAGAACAGAAGTTGTGAGGTAACTGTGATGTAGCAACTCTGTCTCAAGCCACTGACAGATTGTCCCATTTCAGGGGCTGTATCAGTTAAGCAGGCTGAACCTGGATTTAATCCAAAATGAGACGTCACCACCAGTTCCTGTCCATAGCCTCACAAAGACAACTAACAGTGTGTTAAAGTGGTCCTCATCAACTCAGTGTTTTTATCAGCTCATGATTAGCTGAGCATTGGTCCCCTGGGTTACCTTAAGGACAGGCCAAGGGTGCCATAAAATGTATTAATTTCCAATTTTCTTACTGTACATATGGCCAAATAATAAAATGAAGCGACATTTACATCAACTACATTTATATATTCTGTTTTAAAACATGTCAAAACAGCAGAATTAAATATCAAAAACCTTATAAAATATGCCTGAATGCCTCATCTGCAACAAAACCCAGATCAAGGGGTGCCATGGTTTAGAAAAGGTTGGAAACCACTGGATTAGAGGTTATAGGAAATATAAAGAGTATAAAGCATTATATTCCCTTTTACACTCAATTTCAATTATTTAACTATATTATGTGTTGATGTAATCAGTATTTTTAAATGGTCTAATAACCCTTTACTGCTGTCAATTTCAGGCTCCATACACCTGAATGCAGATACCTGGCAAATACACCAGATCTTTTTTATTATTTTGAACCAGAGTAGCAAATAATTATCCATGCAGGCCCTGATATCCAACATATGCTGTATGTCCAGTATCCACAGCCGCCGTGATGGAAATGTCCATTCAGCCTTTAATTGTGCATACATTGTCACAGTCCGGGGATGTACGAGGATTTAAAAAGTAGGTAGTTCAAATAAACTGTACATTAAGCCACATAAATCAACAGACACTTAGTTGCAGCCAAGTCCATTTGCTTTCTGATATAATCAATAAAGGCACCCCAAATCTTAACAATCTTTCTATTCTCTCTAAATAACCTTTTTAGCTACTGCATAACAATACAAAACATTAAAGCCTGCTGGGTCTCCTATGGCGGTTTTAAGGAGCTTTCAGAATAATCCAAAACAGCAAGTACACGGCCTGGGTGTCCCCATCCCCTCATCCCAAAGCTCATCAGATATCTCAGAACCATCAGTCATTGTTTTCCTCTGCCAAGCAAACGTGTATCTATTAACTGTTGGTAACATGTAGCCTCACTGTTGCATAATGGTCAACTGTAGCAGAGTAATCGTGACTTTTCTAACCTGATTCAGCTCATACTGGCTCAGCTGGCCCACAGCCTTCTGCTGCTTGTGTTTTGTCCAGCTGTCTCCTGGAAATGCATCAGTACCTGTGAGGCGGCGGGATTTTGACCTAAGAGATGGAAGAAAAAACAAAGTATCCACTTTGAAAACAATATGTTTTCTATTGTACAAGGTGGATGGTCAACTGTTGTTGGCCCAGAAGGTAATGCCTTAAACGTCTGCTAAAGGGTCATTATTGTACAGTATTGTCACATTCAGGAAATATCACTAATATCCAGCTCTTCAGACCACTAACAAATTCAGTCCCATAGATCTCATCAGACAATAACTACTTTTGGCATCAGGGATATTACGTGCAAATCACTTATTTATAGCCTTGGTCTTATTTATATTTTAAAATGATTGTCGTTTCTTCAGCTTCTTATTCTATTCTAGTTACGTGATTATATGGTTATATTTCACCTTGCTGAATATCACTTTCTGCTTTTGCTTTAACTGAATAAACCACAGGTATCACCGTTTCATCTAATTTCATATTAGATACTTCAGTCATGCTTCTGATGATGTTGCTTGTAATTAACAACTCTGCCTCTTTCACATGAACGTGCTCTTAGCTGGATTGTAAAAAGCAGAGTTAACAGAACCAGCTGATAACCAGCTTTGTGATACTCCAGGATCACCAGTGTTAGGCTCAATTAAGCAGGTAATCCAAAGAGACCCAGACTGAGTTGAATTTGCTTTGTGGTACTGATCCTGATTTTGCTAAACAAAAAACAAAACAAACAAAAAAAGACACACACAAACAAAAAAGGAAAGGTTTCCCGTTTTGTACGGGAATTAAAACTGCATTAATCAAGATTTTCTGGCCACTTGGGGGCAGCAGAAGCAGCTGAAGACACAACATTGACATATCATCACCTATCAAAGTTGTTATAGTGAATGTGTTAGCAAAATGTTGCCGTTTTACACATCCAGCAGACACAGAGCAACTTGATCATTCATGTGGAGTGGTGTTCGTGTCACCTGATGAATGTCAGTCCAGTGTTCCCTCTCTGTTAGCTGTTTTTGGTCTCCACCAACTCCTGAGGGAAATATCTGGCTCTTTAGCTGCTAAATGCTCCACTATGTTCACCAGCTCCTCTCTAACTGTGTCTGTCTGCTGGTTGCTGCTGAGCAGGTAGTGGACAGTGGCTTTATCAGAGCTTTTTTCACAGAATAAAAGATGCCTGCTGCTGCTGGAAACCAGGTTGATGAGAGCAGCGTTTGTGAGAATTAATGGCAAATTCTACTGAGGACTGATGAAGTGTTTTTACCGAGCATTGTCTGAAGTCTTGCTTGGAGTATTGCCGTTGTTTGCAAAGTCCTCATCGCTGTCTGTTGACTCGCCTTTCAGCTTGCTGATCCATTCTCGCAGCGGTCTGTACAGGTGGAGTAGGAAGTGTGCCATCAATGCCACACAAAAGTTCAACAACATTGAGGCAACCACACATTGATATTTTTACATTTATGTTTGTACAGATTAAGCAAACGAGATACATGTTATTTAGTGAGCTTTAGAGGTGACGGTAGGTGTATTGTTAAAGAGCTGTTTCGCCCTGCTTGCTTTAGCTAGCTAAGCTAGGCTAGTCAAGTCCTGACTCCAGCTCTATACTAAGACATGAAATTGATATCCATCTTCTCATCTCACTCTCAGAAGGAAAGCAAATACATGTATATTCCTTTAATAATGAAAATGATAAAAATCTTCTACATACACACACCTTATGAATGGGATGGCCATGAAAAACCTGTTGGGGGCAAGTCCAAGTTTAGACTTTGGGGTCATGTCATTCCTGTGACATGGCAGCTTCTCAATAGAAAACCATTCAATGTTCTAAAAGAAAGAAGAACAAGATCATAAAATGTTTCCGTCAGCTAGAAAAAGCTGGAAATCAATCTGAGGAGAAAATGTGTCAAAAAGCAATTCCTACCCTGATCTCTTTTCTTGTTTTGGGGTTGAACTTGGTATCCTTTGACACCCCTGGTATGATGTAGAGCCGCACCAGCTGGTCAGTGATTTTCTGCTCTATGTACACATCTTTGCAGATGCGATTCTTGATGTCAAAGCCAGTCTCCTCCAACACCTGGAAAACACCCACAACTTTGAACTATGAAATACAAGCATTACTTATATATGGCTCTTAATTTTCAGTTGGTCAAAGTTGAACAGTAAACAACACGTGACTCACTTCACGAACTGCACAGTCATGAGGAGCTTCATCCTCATTAACTTTCCCCTTTGGAAAGCCCCAGCCTGACTTCGCAAGGTAGCCCTGAACAAGCAGAACCTGAAGAGAAAAGTGAACCAGTTAGCTGCAGCATGTGTGGTGGAGGGTGTGTCATGGCATGATTCATATGAAAAATATTACTTGTGTGAAAGTTAAGTAACCTACGAACAAGTATTTTGTGTGTGTGTGTGTGTGTGTGTGTGTGTGTGTGTGTGCGCGCGCGCGCGCGCGTCCAAAGCCTGATGTATCTTATTCCTCTGTGCCATAGAGCTGTTTTAGGAAATGGCTGAGTGAAATGGCCCATTATTACAGAAACTGTTCCCTATTCTAAATGAAGCGTTTGCATAAATAATTGAAGTCATTGCTGCCAACCCTGACAATAAAAAGGGCAAGGACTGCCTGCAGTATGCATCATAAAAACCTGTAAGTTTGCTCTCAAGTGACTATAACCAAGGTCCTTGCAGCCAGACTTGACAAGGTCATGAACTTTATACCAGATCCTGATCAATCGGGACTTAGCTCGGGTGACTACTTTTTGGTAATTTATGCAAATTGTTTAACATACTTTGTATGTCTGGTGGATCCCTGTCTCCGGAGGCGTTTGTCTCTCTTGATGCTCACAAAGCATTCGACCGAATAGAGTAGAATTATCCGAGACCGGATATCTAGATTATACAGATCAATTCAAGAAATTGTCTCTCCTTCTTAGAATCACCTTAGAGAGCAATGGGCTAAACGCTTTGGTACTGAAATTTCTGACGAAGTGTGTTGTCAACAACAACAACATATGCATTAGACACGGTTTATTGCAGTTTAAAGTAATACATAGACCACACAAAAGAAACCAGCTAAGATGTTCCCAGGATCAGATTTGACCTGCTCCTGCTGTCTTCAAGATGAAGCCACTCTGTATCACGTTTTTGGTACCATTTTGGTCTGCCATCAGACCCAGGAACTGTAATATTTGGAGTAGCTCCTGGAGAGATTGCACTTACAGGTCTGATGCCTTAGCCCTTCTGTGATTATTGGTACAACGGCTAGTGTTGATTCACTGGAAATCTGCCAAGCCACCACTACACTCTAAAAAAGCGTCCATTACTGTAACTGACTTTGACGATGTGATTATTACAGGTGATTTTAATATTTATGTTGATAACCCAAATGAACTTTCCTTTGTCTTCTGATACTTCTGATATTTTGGTATGATAAATCTACTGGATTCTGGAGTAATCTTGAAAAGTATTTGTGTTGTTCCAGCAAAATGTCCATTGGTTTTTCAATGATTTTCTTATTTCCTATGAGTTTCAATACATTTCATTTTACTGTTTTTATGCTGCAAATTAAAAAAAAAAAAATTGGTTTCTTTCTCACCCTTTTCTATCCATTCTGTCTGTCGCTTTCTCTGCATATAAGCTTTCTTACTCTTTCCTTGTGTTCAAGATTGTCCAATAAAGTTCGAGACACATTCACATTATTGTCTACCTGTTGTACTAAACCTTCTATATTGGCTATCAATATTTTTTCTTTTTCCAAACGATTTATACATTTTTCTGGAACTATATTGAATGCAGTGACCCCTGAAAGGATTAATGGATCAGCGTTGTCTGTGTCAGCTGTATTTAGTACAGAGAAATGAATGATTGAATGATGAATTTGTTTTACATGTATGAAATGTTCATCTTTTAATAACTGCTGGTTTAATATACAATATTCTGGGCCCCTATGAAACTTGGTGGTACTAATACTTAAAATTACAAGATGGTAATCTGACCTAAATCCCTCTTTTAACTAACTTAATTAATTTTCAGAGTCAATGTAAACTACGTTAAGAAATAATCTAATCTAATCTATTCTACTAGTCTGGTTTCCTCTCTCCCTGTATATCTTATGTCAATTAAGTCTAATGAACTTATGAGGCAAGAAATAGCATTATATGCTAATTCTTAGTTCGTATGCCTTTTCAATCCAAATCTATATCCAGTACAGTACTGTAGTCTCAAATTCTTATCCTGTAGCATTTTTCTTGCAACATATTAAAAATGTCTTCAAAAAAGAGTGGATCAGTGTGTACAGATTTATCAGTACAAATTTTAGACTATCCATTAATATATCTCGTATAATAAATCTACCTGTGTGGTGTGTTATTCCTTCTTTAACCACAATATCTAAATCCCTTTTATATATTATCATTACGCCTGTAGATTTACCCACCCTCCATTCTTTTTTCCACTTAATCTCATCGAGTTGAGTAGAATTCTCAAACAATATACCGTGCATAGAAAATGAATACATATATTCATATATTAAGTATCCAACATACCATGTGAACGCAGTGAAATCATTTTAATTAGAAAAGACATTGCATTTAATGAACAAAACTGAAATTTCTTAAGAATACTCCTGAGTTAATACTTGGTAGAAGCACCTTTGGCACAAACCACAGCTACCAGTCTTGTTGGGTTGCTCTGCACAAGATTGGCACACCAGGATTTGGAGATCTTGCCTCACTCCTCTTTGCAGAAGTGTTCGAGCTGGGAGAGGTTTGCTGGTTTCCACTGATGGACAGCAACCTTCAAGTCATTTCACAGATTTTCTATGGGATTTAGGTCAGGGCTTTGACTTGGCCACTTCAGAACATCCACTTTGTTCTTTGCAAGCCAATCCATGGTAGCTTTGCCCTTGTGCTTTGGGTCATTGTCCTGTTGGAATATGAATTTCTAACCCATTTTCACTCTTTTTGCAGACCTCTTCAGGTTTTTCTCCAGAATCTCCCTGTATTTGGCTCCATCCATCCTCCCTTCAATTTTCACAAGTTCCACAGTCGCTTTAGATGAGAAACATCCCCACAACATTATGCTGCCACCACCATGCTTCACAGTGGGGATGGCACTGTTTGTGATGGGCGGTGTAACATTTGCGTGTATGTCAAGAAGTTCTATTTTGGTTTCATCAGACCACAAAAATCATCACCATCATACAGAGGATGTACCAACACTCATCATGTAGAGTAGTGCACAACGGCTGTCTGCTGTCCCCCTTGAAGTTTCTCCTGGCAGTGGACTGGATCATGAGAATAACGACAGAGGGACAAAAATCTGGAATGCAGTGGACGCTGTGGTCTCAGCTAGATGATCTAGACTTCACAGATGACATAGCCTTATCATCATCCACCCACGCACAGATGCAAGCAAAGACAAACCTAGCAACAACATCGACCGAGACAGGCCTTACTATCAACATATACAAGCCAAGGTAATGCGCATCAACAACACCAGCGATGACCCCATCCAAAAGGAAGGAGGATAGCTACAAGATGTTTAACACCTTCACCTACCTTGGAAGTGTTGTGGGCAAAGAAGGAGGGACAGATGCAGACATTCAAGCCCAAATTGGGAAGGCTAGAACAGCTTTTATTACACTAAGGCCCATCTGGAACTCAAAGAAAATATGCCAAAATGCCAAACAACAATAAATCACCACAAATCAGTGCTGTTCTATGGGTAAGAACTATGGAGAATAACAAAATCCTCCACCAACCAAGTCCAGAACTTTGCCTAAGTTCCTAAGAACCATCTTGAAGATACACTGGCCAAAAACGAAGTGGGGTTGGATTGGTCACATCCTAGAGAAGCCCAAAACCAATATAACCAGACAGGCTCTAACATGGAACCCACAAGGGATGAGAAGACGAGGGAAACGCAGACAGCTGTAGGAGGTCAATAGACACAGAGGCAAAGGAACTAAAGCACTCTTGGATGGAGCTGGAGAGGGTTGCCCAGGACCAGGGGCGATGGAGAAGAGTTGTGGATTGAAAGTTGAAAGTAAGACCACAAAACTTTCTGTGGCATTTTTCTTGCCACACCCCCATACAGGCCAGATATGTGCAATATCTTGATATTGTTGTGTGATGCACATGTTGCCCTCTGTTGGCCATAAAACCCTGTAGGTCTTTCAAGGTTGCTATTGGATTCTGCATAGTCTCTCTGACCAAATGTCTTCCGGTCATCTAGTTTAGATGGATGCCCTGATCTTGGTAGACCACTTTTTCCAATGATGGTCTTAACAGTGCTTTGAGAGATCTTCAAAGCCTTGGAAATCTTTTTATACCCTGATGTGTACCTTTCCACAACTCTGTCACAGACTTGTTTTGGGAGGTCTTTGGAGCCCATGCTGCCGTCTTTGTGTGAGAATGCACTTCCAAACAGAGGGAAAATGGTTAACAGCTGTTTTTATTCATGTCATCAAGTTCATTGTTGTGATTCCACACAGGTGTTGGACACTGAGTTATTGTATAATCTTGGCTGTTCAGTCGTTGATCTGGATCTTGGTGACCATGTAAAAATGTCTGTTGTTATTTTAATGTACAGTTTTGGCGAAAATTAAAGGGAAAGTCACTTCCAAAGTAAACATGCATTGTAATACATACAAGACAAATTCCTCAACTTTTCAGCATAGAGATTTGCTGAAAATCCCAATGGGACCCTGACTATGACCACATAAAACAAAGCAAACTTACCTCCACTGTCAATACTACATAGTCAGTTCATTCATATTTGAACTCTCCAAAATACATTTCTTTAAGAGGTTTGCTGAAAATTCACCTTTCATAAAAAAAATATTCTTCCTTGATCTATCAAGGAATCTGAGAAAAAGGAAAATTTCTATCCATAATAATTCATGGTGATGATGGAGGTGACTTTCCCTTTAATCTTCACAACAACTTTAGAGTAAAATAACATCAAATTTGACATGGTCATAGTCAGGGTCATTCTGGACAGGACTCCATTGAAACTGTTAGACAGCCTCTTAGGGAAAAATGTTTATGATAGTTCAAATATGAGAAAATTGTCAGTGTGTTATAATGTCCTTTGAGGTGACTTTTCCTGTACACTAATGTATAGTGAAACTACTACACATTGTATATGGCCATAGTTAGGAACGTTTTGAGCAGAAATCCCCTGCGCTTCTCAGCAAACCTATTACGGAAACATTTTATCATAACAGGACTTCTTTGGTAACGTCACATATTCAACAATAATTATTTGTTATATGATGTGTAATATAATTGTTTTTATTTGGTAGATAAAATGTAAAAAATTATTGCTGAAATGCGAGTCCTTTTGGCCGCTCCAAGCACCGGTACTGTAACTCCATGAAAAGATGCGCATCAATATCCAAACGGCAGCTGGCTTGACCAGATTTTCGCAAACGACTGGCTCACTGGACTTCTTATCCATTGATGCCGCTTGAAGAGGTCAAACATGATGACAACTGGCCTTGAGTCTGCAAACAGTCTCTTGCCAAGGCAATGTGCTTGGGAGAAGATGATTGCCTTTGCAGTCTGCTCTGATAGGCTGAGCTCCTTTTGGAAAAAAGTTTTAACCTGCTCTCCAACATCTTCACCCAAGATTTCAGGTATACTAGTGATAATTATCACTGGTCTGGTCTGTCCTGAAGATCCACCAGTGTCTCTCAGACTTCCATTTTCCTTTTTGAGGCACATGATTTCTTTTTCCTTATCTTGATAACCATTTCTCAGTTTCAAAATTTCATCTCATCGATTGTTTGTCTGTTTGCAACGCATCCAAATTTTCAAATGTAGATCTTCTCCCTAAAACAGCAATATGAGGCTATATTCCGTGTCTGTAAGATCAGGCCTTTGAAGCAGTTCATGGCTGGATAATCTTTCTTTTCCGATTCACTGGCCTTCCCCTCTTACAGGCGTACTCAGACCATGTACTAAGGCTGAGTCCTTAGGCTGCTTTCAGACAGAATCAGGCGTTGCGGCGATTAGCGCAGGGTTGTGCGGCAGTGTGGGAGTGTCACTACATGGCCCATAACATCTTTGTACTCCCTCATGGCAGGGTTGTACAGCTCTGCAAAGGTCATCATGGCGGCGATCGATCAGTCTATCTTCCATATTCACAGTTGCTCAGTAAACAGCGGAATATTAAGGTAAACAGCTAATGCTACAGGTAAACAAAGTTCTTCTTCACCTGGGCGTCTGCCGGTCTGATTGGCCGCTGCAGCGTGACGTCGGGTTGCATTTCTACAAAAGTTGATTCTGTTTAAACTTTTCGCCGTAGGGCCGCTGCGTTTTGAATGAATGGAAAAACCGGTGTTTTTCATTCTATCTGAATGTAGTCTTACCGTAGCAGCCTAGGTTCAATTCCCGGGCCCTTTCCTGCATGTCATCCCCTCTCTCTCTCCCACCTTTCTCTTCAAGCTGTCATTATCTAATTAAGGCAAACATGCCCCAAAGAAATATTTATAAAAAAACAAAAAAAAAAAAGGTAGAAAGAAATAGTCCTGGTTCTGTCTTCAGGCGTTAATCTAAGCCAGGCAACATCAATAAAATGGGGGGTTATGTCTCTTCGTGGGATTTGTTGAAAATAATAAAAGTACAGAACAACACCAACTTTATAAAGGATAATTCTGGTTTATTACAACCTGGGTCTTATTTTTGGCTAGCGTTTCTATCAGTTACGATAATAATGTACTCAACAAAACACTTGCTGACATTTGGGAACAAGATCTCAGCAATTATGAAGCACAAGCAACTTTCTTGACCCGTCTGACTTCTTTTTAGTAAGGTCACTGTGTTCACTTGGTGAGTACAATGCTGATATCACTGATGGAACTGATGAAAGCTAGGTCAGATATTCCTGCGGTGTATGGGTGCAAAAACAACTCACGTTTTCTAGTGATTCATCTAGAATGATTGCTCCATAAGTAGGTACACCCATCTTGTACTCCTTCCACTGCTCGAGGACTTTCTGCACATCTTCTCCATGAGGCAACAGGAACGGACAGTGATGGAAGAGTTTGCAGCTGTCAAGGAAAACAACGTCCAACGATCTAAACTAACATGAGCATTTATGGTATGCTTTGGAATGTGTGTAGTACAGTACAGTGGATATGCATATGAATGCACATTAATGAATGTAAAACATGAATTAACATCATCATTCACATGTAAGGATATCTGCTTTGGCAAAGTCTCTTATCCCACAGTGAGGAGCTCCAGGAGTGTTCTGCATGCAGAAGTCCAGGTAGAACCAGTGGGCCAGCTCGATCTGGAAGCACACTCGGATAGCGTTGTCTCTCTCCTCACTGGGAATGTGCAGGATGAACCGGCTGGAGGAACACAGGAGAGGCGGGATCAGGGCTGGATTAATGCGTTAGGGGGCTCTGGGACAAAAAACAAACAAAACTGTGGGCCCTTATTGAGCCCCCACATGCTCCCCGTTCACACATTGAGTTCACACTCAAACAGTGGACATGCAACAGGACACCATTCATTGCAACCTGAACCTCAAAAAAACATCCTGGAGCTGCCCACCGCTACAGAGAGACTCAAAAGTCTCCCAGCGGCACAACGTGGGGAAGCTGAGAAAGACTAAGTTCATGCAAATGTCCTCTGCTGCGTGGGAGTGTCAACCAACCATGTTTGTGTTGATTCCCTCATGAAACAGAAGCAGAGTTGTTTTCTACTCCACTCAACTCAAGTCAAAGAACTTCAAATAAAAGAAAAGCTCTTCATCGCGGTCAACAGCTTCCCAGTTCACTGCAATACAACTAGAATGAGTGGAGAAGTGGAAACACATCGCTTGGAATGAGCTACTTTGTCATGTGCCAGTATAGATGTGAGAAAATAACTGTTCAGTTAGAGCTGAGAGAGAGCGGCCCCGGAATCGGTATGTTTAAACCTTAGACCGCATGGTAAGGGTGGGACTGTCCCATTGAAAAGCTCAGGGGAGCAGTGGTGCGCCTCTCTCCATCACCATCACTACGACCTCAATGCTGAAAACACAGAACTGAATTAACACCTCTATGACAGTGACATTATTAGACATCATAAAAGTAGACTTTATGGCAAAACAGTTGGATCGGATTGCATTAGACAGTACAGGTGTACCTAAAAAAGTGACATTTTTCTACTTTTCTGCTTCGTATGTTTATTGTTATGCATCAATATACCAAGGCAAATTCCTTGAATGTGGAAACCTACTTGGCAATAAACTTGATTCTGACACTGAGGTTAGATCTCCATCTCCATCTCCATCTCTTATTTCTTACATGGCCAACACAAAAGCTCTGTCTGCTGGTGGTTTTAGTTAAATGTATGCCTATACAGCCTGGCTTTACTTGATTGTGTTGTTAGTTTGCGCTGCCACTTTATACTATGCGTTGTTGTTCACTCCTGTGTGGTTAGTACTACTGCATGCCCTCTGCAGTGGGGCAAACACTGCAGTGCTAAAATGCGTTTAGCACGACAGCGTCACGCAACAAACGCGGTTCAGCATCAGCTGAGCTAACTAACTAACTACAAACACGCCTCGGAGAGAGACAGAGAGAGCTAGCTCTGGTCTTTCACGAAGGATTTTCTCTTAGCACACCAGTTTTTATGACTGCACTCACAAGTGTAATGACAACTAAACAACGACGGTAAAGCGTCCAGTTAACGTACCTGCAGAGGTCGTCCAGTACGCCGGAGGGGATCTCCACTCTTTTTGTTTCCATGTTGGTTGAAAACATCCCGACTCGATCTCAAAGCCATAAGAGCAGCAGCACGCTACATCCGCATTTCCAGCCCAGTGGAGCCCAAGCTTTATATTGGCCCCAGAGAAGTAGCTAGTACCAACTCGTAGCTGCTCTTATTCCGCCACCGGGAACTGGACGGAGTCTGTTGTTTATGCCGCGTTCAGGTGTTAGTGGGTGGATGGGAGGGGGGGGGCTTTAACGCCTTGTGAGCGTTCACGGCATCAACACGGCTTCACGATGACATAGCTGGTCGTGTGAGCATTAAAATACTGTGCATTAACACGATAACACCATGCTCATTTAATGACATTGAACGGCGGACTTGTGAGACATTTTCAGTTTTCATGTACTTCCGTGTATGGGATGTTGACGTGAACGCTATTTAAAAGTCTGAATATCGTAATTGCGATAACTCCGATATGACTATGAACGCGGCATTAGTTTACAACCGGAAGTTAATCATCCAATCGAAGGCTTAGGATGAGGGCGCGAGTAAAGTAGACGGAACACCATTGGTTCATCTCTATGTCTGTCAATTGAGAGGGAGAAAAATTTAGCAAGTTTGTTTGAGGCGTCTGTGCCACACAGTGAACGAGATTCACAGAAAATGTTTCAGAACACAAAAGTGCATAAAACTATTTATCCCTTATGTTCATTCTGTAAATCTGAACTAGAATTAATATGGCACTTGTTTACAACAGGTCATGTCTCTAAATACACATGGGTTTGCTTTAATCTGCGTACACATAACAATCAATGGCTGTGTAAAATCCACTTGTCTGGTTTGGAAATATCATATCCATAAATCAAAAACAACAATGTTTCTAATTTTAAGACTTTTCTCAGTTGATGCATCCATTAACAATGTCTGAAACACTGGCACTCTTCTGGAAGACACTGTGAAGAATATTTGATGCCTTTTCTTATTTTGGTTATTTCATTTTTAGGGGTCTAAACACCAACAGTGATGGAACTTGTCTTTGGTCGGATATTTAGCGAGAAGAAGACTGCATCTGGAACAGGTCAAATATAACGTTCAACTTTTAATATTAGGAACTAGGCTTTTCAACTGCTGTTCTCTGTCATTTTGTTCATTTTTGTGAATCAAACTATTGAATGCTCCTGTGTGAGAATGTAGCTTAAGTTGACTGGAGTTAGAGAACTTAACTAATGAGCACAATATGTTGTCACAAGGCATTAGTAAATGAACTGATCACTTTATTGGTTGTGGCGATCAATAGTTATAAGCCAAAACCGAAATCACTACTTAACTGAGTTCGTCAGGCCACAGAAAAATGTGTTATCAACCACACAGCCAAATTTGAATGACTAAACAAATCTCCAAATAGGGGGTTAAAGTTAGTCAGTGCTGTTTGTTTACTATGTTATTTCTCCTTCCTTCAGCTGAAAGCTAAATGGAAATTTCCTGTCATCATCGTCATAAATAGCCTAAATAACACACAGTGAGTTACAACAATAAGTGAGACTGTTGTGGTACTCACCTGTCTGAACGGCATTCTTCACAATCTGCTGTCCCACTGTAACCAGTCCACTCAGCCTCTCTGTCCCACTGTAACCAGTCCACTCTGTCCCACTTCTCCACTGCTTCTCTGTCACTATAATCAGTCCACTCTGCTTCTCTGTCCCACTGTAACCAGTCCACTCTGCTTCTCTGTCCCACTATAATCAGTCCACTCTGCTTCTCTGTCCCACTGTAACCAGTCCACTCTGCTTCTCTGTCCCACTGTAATCAGTCCACTCAGCCTCTCTGTCCCACTGTAATCAGTCCACTCTGCTTCTCTGTCCCACTATAATCAGTCCACTCTGCTTCTCTGTCCCACTGTAACCAGTCCACTCTGCTTCTCTGTCCCACTGTAACCAGTCCACTCTGCTTCTCTGTCCCACTGTAACCAGTCCACTCAGCCTCTCTGTCCCACTGTAATCAGTCCACTCTGCTTCTCTGTCCCACTATAATCAGTCCACTCTGCTTCTCTGTCCCACTGTAACCAGTCCACTCTGCTTCTCTGTCCCACTGTAACCAGTCCACTCTGCTTCTCTGTCCCACTGTAACCAGTCCACTCAGCCTCTCTGTCCCACTGTAATCAGTCCACTCTGCTTCTCTGTCCCACTATAATCAGTCTCTGTCCTACTCGAAATCAGCCCCACTTCTGTTTTCTGTCCCACTGTAACCAGTCCACTGTAAATTCAGTCTACTTCGTTTCTGTCCTAATTGAAATTCTCAGTCTTACTTGCTTTCTGGTCTCATTGTAATTCAGTTGCCTTACTGTAACTAGTCTTACTTCATAGTTTCTTTTCTGTCTCTAATTGTAATCTATAGTCTACTTCTAGTTTCTTTGTCTCTCATTTCATAATTAGTTCATTTCTGCTCTGTCCCACTGAAATCAGTCCACTCTGCTTCTCTGTCCCACTGTAACCAGTCCACTGTAACCAGTCCACTCTGCCTCTCTGTCCCACTGAAATCAGTCCACTCTGCTTCTCTGTCCCACTGTAACCAGTCCACTGTAACCAGTCCACTCAGCCTCTCTGTCCCACTGTAACCAGTCCACTCTGCCTCTCTGTCCCACTGTAATCAGTCCACTCTGCCTCTCTGTCCCACTGTAATCAGTCCACTCTGCTTCTCTGTCCCACTGTAACCAGTCCACTGTAACCAGTCCACTCTGCCTCTCTGTCCCACTGTAATCAGTCCACTCTGCCTCTCTGTCCCACTGTAACCAGTCCACTCTGCTTCTCTGCCCCACTGTAACCAGTCCACTCTGCTTCTCTGTCCCACTGTAACCAGTCCACTCAGCCTCTCTGTCCCACTGTAACCAGTCCACTCTGCCTCTGTCCCACTGTAACCAGTCCACTGTAACCAGTCCACTCTGCCTCTGTCCCACTGTAACCAGTCCACTGTAACCAGTCCACTCTGCCTCTCTGTCCCACTGTAACCAGTCCACTATAACCAGTCCACTGTAACCAGTCCACTCAGACTCTCTGTCCCACTATAACCACTGTTCCACACCCCATGAACGTACATACTGTACCTTTTCCAGAGTGTCAGCTGAGTGCAGAGTGTGGCCTCTCTGGAGCTCTGCCCTCCTGCAGCTGCACACTCACCAGAAGCTTCTTCTTTTGTTCTGTTCTCACAAGGTTTATCAGGACTTTTTCACGTGACTGTGGTTTTTACCCTGTAATAGATGTAGCTTGAAATGTAGCCAAGTACAATACTTGGATGTAGTCCTCCAGAGTCTATGAACTGCGTCCATACCAGCGGTCTGTTATTCACAGCAGCAGCCTGCTATCCAGAAATGACAGACCGTAGAATGCCATAATTGACCAATCAGAATCAAGTATTCAACAAAGCCATGTAATAAAAATAGATAATGTGGAGTGAAATATTCAAACCCAGGACTCCATGTTTTCTGGCTGCACTGTTCCATCAAATGGAAATATGCCAGATAACTGTGCAGCATGTCTTTGAACATGTGCTGCACACTGGAAGTTTGTAATGGCTGTGGTGCAGCTGGGGGGTATCATGTCTGCACTAGCTTTGAAAATGATCTAATAATACCCAGCTTTAGGCATTTGGTGCTTGGAGGAGAACTTTGAAGTTTCAATAGAGGTATAGAGATGAGTGCACTAGATGAATTTTATGTGAATATATTGTAGTCATGTTTGTTGATATTTTATGATTATGATCTTGATAAACAGACAATCAGATTATTTAAAAAAAGATTTAAAATAGTTTTTCAATGTATGAAATGTGTTAATTAATATTTGTGAAAAATAAATGAGTTTGAAGTTGTACAAATACGGTACTTGAGCCTATTAGACAATTTTCGTATTAAACATTCATTGTTTTGAACAGTTTATAATATGTAAAAAAAAAATTGCTCAAAAAGGGTACCTCTTAAAACAAAAGTGACAGTAGATGAAGGCAACCGATCTTTTTTGAGAAAATAGTCTGTATTTAAAAGAAATTGGCGTTCCTCGAGCTCAGCGTAGTCTTCCTCAGCTAGAAATTCTTGGCGGATCCTCGACACGACACAGGAAGGATGGTAGCACTCTGTTGCGTCTCCCAACAAATCCTCAACACCATCGCACAAACCCACTGGAGCCCATGTGCCGATGATGCCGCCGTTAAACTGAAGCACACCGTTATGGACACGCAGAACTGACTTCTGCATTAATTTTATTTTCAATATCAACTTTAGACTCACTCTGGTGGTGTCTCCTCCACGGTCTCACCATTTGGCTGTGAGGTAGACCGCTGTCTGGAGAACATGCAGTATATGTTCAAGCACATTGGCTCAGAGCCAGCATGCTTGGTGATGCCCTGGAGGTGCTCCGTCTAGTTTTTTGCAACTTTATTTTTAGTGATATTTTCAGGCAAAAAGAGTGGGTTGACATTGGTAACACAATAATTTACAGAAAAAGGGTCTTTCAATAGGTGGGTCTGTGCCCACTTGCGTTTATGCAAATTTAGAATTTGCGCATAAAAAAACCCTGTGCGGACAGCCAGAAAAAAAATAAAAATAAAAATAAAAAGTTGAAAAATTGCAAAAAAAAAAAAAAAAAAAGCAAAGCAAAATGCGACAAAGTGCAGTGGAAACAGACTTAGCGAATAAATCACGGCACATATGAGGAATGTGAAGTAAACTTTCACTCAAGCTTCTACTGAAGAGACAAAAGATAGCACATATGTGTGGGGCGATGAGGAGACTGTAACCTTCCTCACATTAATACATGAAACCAACAGAAATGTTAGATTCCCATCATGTTTTCCATCGTTTGAGCTTTGACTGTTGCTCTTTTTATGCCTTCATCTTGTTGTGTCCTCTTCCTCTGCCATGGTTTACTGGCATCCCACTGAAGAATTAGCTCCACCAGCTGTTTATGTCCATCAGCTACTAATATTCACATAACAGTAGTGGATGGAAATGCACATTAATTAGCATTTTCCTTTGCCAAATTTCGTGGAAATTCGGTTGAAATTTGCACTAAATTTGGATGGAGACCTGGCTAATGACATACAGTATGTAATGGCTTACATCTTGTAGGCACACAAGTCATCAACTTTAACTGAATGATTTCGACATCAGTCATCTGCAATCCTGTACAATTCTTCTTTGATGGCCCTTAGAGGTTTGTGCTCAGGGAACACTACTAAAATGTGCAGTAAGCTGTAAGTGCAAGGGACACTTTTCTTCTGGCTCTACAAACACTTGCTTTCCCGATGTGTTCTGCGTCACCTGTTATAAAGGAAACTCCTGTTGGCAAAAAAGAAAGAGCAACGCAAAGAGTTGGGTCTGATCTGAGAGCATGTCTGCAGTGTGTAACATTACAGATGTAAGGCCGGAGAATGTTGTTCAGACAAATGATGAGTGTGAAGAAAAACGGTAACGTTTAATTTGTTAGTCAGGGACCAAAAATGGTTCTAATCAGAATTGCTTGGCTGTGTTTTGTTGCTTCGTGTTGCTTGCATGGCTACATGTACTGAAAAGTAGATATTGTACAAATGTTTTGCTGTTTCCTGTTGCTCTGCATGGCTTGTGCATTGTCTTCAGAATGTTTATTTTGTTCCTGTCTTTACGGCGTCTTGTTGTCTTCTGTCTGTAAATTGGAACCATCACCTCTTTGGTTTCAAAACACCTCACCAAAGTACTGTCGATGACAATTAGCCAGATGGCTAACACTGGCACATTTACAGAAATGTTGATGAATGTGCATCGACCTTATAAATAATGAAATGAAATGAAAACTGACAGGGAGTAGCACCTGTCCATTCCGCCTCGCCGGTTGTCCCAGGTGGCTCAGAGATCTGATTGGCCACCCATCTGCACCCCAGGGACCAATTAAGAAAAATAAAGGGTGTTTAAAGGACGTTTGGGATAGGCAACCAAGGATAAAAAAATTTTCCCCCCAATCCCTTAGCTGCTTTTGGACCAAACTGGCTTCTTCTACGTGACTTTTCTGTTTAAGTGAAAAAACATGACTGCTAACATCATTCACAGACATATAATGAGATTGAATCTGTGCTCGTTTCCAAACCAAAATAAGACATCAGGTATGTAATAGAAAAAATGCTTACCGTTTATTAACAAAATACGTTTACTTGAATGGGGAACAATATGTACACATAAAATATATAATCAAAATCAATACAACAGCAAATCTATTATGTATAGTAAAATTCTTCAACAATGTATTAAAATGCAGCTGCTTGACAAGAAATTACAAATCCAAATTCCAACAATGTAGCACTTAAAAACAGGTCTAAAGCAGGTTGAACTGATTAAAGGCAGTATCAAAGTATCAACAGACTGAAGTGGAAAGAATGTCAGTGTCACTCCAGTTGCTGGTACTCGCTCCACCCTGTACTGTGTGGTTTTTACATGCTGTCTACCCCGCGGATCCTCCTGGCCAGCTGAATGTCACGGGGGAACAGGGTGACCCGCTTGGCGTGGATGGCACACAGGTTGGCGTCTGAGAATAACATGACGAGAAACGCCTCTGCAGCCTGGGAGGACGAGGAGGAGGAAGTTAGATCAAAGAAACAAGACACTTTTTTTAATCAAAAGACCAAATCCATCCAAAATAATTATGATGACAAGATAATATTAGTAGTCTATCATATTTCCTAGCATCCCATATGGTATGATCATTTTGTGATACAGAACAAGTAAAGCTTAAAACCTCACCAGAGAATTCAATTATTAGATTTAAATATTAAAGCTGCACTAATCAATAATTTTATATTGACAATGGGTCAAATAACTATATACAATGTAAAAGGGGTCACTCATAGTGATGAACCCTCTGACAATTATCATCCGATTCTGCAGTTCCCCTTCCTATTTACTGTATGGTTCAGTCTCAGTGTTTCCAGCAGCAGCAGGCAGCTGTTTCCAGTGAAAAAGCTCTGATAAACTCACTGTCCACTACCTGCTCAGCAGCAGACAGACACAGTTAGAGACGAGCTGGTGAACATAGTGGAGCATTTAGCAGCTAAAGAGCCAGATATTTCCCTCAGGAGTTGGTGGAGACCAAAAACAGAGCTAACAGAGAGGGAATACTGGACTGACACTCATCAGGTGACACAAACACCACTCCACATGAATGATCATGTTGCTCTGTGTCTGCTGGAGGTGGAAACAGGCAACTGTTTGCTAACAAGTTCATCTTAACAACTTATATGATAAAATCATTTTGCTCACAGCTTGGTCCACTGCCCCCAGTGACCCAAAAAAATAAAAATAATGCAGCTTTATAACTTGTAGCTCAACTACTACAAGGAAATGTATGGGTTTAAGTGCAGTAATTTAACTCTACAATTAGATGTACTGTATATTGTGTATATTTTATTCTTAAAAATGGTTGTATGATGGCTAAACAGTTGTATTATGAATGTCTGGGATATCATTTAAACCAGGGGGTTGATGCCAAATGATACAATCAACCGTATTCATAATTTTATCCTTGGGTGAAATCATCAATCTGAATCATGTCTGAGGTGGTCTGGTATGCTGACCAGAAGTAAACATACTACATTTGTGCACTGAATCATTTTTATTGCTAAGAATGGCAGCATGTTAGCTTGTTGGTGGGGGCAGCTGCTTACCTCCTGCAGGGCCAGAAGAGCGTAGACCTGCCACCGGATAGCCTCTCTGGAAAAACTCTGGCATACCTCCCGAACCTGAACCAAGAGGAGGAACCAAGATTTTTAATCAACCAAGTTTGCAGTCACACAGAAAAACACATAGCAGCAACTGTAGGACAGGAGATTATGGAATTAATTTCATTTGCAAAAACACACATAAACCCTGTTAAAATCCTGCTCTTAAAACTTTAAATCAAATCTGTATTAGTTTGTGGTTTAGTGTATCTGATGCTAAACTTCAGATTTTAAGAAATATACATTTAACCAGGATGTCTGAGCAGGGATTTGGTTTTGTTGATAACTGACCTTCTTTCTTGGGCCGCCACAACCTGCTGAGAGCAGATGGCCCTCACCCTACTGGAAGAGGCGTAGCTATTTTATCTAGGAATATAGACAGGTGTTTGACAGGTGTTGGTGTTTGTCAGGTTTGACACTGGGGACTTAGCACTCAGCAGGTCGCAAGTGATTGGTGAGCCTGCTAGGTATGGGATATGTCCAGCCAGGGATATGTTCACAATGCAGACTATCAGACTGACAGCCTGGTCTACAACATTGAGACTGTCTCCCTCCCCCACCGTATTACTCACAAGTTCTCTTTCCCTAAATATGTGAATCACAAAAATGTGATTATCATCCCTGCCACCAGGAGTGGTGAAGTGTTCCACAAAGCACCTGATTAAGTCCTACAAAACAAAATATCTAATGTAACCACAGTTGTATCCCCAAGTTTTTTACCTCTCATGGCACGAGTGTGTATTTAATTACAAGCATGCTCTGTCCGCTGCTAAAGCAGCATATTTCTCTCACTTAATCAGTAACAATAAACACAGTCCTTCTTTTTGACATTGTAGCTAAACGTACTCAAACTTCTGTTCTACTTCTGTAAATTCGACAGTGCATTCATTCTTATGTTGAATCCCAGTTAGTCTCTGTTCTTACAAATTTTGAGACTATAGGCCTTTTTGGACCAACCAGTTCTGGGATTCCCTGAGAGGAACTGCCCACTGGGAGAGCTACATACCTTCAAGGGCTTTTTTTCTGTTTGCATTCGCACTGCCAATAGAACGCTGAAGTGAGGTAAGCCAGCCGGCGGTTGGTATAGCAACGTCACTCACAAGTTTTATATTTCGCTTTGACAAGTCAAAATCACGTTGTATTTCCCCCGTCGCATATATGCTCAATAAATCCTGGACTTCACTGTCGCTCCATTTGTTCGTGTTTTGGTCCATTTTTTAAAGCTACCATTACGAGCCGTTACACAGGTTTTTAAAGATGGCGGTTGCCAGTGCTGCATTGGCCCATGTGTTCAACCAATCAACGTACGCTTACATCTGGACCAACCATCATACAACTATGTCACTCAAGGTTCCTCTTGTGCTGGAAGAGTATCTACTCTGAAGTTGGAGCTAAAAAAGTCCCTCAAAACGGTGTTCTAAGAACTATGACCGTTCCCAGTTCTTGCAGTTCGAACATAATAAAAAATGTTCAACTCCAACTGTTCTTAGAAATATGAAAAGGTTCCTCCGGTCCAAAAACGTCTCATCTCTCTTGAAACATTGTCTAAGCTGACGCTAACTTCTACCAGCTAAACTTTCTCTCTGGCCATTCCTGGGACCTACAATGCTGAATATCACTTACGGCCGGTACTGATGCTACTCAGCCAGTCAAATCTGTGCATTCCGGTAAGCATTGCGGTGTACACACACACAGGGGAGAGACGAGACGAGACTAGACGAACCGAAAGACAACAGTTGGAGAAAACAGTCATTTCACATGGTGTTCTCTAAAAGGAGAAAAGTAGACGAAAACAGAGCTTTTGATCAAGAATAGACAGACTCTTGTTCATTCTTCCCACAAGCAGTTCAAAACCAGCATGTCTGATATGTTCCCAGACCGTGGTGATTATTAAAAGCGGCAATGTGAAGCGCCATTACGAGACAAAGCACAGAGCATTTTCAGAAACATACCCTCACATTAATATGTTCCGGACCTTTGCTTGAGGACATTTTCTCTAACTGGACCCCTTTAAATTTTAATTGAATACCCATTAAGTCAGCATTCACACTCATTAGTAGACTCTGCTGTTTGAAAAGTACATCTTATGTTTCAAAATTCTTTAGTAATCTCCTAGTTGTCAGTTTGTTTCTTATGCGTACTGTATGTATAAAAAAAGACTGCATTAATGTTTTTGTTCTTAAAAAAAAAAAAATGTGCCTCTTAATTTTGGTCTGTGCCCCTACATTTTTTCATTTAAAATAAATGTAAGCTTAGAGCCCTGTGTATGTATATACATGTATATTTTGCCCTTGTTGGACATTCTGACAGTACAGAGATGACAGGAGAGAAGGGGACAGACATGCAACAAAGGTTCACAGTTGGACTTGAAGCAGGGACCATAAAACTTTGCAAACTTTGGCTTTGTTCACTCTGGTTTTGCAAAGGAAATTTGCTAAGAATTTCACCAGTTCTCAAAGGGACCAATTTGCCACATCAACTTCTCTTCAATACTGAGTCTTACTCCCGTTCACACATGAAGAGAAACTTAAACTTTTTCCAGAGGATTTCTGGATGAGGCTGCATGTGTGAAAGAGGGTGAAGACATACAGGTACAGCTACCATATTCTCCTCATGGTTTGCTGCTGTTTGACTCACTAGGCGAGAAAAGGGTGCCTTCCTGAGCAGAAGATCGGTGCTCTTCTGGAACTTGCGGATCTCCATTAATGCCTTGGTTCCGGGTCGAAACCTTCTCTTCCTGGGAGACACAGGAGGCTGACCTGGATAACAGATTCAGTGTTTGTTGTGATAGCAGGACAGGTAGGCTTTCCTCTACAGGAATGAAGACACTACTTGACAAACAGGTCAAATATTATATTATAATATATTATATTTAGTTTTTGACAAAAGTAGTGACTTATTTCTGTGACTGGAACATAATGATTAGTCACTCTCACCTGAAGCTCTGCCCCGTCTTGGGGATCGGGGTGTTGAACCGGAGGTCCCTGGGGCCGGCACCGGGGGGCGGCGTTGAGGGGTTTTCCCCTTCCGGCGGCTGGCAGATGAATCATGACGCATCGCCTCCAACACACAGGTCAGGACCACAAGAGGAAAAGTACTGCAGCCAAGGTCTAACTGTGAAAGATTGAGGACATTACATGCTTTATCAATCAAAAAGCAAACCATCAAGGCTTCTCTTTATAGGAGACGGATATTATTCCATTAATTTGCTGGAAATACCTAAAAAATACAGACACCAATGATGATTTAAACTAGACTCTCTCATCTAACCGAGGGCCTGGTTCTGCTTGAGGTTTCTGCCTGTTAAAAGGGAGTGCTTGCTCATGGTGGGAGGAATTCTTGGGTCTCTGTAAATAATACTATAAAGAGTACAGTCTAGACCTGCTCTATATGAAAAGATAACTTCTGTTATGATTTGGTGCTATATAAATAAAACTGAACTGAATCTAGGTGTCGTTGTGCTCTAGTCATCCCTCACCCCAAAGGATAACTACGTCCTCCACGGGGAGTTCAAAGGTCATGTCAGCCACAGCACAGTCAGGTACCATGAGGCTCTAAGGTCTTGCTTATTGGCCCTGCATACAACGGAAGCCCTGAAACACCAACAGTACTAGTCTACCCTTTAATATGATGTATAACCATAAGCTTGTATGTAGTGCGGAAAGGATTAGTAGATGGAAAGAAAATTAACAATTCTGATTTGGGTTTACATGGAGCAGTTATTTCAAGGAAATTCCTATTTTTCCTATGGACCCATAAAATAAAGATTTGCTCACTGTTTAGGTTGAGATGAGTTGACTTTATTGCTATAACAACAAAAGTTGTAAGAAACTTGCCTTCGTGAGCTTAGAGTGAGACGACAGACAGGTCAACATTCAACACTGCATACTAATACAACCATCACATAAATAAAACATTAAAATACACAAATTGGGGAATTGTTGGGTCTCTGTAAATATAAAGAGTCAGTCTAGACCTGCTCTATACGAAAAGTGCCCTAAGATAACTGTTATGATTTGGCGCTATATAAATAAAACTGAATTGTACTGAATTAAAACAAAATACCATACATGTATATGATAAGCTAAAAACCAAAATGTACATTTTCAAGTCTGTCTTGACAACCTTTAACAGCACTCACATGGCCATGTAAACTGAAACAGTTCAATTTGACCTGGAAGTGAGGGGTCATCCTTTTAGACCCTTTCTTCTACTTTCAAAATAAAAGCTGGGGCAGTGGCGTTTTTTAACCACCAGGTGAAGACAAAGAGCAGTATTTGGTGTCTGTATTTTAAAAGTCCAAATGCATTGACACTAAATGACAACAATCACAATCAGTTAGTTGGAAAATGATCTATTTTCTAAGCCATTATGGCAGAATACTTTGAAAATTAATTTTCATAGTGGCCATATTAATTCTTATTTCAAGTGAGATTTTCTGAACCAGATATAGGATATTCTTAGCCTGACATCGCCAGACCAATTCGCAAAAGTGAATTGGTCTAGAACTTCTCAGTTCATTTTTGATTTCCAAGGGGTGTTATCAACGGGCGCAGACCAAAATGCCTCTGGTGCAACTGGATAGACCTACAACCAATCAGAGTAATGGAACGAGTGACGTAGTGCTGAGCGTATCCTGTCAGAAGTACGGCAAACACATCTTTCTTATCAACAAATGCTTTAAGTGCAGTTGTTTGTTCTTCTTTTAGAGAAAATATACCATCCAGCTCGTTTAATACTGACTCAATAGCGGATTCAGAAGGTTCCACATCAGCAGCAGCCATCTTGGTTGTTTGGATTACTTTGTTCTGTGGAGGATGGTGGAATACACAAATGGACTACACTAAACTACAGCTGGCTGAGCAGGGAAAACTATTGGTGAGCGAAACATCCATAATTAGTCTTTATTGACTTAAATGTTGGTTATGAAAAATCAGTCAGAACGTTAGATTCATCTGCTGTTTAACTATGTTTACCACATTTAGGCACCTGTGTGTCACTACCTGTGGTGTTGTAGAGTGTCTACTTTGTATTTGAATAGGCCTTGTAGTGTTGTAGACCACTGTGTCTATTTTATGTTTATGTTATTCCTGCGTAAGAAAGACATGGTACTGAGACAGACTGTGCACCTGGCCTGTCGGCATTCAGCACCACCGCCGATGGACAGCGACAACCTGTCTGTCTGCTGCTGTCTATCAGTGGTGGCCACAGACACACACGACAGGCCAGGTGCACAGTCTGAGACAGTCATTGTTGGTGGTATGATGTGACCTGGCATAAGATTAGCTAAGAAAGTGTCAATTAAAAATACTAAAAACAGCACTTTAAAATTCATCACGTGATGCACACTGGCCCCAAAATACTTTTTCCCATAGACTTACATTGTGAAAGAGACGTCTGTAAATCAGCAGATACTTTTGTTTGAGGTACAACAACTTCCCAGTACGAACACTTAAATAGCCCTTATTTAAATCATTATGTCCTAAAAGTTGTACAATTCACCAATAGCTGAATCCAGAGTCACTGCCATTCATGTGAGTGAGCCTGAGCGGTTGGGAGGCGGAGCTAAAGGAAACACTAGTGCGCTTGCTCTATGGGCCGCACGATGCGGAAGCTATGTGGAAGATCCGGGTAATTTTAAACCCGGAAGTCTAACTTTTTTTGGCTTCATGCGTCACTGAGCAACTTTCATAGGAATGAACCATGGAGGTATAATAAGACCTGGATACGGCGCCACCACTCAGCCTTACTTCCAGTTTTTTCCAGTGGCCACTCGTGGTATTGCAGCGAAAAATTCCCCTGCGGCCCAAAAAGCGTTTTCCCCGTAGGCCACCATTATAAAAGAGACGTCTGTAAAACTGTTGACAGGACACCTCCGACTTGAAAACAAGGTCGACTGTGACTCTTTCTATTATGAATGTTTGATCCATGGAGGTTTTATATTTGCTAAACTTTCTTCGAGCCGAGAAAAGCGATTTTAAAATCTGTGACGTCATCACAGTGTGAAGTCAATGGGTTGAGCGGGAACTCGTGGCGCTGCAGGTGCTCTCTGCTGACTGCAAGACCCAGGGCATGATGGGAAACACCTGGCTATCGCCCGATCAAAGAGCTGATTTGCTCTTAGTTTGGACCAAGTTTTGTAGAAAATCCTGATTTTCTGTGTAATTGTAATATTTAATGCTAGACTGTAGGCTGTGTTGTGCAATGGAGGTTTTATCTTGTGTGGTTGATAATACTAACAAAGTCTGCAAACTACAGGTAGCCTACAGGGGGCTCTAACAGGATGTAAATATTTCTGTGACTTCCTGCATATTCTTTGAAGGCTGCTGGAAACTGGGTGACCTTGCAGCTTTTTGTCAGCGCCCCCTGCTGCTGCCGCCTGATGTCCACTTTCCAGGGGAGGCGCAGTTCATCTCCAACGAGCCTGTAGGCTTGCTTGGCTCAATAAATGACAATTTGTGTTTATGGATAGGATAGGATACCTCAGCTGTTTTACAGTTGTGATTTTAAATCAGAAGGGTTAGGAACGAGAATGCTCCGCCCCTTCCGTGCTGGGAGTCTAGCCCCGCCCCTAAACGATAAGGCATCAAATATGTAAATCCCATGCTGCAATATATTCAAAATAGGGATGGAAATTAGCACCAGCCAAATAGTAGTAGTAGATTTCAGACACGAAATAATGATTAATCTGCCTGTGGCTGATGTGTAAAAGTTAAGCTTTTGTCTTTGTGCGGTCTTCAGCTCTGACAGAGACACGACCCTGACGTGCGAGTTTGTGTCCTGCTGAAGCTTGTCAGTCAAAAATGGTTGGCAAGCGACCTCCTGCGATCACAAGTGCTCAGAGGCCAAACAGTTGGAGAAAACCGAGAGCAGACTCAGAAATGTGATGCGTCTATATACTAAAGTTGAATGGATGATCTAGTTCTCAACACAACATAAATCAGATAGCTTAAAGTGTGATATCCTGGGCCGAGGTACGTTACTGTTTGTTTCATAGGAAAACGGCTGCATACTACCAGTTTACGTTTACGTCATAGCAACTCACTCGTTTTATACGTCTCTTAACCTAATAAAGTAATTATAAACGTACCTGTGGAGTTGAACGAGATTCTTGTACTCAATGTTTTATAAAACACTGGAAACCGAACTCACGGCTTAACTGAACCGAGTGGTCGCCACACACAACAGCGTCCAACTGAAATTCAAACGACGCCTCTTCACCGGCTCGACCAATCAGCTTGGAACAAGTGGGCGGGGCAAACTCTGCGGTAGCGCTTGGTGAGCTATGTCTGAACTCGCGAAATGGGCGGGGATGAGAGCGACAGAATACACATTACAGGGATCGGTGAGGAGGCGTGAATAAACCGCGCTCCCCCTGTAGAAGGCTGAAACGCACCGTGAAGATGATTGGAAAGCCAGTCAGGCAGATTTTTTTTTACCAGATTGGAATACAGTTAAAAGTAAAGTTCAAAAATTATAACGATAATGTATCAGGTTTAGCCATTTCCCATAGGACAAAACATCAAGCTTTTAATAAGACTGGTAGTTTCTGAGTCCCTACTGGGTTGCAGTGAATAAAAGAGGTGATACATTAACTGACACAACTGATTTTTAGAAATCTGCAAAAGTGTGATTTTTTTTTGTTTAAATACAAGTTTTAGTAAGAAAAAGAAAAGTACAAGCTGCAGTAAAACGACAGTCTTCCAGCCCTTCAGGAGCGGTCACCAAATAACTTGCAGACACTGATAATTTAACAAACAAAGGCTTTTATTACAAAACTACTTGCTGTCCAGTGAGTGATGCTTAAAGTTTAAAGATACTAAACAACCTGTTCTAAATCATTTGACCACACTCGTCTTTCTTTTTATTTAGCACACTGATGTATTAGTACATACTGAATAGATTTTATTCCACCAGGAGCATTTGATTGTTTTTTCATTCAGTGTCCATGGTCTGAACAGATTCCTCGACCACATCCAACGAGAGCGGGGTCACAGTTTTGGTCAGGACGGCTGTGGTTCCAGGCTTATACCTGTACTGTCCCTCTCTGAAAAAAAGAGAGACGAGGAGGACAAAATGACTGAGTCACTAATTAATTGATTGAATTAGTTAAATATGGCAGCTGTGACAATTTTATTTCAACCACACCAATAAATAAATAAAGTAGCCGAGGCTTAAATTCCAAAATAGATATAGTCACTGATCATTATCCTGTACACTATTCTTCTGATCAGCAAAATAATATAAAGGTCCAATACAATATCACAGAAGCCGGAAAAAAAGGGACAAACTAATACAATACTAATATCTTCTTATACTGTATGTCTTTGTCATATGTGGCTAGTTTTCTAATTCTGTATTTTGACAATAAATTACAAGATGTTTAACTTCTGTGACATGTTAGCACCTAATTTTTAAGGGATAATGTACAATATTAAACATACATTTTACCATTTAATGTATTGAGTTAACTGCTAATTTCCATCTGCAGTCCCTCCACAGGTCACAATTAAAACATGCATGCAGTGACAGAACAGCACTAAACAAACAGGACACATACGACAAAGTTACACACAGCGTGTCAGCAACAAGTGTATTGCAAAGCAAGGATATTTGTATCCAAATCAAAACCAATAAAATGCAGAGTCAGTTGTTACAGACTTTTCAATCTGGCTTTAAAGCTACTGATAGTACTGCTACTCTCTATGTCGTCTGGTTTTATTGAGTTGTGTCCTTCACAGAGAAAGCTGACTGCCCAAATGCAGTGCGACCAAAAGGTAAAGTACAATCTTTTATAGAATATTTTCTTGAAGATCTTGTAGAATTCTCCAAACAAAAGTTAACAATGTCATGTAGTGAAAGAGGGGTCAAATGGATATAATATTTTATAGACAAAACACAAATCTGTATATAATGTAAATTCTCAAAGCTCAGAAGATGATGTTTCTCCAGTGATTCAGTTCAGATGATACTGAATTGGTTTTTATCCAGAATCTTTAAGTTTTGTCTGTACAAGTGGGTTTCTCCAGCCTGCCCCAACATGCAATACAATGTGGGCAAGAATCATAGCATGCAGAAACATCTTGGCTGCATCCACAGAAAGACTATTTCTAGTTTCTCAACAACTTTGCAATATTGTATTTGATGGTTGTTAACATTTTTGATGTTTCTTTAACGATCTGGATCCATAATTACACCAAGATATTTCAATTCAGTAATTATATAAATCTTCTCACCCTTGATGAGAATGTCAACATTAGGGAGCTTTATTACCTCTGACCAAGTGACCAGCAGCAAGACAGCTGCCTAAGAACTTTTGTTTTTAAAAACACATTAATGTAATAGAATATTAAAGGGAGAAAAACTGGAAGACACAGGACTGGTTCTCCTCTGATAAAAGGTACGTATACAATGGCTCACCTTTTGCCCTTCGTCGTGGGCTTGTCGTAGCCTCGCAGGTACTCCACTCCAGCCTTGGTGATGACACACAAGTCCACGTTGCTGCCTGAACCCAGGTCACAGAAAATCCCTGCTGTGATGGCGTCTCGTACGAGCTGCTTCGCCTCCTCCAGCTGAAAGGGAGAGAGGAGGCGGAGAAAAAAATGTTTATTAGGCAGATTAATAGAATAGATGGAGAAAGAAGAGGACCGGACTGAGTAGGTACTGAACACTGAATAACAACTGGAGATGCAATTCATCCTCTGGTGGCCATATTGGAGGGTGGGACAAAAATGAACAAGCAAGTGCTTCTTTTGTATAGTTTCATTTTCAAGGTTGATACATACTGGGGAATGCATTGGTCTGTACTGCAATTCAGCCTTAAACTTAAACTGGATCCACTCTATCTCAATGATTGTGATGGAGGTATTACAACCTTAATACAGCAAAACAAACGGACTATATTGTATGATTTACTGCAACACATTTTTGCCTTGTGTCCACTAAGCTAACATTTCTACGCTGTAAACAGCCTCCCGACTGTATAAATCTGAAAACAGCTTTTGGAGAACAGCATCCGCATGGTACTGTTGGTGGTTTTACACATACATGGCGTTTTAAAAATCAGGCGACTCAGTGTGGATGTAATCAAAGTTGTGCTATGCTGACACTGTTCTGCACTACTGGAAAACCTGTATAACTGAAAACTCGACTATCAAGCCAACGATAGCAGCAGCAGAAAGATCTAATTTTGTGTCTCTTGACAGCTCATCTCTAGTCACCTGTCACAGATTATGTTTGATGGCAAAAAATAACACTTTTTGCAGGGAATGGGTTTCTATGTCGCTGAATAAAAAAGCTAATACAATTTCATAGCACAGTATAACAATTGTTCTGCGTTCTTTTATTTAGTGGCTGTTTATTCTACTTCTGTAGCCAGAGGGTTTACCTTTTTCTTTTGGGTTTTTGGCTTCTTGTCTCGTTTTTGTATCCTTGTCGGTATATATTTACACAACAAACAGTTTCCCATACATCTCCATGATGATGTCATTTGCAGTGAATAACATGCCTCCAGTTTAAACTCTATTCTTTATTATAACAGACATTTTTTTTATTTGATTACACCTGCCATGAAAGGAAAGGAGACAGTCAGTCTCACCTCCATGTTTGCTTTGAATCTGTCCTCAAATACAGAGACAGCAGCTGCAGCTCCAGAGCCTGAAACCAGAAACAAACATTAGAAAAGGTTTTTTTGTTTACTCAGGTTTTTATGTTTTCTCCGATGTTTGGTTGGGTTGTATAGCCTGGTCCTGAGTCAGACTATATTCATTCAGCTGTGTTTTTATGGTCCAAATAACAAACAAACTTGAAGTTGAACTGAGAGGGGTTTTCTCTTAAATCTTCCCCGCCTGGTTACCACATACAGGAGTATACAGTACATTAAACACAAAAACACGTACCCATGGTGAGGAACGGCAGTTTGTCGTAGGAGCCATGTGGGTAAACACTGTACAGGTGAGCTCCACTAACATCGACTCCTCCAACGATCAGAGATGAACCGATGTGACCTTGGTACCTGAAAAATCAGACAGGCATCACTACAACATGCTGCTTTCTCTCTTTCAATGAGAGGAATTAGGAACAGGTCTGCCTGGACGTGTGTTGATGTTTATGAACACAGAAACACAAAAAAAAACAAAAGAGAAAACAGGCAATTAGGCTACATGAAACTGAAATTAGAAACGCTTAATATATGAACATCTGTGTTTTAGGTTTTGTATCCTTTATATCTCTGTCACCCTCACCTGAACAGCATCTGTTTCAGCTGTCGGGTTACCATGGCGACGAGGGGGGGTCGCCCAGTGTTGAGCATGTGCAGTTCCACGTTGGACGCCATGATCTGTGTAGTGATCTCTGCATCTGCAGCCACGCCAGCCCCACAGCAGCTACAGGACATACAGGACATAGTTGAACAATGGACAGTTTCATAAACATGGCTGGAGGACTGTCGCTTGATCTTAGAGGCAAAAAGCTAATTTTTACTGCTGCTGACAACATTTAGAGAACAACTCTGTGTGAGATCAGTTCATACAGGTAGGCACAATAATGGCTAAAAAGATCATCATTTTGCTCAATATTCAGTAAAATGAGATCACCTGCCTTTACTGTCTCATTGGGCTCATAAATAAAATCAAATAGAATGGAAAAGAACACGTGTATTATTATATGGCTAAAGAAAGGTGAATAACATTCAGAAGATGCATTTTGTCCAAAGGGACATTGTTTTCTTCCATATACACACATATTGGGATAAATTTGGGGTTCAGTATCTTGCTCAAAGACAAGCACAGGAGGCGCTGGGGACTGAATCACCAAATCACTAAAGAAATGGCAAACCTGATGTACCCCTGAGCTACAGCTGCCTCACCCTGCCCTGCAAAGAGTCCGGTTAAAGTGGGGTTAATTGAGGGCGGCTGTTTTAAAGGTGAGAATTAACAACAGCAAAAGATTGAGCACCTTTAGCTTTCAGCCTTAACGTTCATACAGCCAGCAGTTCCTCACAGAGGTCAGATGACACAATATCTCCTTAAAATACAGAGGAGATTCACCACATAAAGCCACTTATGTGAAACGTAAAATTTCGAAACCATTCCCAGGGGTGACAGGACACCAATGGATGGAATATGAATTTTTGTAGTTTTAACCCATATTTTTTCTTTAGCAGAAATGTGAGATACAGTAAAAAAATCGATATATGTAATACAAACACCTTGAACAATATAAAAAATAAAAGTCATACTAATACAAAAAGTCATACTGTGAAATACTGTAAAGTGTGAAAGTAAACTTTGTTGTGAGCTCATAACGTATCATTTATTCACATGTAAGTGTTTCTTGTCTTTTGTGTAACTAAAATAGCATAGGCAGATTTTCCACGACAAAAGAAAGACTTACACTGGAAATATGTGTGAGGACACAGCCAGTGTTGTCCTGCTGTGGAACTGATAAGCAAATTCAGGTTTTACTCACTAGATCTTTGGAGCGATGTAGTGAATCTTCATGCAGTTTTTGTCAGCCACCACCATGTCGTCTGTAGCCCTGGTGTCTGCTCCCAGGATCACTCCATCCTGAAGGACAAGGACAGGAAATACTCACCACACCTGGCTGATGTCAAGAGTTGCAAGACTTCCTAAACACTAAACCAGCTTCCAGGTTTATTACAGACACACTTTTTGTGTACAGATATTAAGTGTGTACATTTAGTCTGTATGTGTCTCTCGGTGAAAACACTGAAGGCAGATCCTCACCTTGTAGACAATTCCAGCGATGGTGGTCCCTGTCTTTCTGGCATTGGGGGCTTTGTAGCCGAGCTCTGACAAACTGGACTCCAGCACTACATTCCTGGAAGTGATGAATGAGCATGAGGCAGACAGAAAGACAGAGACAGTGTCGAGTCACTGCAACCCTCCTATCTCCTGTTATCCTGCCACAAACATCCTATAACTATTCTGTACACTGCCCAATAGTGGAGGGATAGAAGGTATATTACAGTGACACAACACCACAAGGGAAGACAAGACTATATACGCACAAAAGAAAGTCAGGTCAGATTTGAGTGATTGAGTGATGCATGATTTAATTCAACAACTAACATGAGACAACAAATACATCTGAATTATTGCTTTTAAGTGTTCACAGTAATATTATTAAAAACAGCAGTTAAACAGACCTACAGTTTATTTTCAGTGTGTTTCAATGGAAAAAATAGTTTTCAATCTATTCAAACTCAGTCATATATGAGGACATACTGTATGCGTAATTATATTAATTATATGTTATTTCTCAAAGGATTACTGTCTGTGCCTTCAGTCAACATTAATGCATTATATTTTACAAGATTATTATACACCGATTAGCCAGAACATTATGACCACCTGCCTAATATTGTGTAGGTCTCCCTTTTGCCACCAAAACAGCCCTGGCCCGTCGAGGCATGGACTCCACTAGACCTCTGAAGGTGTGCTGTGGTATCTGGCACCAAGACGTTAGCAGCAGTTCCTTTAAGTCCTGTAAGTTGCGAGGTGGGGCCTCCATGGATCAGACTTGTTTGTCCAGCACATCCCACAGATGCTCCATTGGATTGAGATCTGGGGAATTTGGAGGCCAAGTCAACACCTTGAACTCGTCGTGTTCCTCAAACCAGTCCTGAACCATTTTTGCAGTGTGGCAGGGCGCATTGTCCTGCTGAAAGAGACCACTGCCATTACGGAATACTGTTTCCATGAAGGGGTGTAATTGGTCTGCAACAGTGTTTAGGTAGGTGGTATGTGTCAAAGTAACATCCACATGAATGGCAGGACCTAAGGTTTCCCAGCAGAACATTACCCAAAGCATCACACTGCCTCGGCTGGCTTGCCTTCTTCCCATAGTGCATCCTGGTGCCATGTCTTCCCCAGGTAAGCGACGCACACGCACCCGGCCATCCACATGATGTAAAAGAAAACGCGATTCTTCAGACCAGGCCACCTTCTTCCATTGCTCCGTGGTCCAGTTCTGATTCTCACGTGCCCATTGTAGGCGCTTTCGGCGGTGGACAGGGGTCAGCATGGGCACCCTGACCGGTCTGCGGCTACGCAGCCCCATACGCAACTAACTGTGATGCACTGTGTGTTCTGACACCTTTCTATCAGAACCAGCATTAACTTTTTCAGCAATTTAAGCTACAGTAGCTCTTCTGTTGGATCGGACCACATGGGCCAGCCTTTGCTCCCCATGCACGTCAGTGAGCCTTGGCCGCCCACGACCCTGTTGCCGGTTCACTGGTTTTCCTTCCTTGGACCACTTTTGGTAGGTACTGACCACTGCAGACCAGGAACACCCCACAAGAGCTGCAGTTTTGGAGATGCTCTGACCCAGTCGTCTATCCATCACAATTTGGCCCTTGTCAGAGTCGCTCACATCCTTACGCTTGCCCATTTTTCCTGCTTCCAACACATCAACTTCAAGTACAAAATGTTCACTTGCTGCCTAATATATCCCACCCACTGACATTGTAACGAGATAATCAATATTCTTCACTTAACCTGTCAGTGGTCATAATGTTATGGCTGATCGGTGTACATTTTGTATGGAAAAACATTTTCTCTGATAACTGTAGTGAAGTAAAAAGGACAATATCTTCCTCTGAAGTGAAGTGGACGAAAAGTAGAAAGTTACACAAAATGAAAACACTCCAGTATCCAAACCTTAAAATTGTGTTTTTTCCCCAGTTTATACCATTTTGGTGTGTCTCTACATTATATTTTTACTACTAATATGTCTGTCTTCTCTGATCATATGACAACTGCATGTCTGTCCATTCTAAAGGAGGAATGCCTTCCTGAGGTTTCTCCCATATTTGTCACAATAAGGTGTTTTTCTTCTCTAAATGAAGGCTCTAAGGATGGAAGGTGCTGCATGTTGTACAGATTGTAAAGCACTACTACTAAGTTGTGACTTGATGCAGGGCCATAGCTACTGCTGAGGTAACCGGGGTCATGTCCTATGTATTTGTCTGGAAATTTGGGGGTGCTAGCAACCTAAGGGGAGCTTACATTTTACATTTAACTTGGTCTATATTTTATTGGCTGATTGGAGTATTTCTTACACTCAATATATTAAGATTTGACTAATTTTAGCCCAATAATTAAATGAAGAAGGGATGGATTCAGTGTTCCCCCAACAAACTTTAGTTCCACAGAGTGGAGAAGGCTTTGAAACAACACTTCCAACATCTTCACGTTGGAAAATCATATTACAATCATCGTTTGTAACACGTATTGCTGTCTGGGACTTGGACTCATGATGTCAGTATTTGTAAAACCCAGGCTGCAGGCCTATATGAACTTGATTGTGTGCCACAGAGACAGCAACATCACAAAAATGCCGTGGTGACATCGAGGTTACTACAGGAGACAAAGAATGAGCACTAAACTTTAGAAACGTAAACAGTTGGGAGCACAACAGTCACACTGCAGTATACACGCCTCCATGAACAACATAGCATTTCCTCCTGAGCACCATTCTAGCCTGTGGAAGTAGCTTCAGTGTCTCATTACCTGCGGCTGTTTTCAAAGCAGAAGCCTCCAGTCTGCAGCTCACAGGGCTTCAAACTGTGCAGCATCTTGAGTGGAAAGATAGAAGAGACGAAGATGAGAGCTGATTCTGAACTAAAGAGAACAGCTTCCGACAAAAGCCCCGTCCGGCTGTGTGTCAGCGCTTTTCACGGGTTTTTACTTTTACTTTCACTTCTTCAGCACAAGCCAAGCCTTCCTGCTTTCCACTGTAAAAATACACACATTAACCAGACGTTTGTTCTCACGTTGAGTTTGAACGGCCTCGAGGTGCTGTCCAGAGGATTTTTCTCGCAGTTCAGTTCCTTTAAATATTTTTATTCCACCTGAAACAAAACTCTCCGATTTGAAATAAATGAGGCATCGCCACCTGTAAGAAAGAAAAAAAAAACAATCCTCAATTTGGCGTCATTTATGAATGAGAGAAAACAGATATCTCATTGTGCTACACTGGCCATTATGTCACTCGCCTTGAGATAAATTAATTATTCTAACACTCACGAGCCACTAAAATGATCTGATAGAACTAAAATGTACTGATATTTTTTTTTGCAGTGTATTCAGTTTGACAAAGCGTCAAGATGGAACCAGAGGCCTAAAATGTCGGCTCAGGTAACGTCAAAATATACAAACCTTTAGTAGAAGTTTAACCATCTATTTTCACTTTTTCTCCTTGCTTTTTGCAAAATAAGTCAAGGAGTTAACCCTCAGCCCTAAATTAAACTAACTGATGGTTGCATTGATAATAAATAAGTTTAAGTAAGCTTTATTGTCAGTGTCACAACTACTACTACTAACATTTCAAATGTATATTATCAAAGTGTGTTTTAAAAAAAAAATCAGTCTACAGTTATATCACATGTGCTGTCAGATTTAATAAAAAAGCTTTCATTTGAAAACACTGACAGGTGTTCTATGTAGTTTCTTGGTGAAATGGGATTAGACACTAAATAAAGTTACTGCTGACGTTAAGGCATGAATGTGTCAAAACAGTGAGCGTTGGCGGCCCTCTACTGTTAAATGAAGGCAGTACATCTGGGTCCAAATATATGAATCCACAGGTTTACAGATGTTATGTTTGTTTTTTTGTGTTGCATCACTTCTTCTCTTTCACTGATGAGGTTATTTTACTGATGTAGGACAACAGAAGCACTAAACCCTGCTGTCAAAATACATTTATTGCGCTATATCTCAGGTATCTCCATCGATTTTCATTTGGCTTCATGTATGGTATCAAGTTTCTTGTGCATCCTGGACAATCTGGACTTCTTCAAGGCTGTGCTCCAGTCATGAAAAAATCCTTTGAAATAAGAAAATTGCACAAAAACAATATGTTGTCCCAGTTTTATTGTGCACGACAGTTTTATTTCAAGCTTCCAGAATGTAGTTTTGTGAGCACAACAGCTAGCAGCTGTGAAATGATTGTGATGTGAGTGTGAATCATGCTGAAACAAGATGGTGTGTTGTTAAAATAAAAATAAAAAAAGCCAGAAAGTTTGGAGTGCAGTTTGCAATGCAATTCTGCTGCAAATGTGTGCACCAATAGCAGGTCAATGAAAATGTCCTGGAAAATAATTTTATGTCATCAGATCAGATGCAGTTTTTGTAAATGTACATTTATTGTGGCCAAGAAAAGTCAGACTGATATGGACCAAGCACATACAGTGTTGGAACCCTACTGTTCTGGCTGTTTTTAGGGGTTCAAGCACCAATGGAGCACATTTGATGTTAATTGGCCAAAGGCTGGTCTTTGGACACATAGCATTATAGATTTCTAAAGTTGTTGTAGCTAACATGTTAGCAAACAGCTGCCTTACTTCCACATCCAGCAGACACCATCGGATGAATCTAAGTCCAATATTCACGCTGCTTTTAGCTCTGGTTTGCCCTCCCCACACATTTCCTTCCTTCCTTCTGTCTTTACTTTTTTCTTGTCTGCCTTGTTTCCTCTTACCTTTTCTTTCCCTTCTTCACTTTTTACAGCAATATAAAAAGCAGATTTACTTTGATAATAGAACTAACACATCAACATCATTTGCTCTTTGCTGTCCTCAGCTCTGACCTTCTCCCTGTATTGTAATGTGTATCCATGAACTGAAAATGTGTTCGGCTGGATAAAACATGAATGTGTTTGTATGATAAAAAGAAGACAAAGAGCTTGCTCAGTTTTCATAGTCTTATCTCTTTATTTATTGGTGCCAGGGACCTGGAGCAGCCACCAGCAGCTCCCACAGCAGGAACAACAGAGCTTTTTGCAGGAATAAAAATCTATTAAACAGAACCTCAAGAGATAAAAACAGAGTGTGTTGTTTTATATTTTTTTGAACATCAAAGATTGTCACTTGTCTCCTTCTGAAGCTCAGACACCATCTCAAAAAACACATTTCTGTCTCTTAGCTTAATATTAAAAATGCTAATAACTAGGTTGTTTTATTACATACGAATATATTAACTAGAAACCACATGCAGCCTGATTTGTTTTAACCAGGGCCCTGTTCTTATACAAGGACAACAAAGTTAGGTTTATTGTAAAGCCTGAACGTTTCCGTTAGAATTTAACTGGAGCCGTTGTCATAGCACCAACTTCTCATGACCAAGACTTTTAGATGAGAGCATGTAGGTTATTGAGAAATAATCAAGATCTCTTGGTGTGTCTGCGTTCAATGAACCATGTTAGCTGGATGAGAATTAACAGGATTGTTTTAGCTGGATAACATCATGTTAGCCTGGATTACATGAGCCACGTTTAAAGAACAGGGCCCTGACTGGACTGCAAGTACTGTAGGTCCTTCAGAATTTTTGACAGCATTTGTTTTAAACTCTCAGGAGTGCCAGATGGGTGGGGTGAACGGCAACGTCCTGTGGTTAACTTCACCCACTGAGCGCTGCTGTAGTGACTTGGGCTCCAAAACAAACAGTAAAATGATCATTTGGCAGCCAAGACGCCTACAGGAGGAAACCAGATTTCAGCAGTAGCTTCAAAGAGTTTTTACTTTTAGGTGCATAAAACAACCTGAGAAACCTTCATTCAGTCAAGCCGTCACAACAAGCTGAGAGGGAAAGGAAAAACAGAGGGATTCATAGGAGGGATGTTTATATTAGCATCTTATTAACAATCAAATTGCACTTCACTAAAAAAACAAACAAAACAAAAAAAAAACACTTTTTTTCTATCTGTGCGAGTAATACAGATAATCATCTATACAAAAACATTCATACATTTGATTTATACTCTATCAAGAAGTTATAGAGATGAAAACATGCAGAGTGAGGAAGGAAAGGGAAGAACACAGAACAAAAACATAAATATATGAAAGGAAAGAAAAGAGAACGTGAACAACAAATATAAGATGACAAATGATGACACACACTAGGGTAGAGAAGTCAACTCTTTGTTTTTTTTTTGGAAGGTAACTTTTCTATTTATAATTTTTTTTAAACCTTTTGTAATATTGTATTTGTGTTCAACAAAGATAATTAATAAGATAGTAGCAGCAGGTTTTTTATTTTTTGAATGTTGACATTTTTTTGTGCTCTGTTTTCCGGCTGCAGGGGATGATGGGAACTGAGCTCAGGACAGCTGAATCGCTCACGGTCATTTTCACTGAAACCAAAACCATCTTAACCACTGAAATCATCTGCATCACTGTTTTATTTGTATTATAACATCAATATTTCTCCTTTTACTGTACCTTTCATCAAAAGCAGTGATGTAAAAGACAATTTTCTCTGGCTCTGATGGGTAACATTTCCAGAGGAGCTGCCTTTATATTGCTTTTATAGGCAAATGGAAACACTGAATAAAATCTTTTTCTGACTTTGTTGCCTATTGCTGAAGGAGTTATCCATCACTGCCAAAAGAACTGCCTAAATGTTACAGTTTGATCAAAAAACTGAATTCTTTGAAGTGAGGAGTTTAATTTGAAAGAGAAACAGGAAGATGACGTCAGTATGAAGGTGGTTTTAGTAAACAGGTTCTTGTTTGGTCTCTAGGAGGCACTGACTGGCTGCAGAGGCGGGCAGGGGGAGGAGCTGCCTTCCTGTCGGGACAACAGGACACTGCAGACACCCAGACCTCCTCCTCCTCCTCCTCCTCCTCCTCCTCCTCCTCCACCTGTTGGTGTGGCCCCCTCCTGGACGGCAGCGGTGGTGGTGATGTCTTCATTGTAGAGGCGTTTGATGCCATCATAGAAGTCGTCCACCTCCATCTCCTCCACCTGAACACACAGACGGACTTATATTGTGACTCAGGTCTGGGGCTGCAACTAACAATTTTTATTTTTTTTTAATTATCAGTTATCCTCCTGATTACTTTCATGACTAATCAGTTTATCGTTTGGTCTAAACAATGTCAGAAAAATAAGACAAATGCCCATCAAGACTAAGAAAACCTGCAAACATTTACATTTGAGATGCTGGAACCAGTGAAGTTTAGTCTTTTATTACTTAAAAAACGACGTAAACAATTAACTGATTATAAAAATTGATGCCGATTAATTTTCTTAAATCGACTAATCGTTTAAACAATAATTTTTGTCTGCCCTACTCAAGTCCCTACATGCTACACACTGTTGTTTTGTTTTTTAAAGAGAGAGATAGTGTTACCTTGCGCTTGGCAGAGGCCTTGCAGCGCAGCGTGACCTTCTGCAGGTGGTTAAGATGGCGGAGGAGTTTGGGTGGAGAAAGTAGAGCCGGGATGCTGCTGTTGGTGGTAAAGGAGGAGGAGAAGACAGAGCTCCAGGGCTGATGGCTACCCTCCTCCCCACCAGCAGGTGTCTGTGGCTGGGCAGGGCCGAGGGCCTGGTCCCTGATGGTCCCTGGAAAGAAAAAACAAGTCGCAAAAATACTTGAATACCTTTTTGTACGGACTACCGAAAGTTCTCAAGTAAAAGTCAGTATTCAAATAACCAACAAATTCCACACGTTCTTCTTCCTTGTCAAAACCTGGCACCTACATTACCCACAATGCAATTCGGTCGGATATTCTGGTGTGTTATTATGCTAGTAGTGGCTAATGTAGCCTTGAGCCGCTAGCCTCAAGCAGGGATGACTCCACACTCCTCTGGAGCCACAAAAGGCTTTATTCAACTTTTTCCACATATCCAGTCGTACTCCCCAAGACCGGTAAACAGACTTTGAAGTGTAAAATCGATGGAGTTCCCCTTTAAACATACCCAGTGTGCAGCAGGGGAGGGTGGGGTCCTGTGCCGGAGGCTGCAGGTTGGTTTGGTTCTGCAGGGGTTGGTAGATGTAGACAGTGTTTGGAGGCAGGGAAGCTCTCAATGTGGACAGACTACGAGCCACCAGCTCTCGACTCCGAATCAACTCAGAGCTGTCAATCTAAGAGGAGAAAGGCAGGCGGAGGAAAGAAGGAGACAAACACAGAAGGAAGGAGAGGGAGACGACAAATAAGAAAGACATATACAGTATCCTCCCGAGGCATCTTAAAAAAAACTGTGCACTCTTGTTTTAAAATAAAGGAAGCGTGAATAAAGAACTGAAACCACAGTCACTCATATCTGGCTTACTGCTGATCATATGGTTTAATAATAATATTTCAGCCTATAAAATTAAACCTGCCTAAATTGATCATAAAGCAGATTTAACTGTAGAAATTAAATTTATGATGAGCATGAATGTTATCAGTACATTTTGTGGCAATCTGAACATAATTTGTCTACATTGTTTCTGTGGACAGACAGATTAATTTATTATTAGGCCTTATTGTTAATGAGTTAAAATAATGAATGACCGTATTCATTTTAAAGTACTGTTCATGAATTTCTTTACAGAAAAACATCAAAACAAGAACAGTAAGATATGAGGAACAAAAATAAGAAAGGCTAATAAAAGCTATTTAACCTTGCCTTTGTACTTCCATTTAAGTGTATTTTAAGATGTCCTACAAAATAAAACAAAAGTAGCCCATAACTGTGTTTAATATGTGGAAGGTCACCCCAGTTTTTATTGGACCAGTTTCCATTCATAACATGCTGTGTGACTGATAATGTCTGCAGGTTAGACTGCTGTTTTCTTCTGCTGAGTGTGGTTAAAACACAGAACTGCTTCACAGCAGCGCCACCCTGAGGGTCAACACACTCACTGCCTTGCTCAAAGACAGAGACAATGAGCTTGAGGACATGTAAGCACAATGTATTGACTTTTGGCCATATTAAAAAGCTGTGAAGGCAAACGGAGAGTGGGGAGGGTTAACCCAGGAAGCAGCAGCTGCAGAGAGAATCAACCAGGGGTCAGTCACCAAAAAGAGAAACTCTTGAGGTTTCTGTGTGTTTTTACTCTCTGATGTTAAAATATCTCATTTTGAGGAACTAAATTAAACTTGTCAAGCGTTTCCTCTGCTTGTTGCTCTGGTTTTTCACAGACGCTCAATATGAGCTTTCTGCCGCTTCTCCATCAACACTTCTGTTTGTTTTAGTCACATGATCCACGCTGAGCATTTAGAGCTTTTAATTGGTCACATGTTGTACCTGCGCCTTCCTCAGCAGGTCGATGGTGAGAGCCAGCCAGTCAGGACAGCAGGTCTCCAGCTCCAAGGTGAGGAGGGCCAAGGCCAGCATGGATCCTCTGAGCTACAGGAACACATGAGGGACAAACTTGTTCAGTGCTCAGGCAGGTGACAAGTCCAGATGTAAGAAAACCTGAGCCTCAGAGGGTGATCAGACCCCATCTTGTGTTCGAAAACAATATGCTTTAAATTTACCACTGTTACATAACTACAGAGGGGCAGAGATATCTATGGTGCAGAATAAAGTGCGTGTATGTGTGTGTGTGTACCTGTATGAGTATGTGGTCGGCCAGACAGTGGTAGAGTCGCCGTGTGAGCAGGGCGAGGTGCTGAGAGCAGTTCAGTCCCAACATGGAGTCCAAAAACCCAGAGCGACACGACAACACCATCGCATGGAACTATGGGAGAGGGAGAAGAAGAGGAAGAGATGGGGGAGTTGGAGATAATCATCATGAAACATTTAGCTGACTGGTAAAGTATTTAATTTTGAGTAAATTAAGTGCATTTAAAAAGTAATAAATGTTTTGTTGCATTATTTAGACTATTTAAAAATCAACCCAGAGTAAAATGCTCGACCAAACCAGACAATATCAGACTGAAAGCAGCTGGATCAAAGTTGCGAAGCTGCAGATGGTTTCATCTGAACATTGAACTTTTTGTAGGAGTCAGTAAAGTCCTTGGATAATTCTGGTCAGCAGCTATCACATGTAGCAATAAAATCACACAACAAACAAGCCCAACAGTTACCTATAACTGTTCTTTACGTTATACAATACTTAATGTCACTACTCATGAGAATGGCTCCAAGCCAGATGGAAAAAAGAAAACAGAATCCATAAAATGAACTGCAGACAAAATGTAGATTTTACTACTGACCCTGATTTGGATTAATTTATAATAGGAGGTGAAGCAAAGAAAAAACATTCTCCAGCAGGATCTGTAGTAAGGCAGGCAGTAACGTATTTTTGCCACCAGGTGTCATTAGCTGCACTGATTCGAAATCTACAAACACAAAACAGGCCACTGGATGGATCAGATACACAGCGATTACAAGTGATCAGTAATTCATTGATGACAGACCTCAGAATGTGGGAAAGGTTCAGTGAGTGTTTAATAAATAGGCCATCTGACACCTTAAATGTAGCTCAGATCATGTCAGATACAGTGAGGGTGTGTGTGGGTGTGACAAACGTACGATGTGCAGGAAGTCCAGTGCTGTGGCGGTGTGCAGATCCCAGTTTAGTTTGTCCAGAATAATCCTCTCCATCCTCAGGATCTCTGACGGAGAACAGCCACAGCTGCTGGAGACAGCCAGCTCCTTCAGAGAGGGTACACACTGAGCCACACACACACACACACACACAGTTACTTGAACTGTCCTGATGCAGTGAACTCCACATAACTCACCCTCAGTGCATTCCAATACTTGTATAAAGATCCATTAACTTTGTATACCCTTTTGTTGCACCTCAGTGTCAATTGTGTGATTATGCGTGTGTGTTTCTATACGTGTGTGTTGTTTGTGTTCACCTCGTCCTCCTCACAGGTCTTAGCAGCCAGGAAGAAGCAGGCGATGGCGATGCAGCGCAGGTACTTTGGACGGGCCTGAAGACAATCCCATCAATCAGTAAATCAGTAAAATGTTTTCAGTCAGTTTTACGCCACTGTGCCGAAGTCAACTTTTAAGCATTTTATTCAGCTACAAACACTAACTCCCTGACTGTGGTCTGGGATGTTGTCTTGACCTGACAGGACATTCAGAACTCACACTTCCTGTTCCCTTTTTTTTCTCTTCAGGTGTTAAAAATTTCCCCGCTGTGGGACAATAAAGGCTTATCTCTCTCTTAAGCTTGAAGAGCTTGATTGAGCTTGCATGATTACAGTTCTACATTCCCACTGAAACAGTGTCTCTAATAACCTGGTTGACACAGATGCATCATAGGAGTGGGCGAGATGGATAAAATGCTCTATCATGGCATGTTATTTATTGTAATGCACAAAACAAAAAAACTGTTTTTTAAAGAATGTACTTGCACCTTAAATACAGTTTTTTCTAAAATTGTATTAAAGGCAGACCAGTGGTCACCACTGACATTGAGTGTTAGTGGTGACAGTAATAGTAGTAGTATAAACTGTAATATTTTTTATATTAGGTAGTTTTTGACTTAAAAGCGGAGATGGAGTTAATATTTTCTATTGTTTCATTAATAATCCATAAAAGCAGCTCCATTTGGTAGTTCTGCTAACACTCACAGCAACATCAGTATTAAAGTAGTACTGGTGGTATTTCCTTACCTTGATGGGAGCAAGGAAGCGGTCCAGGATACTAACAGCTAGAACCAGGGTCTCTGGGTACAGCTGCAGTCTGCCGTGGAGCTCCGTCAACCAGCGCACGGCCTCGTCCCGCTGAGCCGGGGTGATGTCTGTATCCTAAAAGAAAAAACAAGGTCAACAACAACATCAAGAGCCCTGGGGAGCTAGGCCTTGGGGATGTTTGTATTGACCACTGAAACGTTTGTTCTTGTCCATGTTTCCTCATGATGACAATAAAATGACATCGTACTTATGCATCCTTCTTCTTACTTATAAAAACTGAGGCAGAAGGCTTCATTATAGTGTTTGTGGACATGTAGCTACACTGGAGCAGATTTTCTCCACAATGCCTACTTTGTTTTGATGCATATTAAGCTTTGTTTTCCAGTGATCAAGAAATTATATTCTGATATTACAAGAAAACTGTTTTGACAGTTTGTTGTGGCGAGACAACAGAGTAGTTATTTGTTATGTTGAGGACGCATAATAATGAGACTAATGTTTCTCACGATCAAGACTAAATGTTTTGTTATAAGAAAGTTCGTCAAGACAATAAATTAACCTTATGATGATGAGGAGACAAAATCATCTTTAGCTATTTCTTCTCTAACCGAGGCCTAAGTGAGCAAGTCTGTAGTCTTTGAAGCAGTTAAGAACCTAAATTCAATTAATTTGCACATTATTTTTCTCGATTAATCAATTACTTTTTTAGTCTATCAAACATCAAAATGATTTGTTTTGTTCGACCAAAAGTCTAACACCCAAAGATATTCAGTTTCCTATGATATATGACAAATAAAGGCAGCAAATCCTCTCATTTGACAAGCTGGAATCAGAGAATGTATTTTTCACTATTTTTGCTTGGAAAATGACTGAAATGATAAATCATCAAAATAGTTGCCGATAATTTTTCTGTCAATTGACTAATCGTTTCAGCGCTAATCTATTTACCTTAAGACTATCATATGACTTGACTACGTATGTGCCTATAAGATATAACCCATTACATGTCATTGAAAGACCCTATTTCCATACAAGTATTATTATTTTTGCATGTAAATATATTTGAAAAAAAATGTGCAAAAAATGAATAAATGAATAAAAAACAAACAAAAAAACAATCTGTTAACCACTACCTTCTGCCATTTCTATCTATACATAACCATCCAACAGCAAATCCCACAACAAAACTCAGGTTTACAATGAACACAAGGGAAACTATTTCTGCACAAAGACAACAGGAAACCAACAAAGGCTCTGAGTCCTGAGGAGCGTCTCTTCTCTCTTTAAGACAGCAATGCTATTTCAGGGCAACACTTGGCCTGATTTTCACTATAGGGCCAAACAGGGCTAGACAGGACTTACTTATCCAACTGAATCACCTAGTTTAGGATATTTAGTAAGGACTTAATGGAGTCCTTTGTGACTGACTTACTTCCACTAAAAGGACAAACAGGATCTTCCTAAACCAGCTTGACAACCAGACCAAACCTAATCCGAAAATATTCCAGGAATTACATTTGTTAACCATCTGACAACTGAAATAATTCACCAGCTGACATTTCCTTTTCACAGGAAAACCCAAAATATACTGTATGAAGAGTGTTTTATGACATGTACATCCTCCATAAGAATACTGAACTGGGTTTTTAAACTAAAGCAGGGACCAGGGAAAAACTCACGTCTGATGTTGGTCTTAAGGGGTCAACATGTGTTATCTAACATGGGTTTAACTGGTTGCATATACAATTTCGACTTTGTTATGAAAATCTGAACACAGGTTTCTGCAACAGATATGGACTTACTATACAGTTACTATATTAGCTATTACCTATATTAGATACTGCAGTAACTTCTCAGTCATAAACTGTGGTCTCTTTAATTCCAGAGATACGAACAGATTGTAGAGTGTCAGTGGAAGCATGAACCTTTGATAAGGAGAACAAACAAAGAAAAAAGTCTATGAGGTTACACGACTCCTTCTGCACTTGGGGCTGGATGATGTAACCAAAATCAATATCACGATCATTTTATTTTTTATTTTCCTCAATAATAATAAATTAAAAGGTCAAATAAAAGGTTGGAAAAAGTGTAACTATCATTAGGGCTCCCTGACAAAAAACTATATAATCTGCTGAAAATGTATGTCAAACTATTCAACTGTTAGCATTAGCACTCATTTTGCATGCTTCTTTGTTTTGAATGAAGATATAAGAGGAATGGGTGTTAATTAACATTTCACCAAAAGCTACCTATATGAGGTTGGGTGGTCACTCCTATTGTTGGTATCAGTAAATCTTCAGTTTATTGCTCATAGCTATTGCCCCCGATGTTAAGAGTGAACACTGCAGTGACGGCTACTTTTAAAAGGTCCATTCACCCATATCACAAAAAAAACACATTTTCCTGCTTACCCTGGTGATATCTAACCATGCAGATAGTAGGGCTACTTTTTTTTTTCATTATTGATTAATCTGCTGTTTATTTTCTTGATTAATAGATTAATTGTTTAGTCCATAAAAACATCAGAAAACTGAAAAATGCCTATCAAAATTTTCTAAAACCCAAGGTGATCATCAGTTGTTTTTCTTGATTTGTCCAATCAACAGTCCAAATGCCAAAAATATTAAATTTAATATAATGTAAGACTAGTAAAAACAGGACTGTATTATCAACTAATCAATTAATCGTTGCAGCTCTCGCTGACAGTTCGTTTTATTTGTAGAGGTTTTGGGATCTCTGTACAAAGACTGAGGTGAGTGGGAATTTAAAGCACTAACAAATGACATTTTAAAAACTCCACAGCAGCATGTCTTTCCAGAAACGATGTCCCTGTTACTCAGGATAATCCACACCCATCAGTGTCAACACTTTTGATTACAGTTGTCTGGTATGAATGGGTCAACTATGGCTTGAATACATACACAATCATTTGTGGGCGAAAGTGACTTAAGATAGATGATAGTTCATATTCCCAAAAGCTACTGTTAACACCAAATTACCAGACGCTTTCAGTATTCTACCAACCAACTACAGGTTCACAAAACCACAGCCTTCCATGATAGTTGGTTAGATGTCAGAATTGATGCTGAGGCAGAAAAACTTAAATGTGCTGGTAAAAAATGACCAGTAATCAGCTCATTGTAATGGTGTCAATTTTCTGGCCACACCATGTTGAAGCAAGACTAAAAGAACATACTTTAAAACATTTTTCTTGCATTTACAAATTATAGAATTAAAAACTCATCTTTGTAATTTAGCAGTAATTTTTGCACGTGCAGTCACAGAAATGCTATAATATTTGAGATTTTCTGAAAAGGATGCCAAAAATTCAGACTTTAGCAAATCAATTCTTAATTTTTGTATTACCGATTTGTTTCAGTGAGTGGAATGTGAAACACTAGACTAGCAGCAGGGGTCAAAGTCCAGAGGCAACTGACCCTGGTAGCCAACTAATCTGCAAATTGACACCGCTCCACCTCTCAACTCTTAGCTGTCCAAACTAAAAACAACTGGCCTACTTCCAGCCTTCCACTTCTACTCCTGGACAAAAAAGACTAAATCTGTCAGAGTGGCATCCATCAATTTTCTACCGCTTCTCCAGGTCGCAGAGGCAGCTCATTCTGGGCGATCCTGAGGCATTCACAGGCCACAAGGGACATGTAGTCCTTCTAGTGTGTTGTACAAGTTCAAGGTAACTGGAGCACACCCAACATTTCCCTTTTTTAAAAATGGGCACCACCACCCATGTCTGTCAGTCCACAGTCCCTGTCCCTGACTTCTACACAACACTAAGGAGGTGTGTTAACCAAGTTTATCCAACAACATCCAAATCCTTCATCATTTAAAGGAAAGTCTCATCCCTTTCCGGTGCCTAGCCACTGCAGAGCTTTAGAACTTCCTCAGCGCCCTCATCCAGAGAAATGGACAAGGCTTCCTCTGAGTCTTCTGAGTCTGCCTCCTCCACAGTGGGTGTGTTGGTCGGGTTCAGAAGTTCCTCAAAGTGTTCCTTTCACCGCCTGACAATGGCAACACTTGAATTCAGTAGTTCTCCAGCTGGGTACGTCCTGCCTCCCGAGTTGCCTGATGGTTTGCAAGAACTAGGTCTGGGTATCGAACTGCAAAGTTTTTTTAGTACAACAAAATTCTGAATTGGGGTACAGCCCTAGTCACAACAGACATCAACAACCTTCTAGCCACAAATCAGAGCAGCCACCTCCACAATGGAGGCTTTTTGAACATGGCCCAATCACATTACATGTTTTCAACCTCCCCTAGAAAGTAGGGAAACTTTCTCCTGAGGTGGAACTTGAAGACCTTGTGGACAGGGGCCTCAGCCAGAATTTCCTAGTTTAACCTCACAACACGTTTGGGTTTACCAGATTTGTCTTACAACCTCCCCCACCACGTAATCCAACTCACAACCAGGTGATGGTCATTTGACAGCTCTTCCTTTGTCTTTCCCTGAGTGTCCAAGACATACAGCCACAGATCTGATGATACAAAGTGGTGGGGGTGGTTTGTTATGGAAACCATAACAAACCACCCCCACCAATTTGTAACTAGTACAGAAGTCCAGTAACAAACTCAGGTTCAGATCAGACTGTTCTTCCTACCCCTTTCCAGGTTTCTCTGTTGTTGAAGTCTCTCAGGAAAAAGATGGAATCCCCAGGCGACTCCCTCCACAGGACGCCGCCTAGAAACTCCAAGAAAGTAATCCAGATACTCTGAATTTAGTCATATCTGTCAAAAATTGGTTTGCTGTTGTCTAGTCTATCAGAATTACTCTCATCAAGCAGGCCTTCCAAAAGGCAAACAACCATCTTCTGGAGTCCTACAGTAAGTCTCCTCACAGGTAACCAGGTACCATCTGAAGTCAGAAAAGTATTTCTTGGACTTGTTGCTCATTGACTAACAAGCGCAGACTATGTGCAGACAGATGCACAGTCATAATTCATCAACAATACAATATTTGCATGCCAGCTCAGCTTTCTAACTTTCAAGCTGATCAGTTGCCTTTATGTCTCGTCTCTTTGATGGAGAATGTAGTAACATTAGGCAAATAACAACAGAAACATTTAATTCAACTTAGACAAAAATAACACTGCAGGAGTGTATTTTACCCAGCAACACTGCTGTTGTTTATATGCCTCTGAGGAGACTGACTGCCTCCTTGACCTCTTACACCAGTTTACATGCCTGCTAACTCGGCCAAAGTGTTATATATCTCAGTGCTGCCATTTACTGCCTTTTATTGGCCTCTTCATTATCAACCCAAAACTACAAATAGACAGCTCCAAGGCCTAGATAAAGAGGTGTTTGTTATTATTCAAATAAAGTCGTGTTTATTTGTATATCTCAATATGATACGCAATGTCTCATTAGGCTTTATTGGCCCACATCGGCAGCGGTTTCTGAGACAGTTCAAGCTGTCTAAGGTCTTGGTCTGTGTTTAGGTTATTCCTGTATTGTTCCTGCAGGATATGTGTGAATTTGAGGATGTGAGGAGATGTTCTTTTCCCAGAGATTAGCCCTCTGCTAATTTCATTGAATGTAGGGTCATGCTAAGGATAACATCTCACTGTTTCACATATTCAGACCCGGTGAATTAAACAACATTTGAAAATAACAAAAAGTAGTCCTTAGATGGAGAATAGAGCTTTTCCTGCTTAGCTAACCTGGCTTCACTCTGGGATCAACAACAGGGGGTCCATTGTGTTGCGTTGGCCAGATTTAACTGGCAGAGACATGAACGTGCTGCAGTGACTCAGCAGCAGCAGATCTGGATTAACAGTGAGAGAGCACTCCTCTGCTAATTCCATTTAATTTGAATAGCTACACCTTTAGATCAGCTATAGAAACACGGAGCAGGTAGCTGCAATAGTGTCACAAACAGAATAGATGTATGACAAAATACAGACCTATTATTAAGACTTATGATAATGTGAAAAACAAATGACCAATTAATTAGGTGGGTCACTGTCACTACCAAATGTAAGTTACTTAAAACACAATTTAGATTATCCTGTGACATGTCGTCAGATAATTGCCATTGCCATTCTGTAAAATATGTAACTGCAAAAACAAAATCTGTCTATAAGAGAGAAAAAAGTTCAACTGAACCTGGTGACCAAGCTAATGCGTTCATTAAATATGTCATTGATAACTCACTTAACAATTTGGATTTGATAATGAATACATTTAATACTTGTTATAGGTTAGATTAAAACTAAATGACACATTATTAATATTTAATTAAACAAAAAACTGACATTAATGCAAAAGTGAAATTTGTTTAAAAAAAAAGGAATGACAATGAAAAGGAAATATAAAAAGGAAAGCAGTTGCACAGAAAATTTAACTCAAAATAAACTGAAATCTTGAAATAACACAGAGGGCAAAACTAATCTGAATTAGTGGAACTAAAATAACTCATGTGATAAAAGATTCAAAGTCAAAATGAAGGTTTGAAGTCATTTCACAGGTAACCTAACTGACCTCTCGTGAGGACGTGCCCGTAACTGGGTGAGAGCAGCTGAGGGTGTGATGAAACTTAACGTTTGTGACATAATTTGAGAATGTGTCATGAGACATGCAATCTGGCTGAGACCAGCTGAGTCTGGTGATGGATATAATAAACATAACATTTGTGTCAGTGGAGTCTTTGCTCAGTGACTCACTACATTTCTGACGCATTGTTGCTGCAGAATTACATGTTATCTACTGCCATGTTTCTGATGCAACAGAGCTGGGAACAGACCACTTATGGCAAGCCATTTCATGCATTTTGAGTCTTACAATCTGATTTTCTTTAAAAAAAAGAAAATCTGCCAGTTTAGTCAAACTGTCACCTGTTTCCAAAAACAAATCAATGTGTCAAGTACTTTCTAAAGTTTTTCTCAAATTACCTAATTCCTAAAACTAAGACTGGAATTGCTTCTGAAATGATAAGTTACCATTTCCATCGTTAATGATGCTTTCATAAACTGCCTGTATTATAGCTGTTCAACCTTGACCCCATTGAGGTCAGAAAGACTGGATTGAACTTGGAGTAAAAGTTACTTTGAATAAGATGTTACCTATGTTATTTATTGGTTATGGAGCTGTTGCATGTCCGTAGCTGCTTTCAGTTTCACCAAAAACCTCACAGATTTCACTGATTACTATTCTGTAATGAGCTGTCACACTAGTCTCCTTTAGAATTCCAGTGAATGCATTTTGTAACTCAACTTTTCAAAGCAAACCTAATTTCTTTACAAAGTACATATAATCCATCATAATAGCCCTGGTTACTCTGGAAAAGAAAATGTGCAAGAGACATTAAGAGGCACATAAACACAATTAGTCAATCAACTGAAATATAATAACAATAACAATTAATTTAATTAAGTGTTTTTAATTTTGGCCCTCAACAAGAAGGGAAACATTCACTCCTTTTGGTGCCACTTTTCAGAACTCTGAAGTTCTGAAAGGAAACTTCAACCGATACTTCAACTCTTTTTAGTGCTTCCACTGATATTTAAATCTCCTCTCACTTCGGCCGGCACTTCAAATGACACCTTACACTTGAACCGACACTTGGAACTGTTGTCCATTCAGGACTTACACTTCAACTGACTGTTCCTACTCCTGTAATCACTTACACATCAACTCCTTTCAGCACTTTAACTTCAACTTCTTTCGGCACAGATATTGTCCAAAAACGGACGCAGTTCTGTCTACACTACATTGTGTAGCTGCATACATGCATGTGTTTACCTGTTTGTCGACACGTGTACAGTCATGAATTTTGGCCTGCACACGGACATTAGCAGATGATGACATTTACGTTGCGCTGACACCCATGGCCACTCTGACACTGAAACTATAAATTAGGCTTTATGCTTAAACTGACGCTTCAATTCCACTTAGCATTTACACTTTATAGTTCAATTTCATTCAGCATCTAAACTAAAACTTTAGCTCCTGCTCCAGCAGTGCCATTTTAACTACCACTTCAACCTCTTTCAGTGCTTCAACTTCAGCTATGACTGCCATACAACGACATTTCAAAAGCTACAAAGACTCGGCATGTAAAGGAAATGAAACTGTTTTAAATGTTTCAACTGCAAATTTTCAGCAGCAAGCACAAGTAAATCTTAGCCTTTTCTATGTTTCATGTTTTATAGTTAACATGATTTATCAGCTAATCGATTGAAATTCAACACGATAGATTAACGAACACTAAACACAATCATTTGGCGACTAGTGAAAATAATCAAATAATCAACAGTAGCAGCCCTAGTGGAATTCTCGCACCTATTTTGAAGAATTATGAGATTTTTGTTTTCTCCTGATTGTGATATAATAACTTGGTGATCATTACAAGGAAAATAAGCTTGTCATGTCAAGTTCATGACATAACTCTCTAAGGATCACAAGAAAACAAGTGTCTTTATCAGGTCCTCTCCAGTTTTCTATACAAATTTAAAGCCTGACATTTTTGATCACTGAAACCTTTCCTGATGTCAGACTCTGTTGGAGCTGCTGGAAGCCTCTGGCTGTGACATGATATCATGCACAACATGCGCCCAACTACTAAAGGAAGTCACTTATGGAGTGTTAAAGTTGTTATCTTGGGAAACACTTATGGATGCAGCTATTGAAAGATGGAACCAGTGTACCAAACTGCAGCTCCTGAATATTTTGTGTGTCAATGTTGAGATGTATTTTGTTTGTGTATCCATTCATCAGTTAATGAATGGAGGCACCCAGAGGTAAATCCTCACCTGTGAAGAGGGCTTCTTTGGCACGTAGACCCTCCACATCTTGGCTTCCCTAGAGGCAGCCTTTTCCAGAAGAAAAGACAGCCTCTGGCGTCCCCAGGGTTTGAAGAACTTCATTCTTTCCTCCCCTGGTTGAGCCTACCTCCCCACTGGATACAGCTACCTGCCCAGGGACACAACACATCAGAACATTACATACTCCAACTCATCTAATCCATCAAAAACTGGTGAGCTTGATATTACTTCAGACAAACAACCATGTGACGGTGTTGGTTGACATAACTTTATGACACATTTAGTATCAATAGTTCAGAATTAGGATTAAAGATTCTCTTAAATCTTAATGTTTTGTAGTTTGGGGACCAAGGGGCTAAAGAAGGTACCTTCAATTTTCTCACTTAGTGCAATGTACCAATGTTTCTATTTTTTAAATATTTTTTAGAGGCCTGAGGAGAAATGACTCATTTAAGAAAAATGCAAACAGGGCAAATTAGGGGTGGATGATAACATATGTGACAATATAAATTTGTAAAACGTCAGTGATTTTGTTTATTCTGTGTTTATTATCCCTTTATTATCTGGGTGTATTGGTCATTGCAAACAGTGCTTTATGGCAATGTTGGATTTTTGCACCAATGTGATGAAGTTCTTTGATTTGTCAGGTATTTCATTTGGAGAACCCCAAACCAGACATTCCTGTCTTACTGTTTTAGCCATTATCAGTCCATAAACTGTAAGTATCACAATATATATTGATAGTGGGATATAAAAGTACATATACTAGGATATAGGAAAAGAATCAATCATCCCTAGAGCAAAGTATGAAAAATAATAAATATAAATTAAATATATTTTTTCTCCTTTCCTATCCTGTTAACAATGGAACAAACTGCATGCAAAGTTGAGTGAGAACACTGTCGGAGAAATGCTTGAGGTCATGTTTGTTTATTCAGGGAACTGAAGATGCTAAAGGCTAAATCAGTCCATTCAGACAGCAGTAACGTTACCCATTTTTCTTAAGAAGCCCCACAAGAACAAACGATGTGCTTGCTCTAACCTTATTCAGCATTAAGATACATAATAGCCCAACTTTACTAACAAAACTATACATAGCTTTGAATCTTGCTAGCTTGGCTGTCGTTAACCAAATCAGTCAGCGTCTAATGTAAAGAGCGATCGAGTGAAATCAAACTACTTCTAATTTCGGGAATTACCTTGTCCCTCCTCCACCGGGAGGTCCCACTTGTTGGGAACCACCTGAAGCAGGTGCATTACCAAGCGTTTCCTTCCATTATCACCCTGAATACGACTATTCCCTGGGATGGAGCTAATTTGACACCCGCAACTCGAAAGCTGACGTGACGTCGTGTCTAACACACAGACTGTAGTCTACACAAACATCTGCACATACACGCTGAAAACCTCGGTCACTACCCTCGGATGGTGTCACGTAAAAGGAGTTGGGAGTGTGTTTACGGCGAAGACTGCGCTAACTATACAGTAGGGCCATTTAAACGGCTGACTCAGATCCGGTAAGTAGACGGATCCCAAGCCTTACCTCCCCTGCGAAGCGGAGCAAACCACAGTTGGATTTCATCCGGTCCACTTAATTCCAGTATTTATAAAGGGGTGAAATCGGGGACCCGTTCTTCGGTTCAGTCGTCCATCTTGGCGTCCATGGTGCTTAATGTTGGGGAAAAGGGGCTGTTGTAAAAATATATAAAAAGAAAAGAAGGGAATATAGACAGATACGTCTACTTCCGAGGAGGGGACTCGGGGAAGAGAGAAGGGGAGCAGGCTCCGCCCACCTCCAGGCAGAAAGGGAGGACAAACCAATCGTACCTTCTGTGGCATTTTCCCATTATATTAATGTTAGTTTACATGAAAATATTTCTTTAGCTACTTTCAATGGGACTCAGTAAGTTCAGGGAGCCTACTGTACTTCATGACTTTTTATAATTCAGCAAGGATTTCATTATGTATCCTCCTAAAATGTATTTAATTGTATATAAAAGATAACAAGAGTTAGGCCTGCCTCAAATAACAAGACAAGGCAAATGATTTATATAGGCCTAGCACATTTCATTGCAAAGAAACTCAACTCTCTTCTCTTTTTACATAATAATGCATTTGCAAAGCCACATTTAGCCTGCTGCACAGACACACAGAGTGATCAGCCTGAGAAAATAAAACAGCTCTCAGTTTACTTTTGAATGTGGACACAGTTGTCGCAGATCTTAGGTGATCAGACAGTTTGTTCCAGAGAACAGGACCAATGTTAACACAAAGCATCCTTCTGGATCATACTCTGGGTATGGCTGTGGGAGCATGTGTCCAAGGAATGACCCTTGTGTGGGAAGATATGGGCATATTTTTGTCTTTCTCCCGCTATTTTCTGTAGGCCAACACAACCAGATGAGTTATGATTAGTTTGCAAAATGTCAAGTCTATGGTGGATTTTTCTGTAACTTTTAACCCGGGGATATATGTTTTATTTGCCTAGCCTACTTACTCTCTTTTACTTCAGTAAAAAAGAGTCAATTGGACGTATTTGCTGGCTTTTTTTGCCCTCTGGTACTGCTTGGAGAAATGATTTCACTTTGAGGGGGCATGACAGCAGCTAGTCAGAATCCTGTGCAAGGGATCACACATGGTTTTCGGTGGGTAATTGCCTTTTAACAGCTACTGAATGCAGATTGATGCCTACTCACCTTCACGTATCATTTATTTGACTGTATCTATTTTCCTACGTTGTTAGCATCTGCAGCAAGCCCACAGCCAGACTGGGAACCATTTTCAACATTCACAGACGTTATTTCTGACATTCATGTTACAGTTTTGTCAGTCAAAAAGCACTACGTAATGCTAAATTTGCGTCAGGACTCTGGTCAGACACGAGCCAATCAAAGCATCCCATTTTGGGCGGACTATTTGAACGTACCACACTGCGGCTTGCTGATTGGGTAAGGGAAACATCAATCAGAGGGGGATCGTCTCATATACAGATGTACTGTATTTAGATTCCAGTGGCATTTATCGGTGGATTGAAGATTGATTGAGATCGATGTCAAGTACAAACGTCTGGATGATATTGTTAGAAATTAAGTCAAAACGATACCAAAACATTTGGTGGCTTTAATTTGTAACGTTAAGCCCGAAAGGAGGCGATCGCTATTGTTGAACCCAAGCTTTTCATTGGTTGCTTCCTGTGACGTCGCCATGTGGGCGTATGCGCTATGAACATCAACAAAAGAGAGAAGAGAAAGACGAGAGGACGTGAAGAAGACAACAGATATGTGGATTTAAGCTTCAATAACAGGTAGAGCAAACCTTTAAAAATACTACAATTGTACTTATATTACACAGGCTACGCGTATTTGTCGAGCAACATTTGCCTTTTCAACTAACGCTCACCTCGAAAGAGGAGAGAAAGAAAGCGGATGAAAGTGAACGGTCGACAGTAAGACATCAATTTAGCCATGATCTTAATGAACAAAAGGTAAAGTGTCGAAAATGAATAACGTGTCTCTCCCTATCGCACAATTTCGACAGAACTCGTTTGAAATGGTACTTTGGGTATTTTCTAGTTTCAGTTTCTGTAAGGACACTTGCATTTATAGCGATTGTTTTCTTTTCCGTGGTATGGTTTTAAGACTTAAAGGAACTGTTGACATTAATTTGCACGTACGATCTCCTCCCTACAGTCAGAGATGGCTCGTCTCGTTGCGAGCATCCCGTCTCCCGTTCAAGGCACAGCTTTTATCACGGTTATATTCATAAGGAGAAACCACCACGGTCACATTTCGATCCAAAAACATTCTTTTTTTGTATTAATAATATTGTTGTACTGTATAATTTGATAGACCTTTAACGTTTGAGGAATTAAAAAATCAGCCCCTCCCCCGCTCCTACCACAGAGGATTTAAAACGTTAGCTAGCTGTGTTACGTTAGCTCCCTCGGTAACCATCAACTGAAACGATAAAACCGAGGATTTCCAGCCGCGGTGGTTGTGTTTTTGTGTGTTTTAGGTTGTTTGTTAACAGACAGAACCCGTGAAAGGCGGTTGTTTTTCGGCCAGAGGACAGAGAAGGCGTCTAGCAGTGGAAATCTGACACCGGAGCCCAGCTGAGAGTAATGGGAAATCCGGCTCTTTCTAGCGAGTCGGATCATTTGGCTTCCAAACGGCTCTTCGTTTAGTGGCCAAATTTAGCAATGTTTTGACCTGTGATTGGTATGTTTACACATATATCACTTAAGTTATTCGATGTAATTATACTAAACCTTATAATTTCTACAATACTATAATTTTACATTGGTATAAACATTTTAAATAATGTTAAAACGTCAAAGACTATTACACATGTCTAAATAATTACACAACTCTATACAGACACAACATCCAAAAGTCTCACCATGCCTGGCTCTTAATGCTATTACCAAAGTGAGACGTTTCCGGATTAACAAATATGCTATAGATCATAGATATAGATCATCCTATTATTCTGTCTTTTAGGCTATTCATTTACCAAAAAAAGAAAGAAAGAAAAAAAGAAATGGGCTCTCAGACGGGAGCCGACTCCCATCGTTCACTTAAAGGAGCCGGCTCATAGAGACGACTCCTTTGCGACATACACATCAGTACCAGCTGAGGGATGTGTGCTGTAACCCCCGTTTGGACCAAGAGCAAATGTAGGCCAGTGATATACAGTATAGTAATAATACAACAATTATATCACAAAGAAATGTTTGTTGAAAAAAAAAAATAGATTGGCATAGATAGCTTTGAAAACTTGTGATGAGCACTGTAGGTGTCCTGTAAGACACCACACACATTTACTTGAAAGATTGAAAATTGATATGGATTACAGTTGTGACCTTTGTGGATTGTATTTGTGTTTTTTGACTGTTCTGAGAACTTTCTGACATGAACTCTTAGTTATGTTTTGTAGCTGAATCTTGGTGTTTTCCCGCTTTTGCAGTGAAAATACTGTGGTGAAAACAAGAGATCACTTGCTCCAGTGCCAGCTGAGACATGGATGCCTACAAGCTGATGAAGGAGTTGAGGATGAATTATGAACAGGAGGTTTATTATCTCCCTAAGGAGACAGGACTGAGCCTCATCGAATCCACCACACAGGTGAGCACATTTGACAAAAATGGACCATTAATTCACAGTAGAGTCAGTAAATGGGAAACCTCCTTAACATTACCCACATTTAGGGGTTCAAATAATTATTCTCATTTTTGATTGACCAGTTGATTAATTTAGTCTATAAAATGTAAAAAATAATAACAATGCCAGTCATGTTCCATGTCTGACCTGCTTTTCTAGTTTGACTAACAGGCATCTTCAATACTTTTTGCCAGAATGTAAGTAACCATCAGCGTTGTGACTGATAAACCAGGTTAATCAACAGCATGTCTTTGTCTTCCAGAATGACTGTCGGATCTCGGCCAAGTGCAGAGATGCCAAAGTGGAGGACCTGTGGAGTCTGACCAGCTTCTTCGGTTACAGCACGCAGACCTTTGTCCTGGCCGTTAACCTGCTCGACAGATTCCTGGCCATGATGAGGGTACGAGATGCTCACACCTAACAGGACGAGACATGGGACACTTAAGCTTTCATTTTTAACAGGGTCTGGTGACCCACTGTGGCTGTATATGCGGTTTGTAAAAGCCCGAACCCTCTTCAGTGTCATTTTAAAAGCAGATATAAAAGCAAACAAGTTTAAACTGTCTGATTAATGTGATAAAAGGATTCAGCTTGAAATTATACAGTGTGCACCAAATAGTTTAAAGAAAATGAGTACAATATAAAAAAACAATATTCCTCGTTTCTAAAGTAAATAGTGTTTGTTAATAAACCGCTTACTTCCTTCATGTTAATCCTTGTTCCTTACTAACAAATCCAGTGCAGCGAGTACAATTATTTTGTTGCTGATCTTGTGATGCTTTCAGCAAAACAGCAGCCTGAAGTGTTTTTTAATAAATGCTTGATGTAACTGGGTTTAGCTCAATGATGTGAAATTCTTACCCAACCAGTCATTTTCAAACCATTTCTTACTCACGCGTTGTCCACCTCAGGTCCAGCCGAAGCACCTGTCCTGCATCAGCCTCAGCTGCCTCCACATGGCGGCCAAAGTGACAGAGGAGGAGTGCAACCTGACCCCCACTGATGAGCTCATCCGCATTGGACAGTGCAGGTTCACCGTGTCCGACCTCGGCCGCATGGAGAAGATCATCGCCGAGAAGCTCAACTTCAAGTCCAATGCTATCACTGCCTTAACCTTTCTGCACTTGTACCACCAGATTGCACTTTCACACTCCACAGACAGGTGAGACCATCACGCACAGGAAATGATGTGCAACTTGATATTCTGTGCAGTTAACATTCCTGCAGGTCGTTCTCCGAATCATCCGTTTTTACACTTAATTTCTATGAAAGTCTACGTGTAGAGACTTAGAAACTTGCTGCAGATAGAAAATCCATCACAGTCAACATTTAGTCAACTTTAGTTTTTCTTCTGCATCAGCTACAAGTTTTGTTGATGGCATATTCAGGATTTGTTTCACATCTGTGAATGTCAACATAAAATGCCAGAGTTCAGATTGGTGTGTGAACGCAAAGATTTTCCCATGATCTGACTGGCGGAGCTTCTCCACACCACTGCTTGTTTGTCACAGCACTTGATGTAGGGCAGCAGTCAACTATCAGCCGACTCCAGCGTCTGACCGAAGTGCACTGATAAGATTTTGATGTTGGCTGCCACTTGTATAACCCTGGTGCAGTGTAATGTTTTTAATATGCTCGGCTGCACTTTGGTTCAAAACACTACAAAGTTTTCAGTTTTAGCAGTCTCAAAATGTCTTTAAAATCTTGTGATGAGTCAATAGTTATATTGGTCTTATTTTCTATTCCAACAAAAAGTGTTGATTCTGTGTTGATGAAAGTTGATTCTGTCTGTCTGGGAAACACCACTGACCTGAAAACACACCTGAATCTGATTTTGTGTGTGTGTGTGTGTTATCAGGAAGGAGACTCTGAGCCTGGAGAAGCTGGAGGCTCAGCTCAAAGCCTGTCTGTGCCGGATCTCCTTCTCGAAAGCAAAGGTAGGAATTCACTGCAGGGGTCACAGGTCAGACTGAATTACAGCAGCTCGGCAGCTTAATGAGACGCTCAGAAATTAGTTTTGTTATGTTTGACAACACTGAGACTGCTAAAATGTTTCTCTCTACATGTTTCTGTCTGGTCGTCCCTGTCACTCCTTCACTTCCTGTCTGTCTGTCCATTCAGCCGTCCGTCCTAGCCTTGTCTCTCCTGAGGCAGGAGATTGAAGCCGTTCAGTCGGAGGACATGTTGGAAATAGCCTATCACATCCAGAGACACTTAAAGGTAAACACTTGACTTTATTACACAACAACTCATCCAGGGAGGGAAGGTTAACACCTGTGGAAACCTGATGTAATTGAAAAGTAGAAAAAACTAGTTTGCTTTTCCACAACAGAGGCAACAACACTCACAGCAGCAGCCCGGAGCAAATTAATTTAATGGAAATGAGAGTCTAAAGGTTTAATTTCACAAGACTAGTGGTTTCACAAAAGTGTTGGATTAACTGTTGGTGTCGGCTCACAGTTTTCTGGATCAGATGCAAACAGGAGGACCTACGGAGACAGCAACTCCACCAACATTAACATGACAAACATCTTTATTAACCAGCCTGCAGGCTTACTACTCCAAGATGACATTCCAGTTTCTGGGTGAACAGAAGCGAAGTGAACACAACGCAGTTTTATGTGTGATTATATTCTGAATAGCAGCAGGGGTGGGTGGCGTCTATTTATTCTTAACCCTCTGGTCCAACATTTTTTTCCTGTTGACTGTCTGCTGTGGTTATGTAACCTGGTGTCTTGTTTGTGACGGCTTGACTCCACACATTAAAAGGAAAAGCGTGCTGTGCTTAAACTGGTAATATTTTCAGGCTTTTCCACCCTTCTTTACCCAACTACCTGAATGGAAATGTGTGGTGGTGTTTTTTTTCTCAGACAATCTTCACATTTCTCTTCTACCTCCCTGTCATATTTATATTTTGGAATTTAGGATCAGTATTGCCATATTCTTATTTTAAATTTTTATTTAACTGAAGTTTAGATGTTATTTAAGAAACTTTGCTTTTTCAGTAAATTTACTTTTAATTTCAGTATTTTCACCCTAATTTGTATTTTAGATTTGGATTCTTTTAGATCTTGGTACGTTGCTGCCATAGTGATACTTTCGCTTTCCTGCATGTTTGTCATTCCAACCCTCCCACTTACACTTTGGAGGTTCGGGTGTTACATGACCAGCTGATCAGGTTTCAGCACAAACATACAGAAGCCTGGTTTACCCTGGTTTCTCTTTACCTCCTAACCTGGGAAAAGAAACCAGGTTTCTGTTTAGAGGAACACTGTTCAAGGCAACATACTGTCTGTTAAGTAATTACATCATTTTAAATTCACTGTCAGTAAGTGAACAGGCCAGGAGCCAGACAGCTAAACTGAACTGCTGTGTGGTTTGGTTTCAGATTGCGGACAGCGAGCTGCTACTATGGAGTGAGCGTGTGGCTCTATGTCTGTCGGACTATGCCTCCCCTGAATGCAGCAAACCCAACCACAGGAAGCTGCAGTGGATCGTGTCGCGGCGGACTGCCCAGAACCTGCACAGCTACCGCAGCGTCCCAGAGCTGCCCACCATCCCTGAGGGCTGCTGGAATGAGAGCGAGAGGTCAGAACCCCAAACACACATGAGCAAGATACTAACACTGTCAGAGCCCCAAACATGTGTCGGCAGGATACTACAAGTAAATCATAAATTGGAAAAAAATAAATAACAGATGAAAATATTGACCCAGGGATTTTAATAATCAATATTAAACCATTCAACTAAAAATGTGAAGAATCGCGATTAATCAGATAATCTAGTCCTTTTGGAGATCAACCAAGTCTCTATACACGGACCAACACAAAATCCGGCGTGTTACTTCACTTTCACATTTTTCAATTTTTCAATTATTTTTCCTAGTTATACAAAATAAGCAAACTTTGAGATTGAAAGTATGCAGCCCAAATAAAATCCATTAAATTAGGAGTTATCTGATGTTAAAAAAAAAAACTTGACAAGACTAAGAATCTGACCTAACGATAAACTCTAACATTGAGAATCTAGTGGTTGTTGATACTTGGTGGTACAAACGCACTTCAGTCAGAAGTCACAGTACTGTGCTTCAAAACAAACTGCAACAACCAGACTCTAAGTTGCTTAACTGAACAATGGATTGTGTTGGATTCAGTTGCATTCTGATGCCGATGTCAGACTAACGTCATGTGACATCATGTGACAGCTTACAGTTGGTAAGATCTGCCGGAAAATACCAAACACTCCTGAGGACGACAACAACAGAGGCATTTAAAATAAAAAAAGAAGCAGACACACCCTGGGTGTCACCACTCACACACCAAATGTTTAAGTTTGTGTAGCAACACCACACTGACAGACACTGTAAAAAGTCTGTGTCTTGAAGGTTGATTTGGACCAGCTGGAAGTGAAAATTTTAACTGGACATTTTAACAGTGCAGTAACACTCCTCTGAGGCAACCAGCTGTGCAAGCAACACTGAAGTTTTTGTTGTGTTGTAACAACACGTCGCACACAGACCAGCCCCTCTGACTGTCTGAGCTTGTCAGGGCCTCTCATTCATACCTCCTGGCGTGTGTCACTGGTCACGTCCCAGTAACACAGACGTTTCCATGACGTCACATGAGGCCAGAGTGCCTCACCATTATGTAACATGGAACTTCTGGAGAACATTTTCTAAGCAGGTGTGTCAAAAGAAAAAGGAACTGCACATGAAGAATTTTCCCAGCTGACTCCTGTAAACAGTGATCATTAACCCACAGAGCAGCGCAGTCGAACTACAACCAGAAACCTTCTGATCATCAAATGTTTGTTTACTTTTATATGCTGTTAAATTTCACAGCCAAACTTTCAGATGTTAATAGACTTACACTGTCACAAGTCAGAACATGAGATCAGCTGATGATTGATGGCAGCAGATGGTCTGTCTGTTTGGAATACAGGAACTGTTATCTTTTCATTCTTGTCAACTTTTTTTCTCGCTAAATCACTTCTGTCCCAGTGTGACAAATGTTAACAAGCTCAGGAATTATAAAATCATCGCAGGGCAAAGTGATGCTTATTTTCACTACTAGTTAATCCATACTTCTGTATCCATATTTTATTGTATTTCTTTATTTAAAGTTGTATCCATATTTCTTGTTTAATCTTTAAAACATCAGAAATTATGATCAATGTCTGGCACAACTTAAATCTACAGATTTCTCCCTGTCTGATTGACAGCTGAGAAAACTCAAAGTAAATTTAGTTAATTTAAATTTATTAAGAAAATGATGGTCTTAAACAAGACAATTTTGGCTGGATGAATGACTTAAATTATTCGCTTATCAAAATTGTCAGTTTGTTTTCTTTGACTAATTGATTATTTGACTGTCAGCAGTATTCATATTAACCTAATTATAACAGTTTAAACAGTCATGTCTGCTAAGACTGTCATTTCTACTCTACTCTTATTCAAACTTCATTTTCCCCAAACTGTACAGGTTAAAGTTTAGAATCATTCACTAAGACAGTGACTAGTTTACATGCACAAAATAGTTTTGTCCTTATTCTGAAAAAGACAATATTCCTACTAAACTGTTTACATGGCTAATGAAAGAGAATATTGCACTAATATTCCCCTTTACATGCAGCCTTGTCGACCATGTGAACTCAGCCTCCCTATTTCATTCGTTCAACCACCTTCTTGAAAAGGTTGGCGTTGCAATATTTGCACATATCCAAAAACCTGTTGATATCCAAGTCTTTCATCATGTTTAAAAGTAGGTGTTTCTCCTTCCCACTAGAAATGTGGGCTTTACTTTTGTGCGTGCATCTCTACCCCAGCCTTGACAACTGTTTGTTTACAACGCAGAGCTGATTGTACTCAAACTGCTGTAAAAACCCCAATTGATACAGATTCCAAATGTGCTGTATACATGTCCAAAGAATGCTCTTAAAACCTGAATAATAGACATATCCCACATCTTAATCAGAAAACGCTACACTGGGAATAAGGCCTAATTCGGAATATCCAAACGGAATATGCTGTTTACATGAACCGTATCAAATTCGGAATATTGTCGTATTTGGAATAATAGTGGAAAATTAATGTGCATGTAAACGTAGTATTGAGATTAAGGAGTCTAGCATCTGCGAAGTGCTTTGATGGTTGTTTTTCACCATGCTGATAAGCCTTTAATTGACCCCCAGCTGGGAAATTTTTTGATGAGCATTAAATGAATTAATGTGAAGTGAAACATTAGAAAACCTTTGATCAGATGTGTGCATAGACCTCTTTATATGTGTATACTGACAGTATGTCCCTCTGTGTGTCTCTACAGTGAGGATTCATGTGAGGACATGAGTTCAGGGGAGGAGTCTCTCAGCAGTTCTCTGGGCAGCGACACTGAATCGCCCTTCTTCTCTCTGCACCTCCGCTGCCAAAAACACCGCCAACACCTCCACACCTGATGCCTCTGCCGCCTCGTGCCTCGCCATCTCCCCCCTCTAACTTCTTTACCTGCCGTCTTTTTAATTTATTGTTTATTAAGCTCCGGTGTTGGTGGAGTATCACACATCTGGCAGCTGAGAAGTCCGCGCTCTTCCTGGTAGATTTGGTAGATTTGACTTTGTAAACATTGGTGCACGTTGAGATGTCACATTCCAGGACGCAAGATTTTATGGGTATACTAGCAATGTTAGATGCACTTCGGTCGACTTGGTACAGCGTCTGATCTTTAAGGTGCTGAGATAACAGACTCTGCAGTCATATAAAACAGATCTCAGACATCATTTCGGACCAGAAACAGTTCATGTTGTTGACAAGATAAGTTGCCAAAACGTGGTGTTTATTTATTAGAATGTTTTTTGACTGTTATTAATCTAAGACTGTTTTTATTAAGGGGAAGAAGGGGCTTTCCTGATGTACAAAAGCTGAGAGCGGACTTAATGATCTTTGGTGCTCATTTATAGTTTAAGATTGCTATTCAAAGAAAAACACATTGATGGTAAGAAATCCAACTGTGATCATCATTATTCTGAGATAGACACATTGAAGTCCTGATCAGCACTAAGCGGTCTGTATTTTCTGAATAACAGGGTTGAAAACTTTTAGCATCCCTTATCATTTTTTGAGATAATTGTGTTGTGATCCCAAGACCTGACAGAAAAGCGAAGCACGGCTGCTCTCATCTTCTGTAGTAATGTTTCATTTGCACAGTTTTTAGAAAATCTCATTTCAAGTGATAAATGGGCAGACTGGAGGTTTGAGTTTGTCTGAAGGGAAACTCTGATGTGTTCGAGAGTTCGGAGCTCGTGTTCAGTCAGTCCTTGCTCAAAGGCAGCAGGGAGAGATCTGAATCAGCTCTGAAACCGTTTGAGTGCTTCAGATTCAAACCCTGCTTGACACCACAGAGCGTTCAGATAAAAACATTTTTACAAGTGTGTGTTTGTGGATGTGTGTATGTATGACCCTGGTTTAAAGTTGCCAATTTTAGGATGTAGCTTAAAAAAAAAGTCTGTTCAGAGAGAATGTTGTATGGAATAAAATAATGCTGTCAAAAAAAGTAAAAAATGTAAAACAATGTTAATATAAAAACATGTAAAACTGTAAATGATGTACAAAAAAATTGTTAATAGTTCTTTGTAGATATTAAGTTATTTATTCTCTTGTCACCAGTACTGAAAAAAAAAATCTTATAAAAATCTTATTTTTTTTATCTGTTGTCTGTTTTTTTCTTCCATCATGTCTGAAAACAACAGCCAGCTGCTTGGAGTCTTTTTCTAAATCAAACTATGAATGAACCAGATCATGCAGATATTAAGTAACATAACATTTATTTAGAGATGTTGCACTCTCAGGGCAGGGTGACCAACAGAACTGAAGTCCTCCAGCAGATTTGTTTTAGTATGACTATTAGGGCCATCGTTCAGGGAAACAATCTTGTTGAATAAAGTGGTTATATTTGGAGAAAAGAGTAAAAAGGTACTTTAAAGAAAAAAGTAATGAAGTTGTGATGTCAAGTGATTTAGCTGCTGCATCAAAACACGAATGCTGATCACCTCATTCAACATGTAATTAGTTTCATGAACTCTGTGGTAAGGTGTTTATTATTATGTATTAAGATTAACATCTCATATCGCAACATCATTCTCGAAGCATTACTTTTTCCTAATAAGATTGTCTTTCTTCAGGAAATATTGCAACTTTTTCTTGTACAATTACTTTACTCTCATATTGGCATGTTTTTTCCCCCCTCAAAATATCAACTTTATTCTCTAAATCTGTTTTCTGGCCCTAATCTATATTCTTATATTTTAAGAGAAACAAGGGCAAACTGAGACTTAAAAAGGCAGAGTTTGAGGGAAATACATAAGTCAATTTTGTCAAAATTCTGTCTTTAATCTGTAAATTCCTACTTTTCCCCCCAAAATCATGAAAGTTTGTTTTCCATGTGGTACATTTAGTCTTTGAGAATACTGACTGTAAAGCTTTACCATGTCCCTGCTGTTTTTCAATGATAACCAAAGTCTTCTTTGAGTTGTGGTTTTATTAAGAAAATTGGTGGTTTTGTTTAGAAAAGCAGATAGAAAGGTTGCATAAAAATAATTTAACACAGCGAGCGAGGTGTACTTATAATAATAAAACAAATACACAGGCACGCGCGAGGAACAGGATGAATGAGTCCTTTCATTTCCAACAAATAAGAGCAGTTTCTTTTTTCATGATTGCTTAACGTCGCTACTTTTAACTTTAGATTCATTTTAACACTAATCTTAAAGCTCCTCAGCTCTTTTCAGCTTCTATCTCAGACCCAGCTGTTATAAAAGTCTCAAATGACACGTAGAGAACAGATGCGCACTCTGCTGGGAGCTCAGAACTCCAGTCAGGTTTTTAATCTTTTTACTCTTCAGTTTGAATTAAATCAACCATGTTTATCCATCTCTATGACAGAGTGTTATGAAATGGATGCCAAACCAGTAAAATAGAAACTGGTCAGTGAATCATCAGCTCAGTCACCTGCAGTGTGAATGCCTCATGAAAACAAATTCCAGCAGCCTGAGTGACTGCTCAGATCATTTGACGATCCTTACATATCACCATAGCAAACAAAAGACGCAACCACAAAACAAAGATAATAAATTCCGCTCAGTCCTACCAAACCAGTCTGCAGTCCGTCAGCCTCCAGATGTCTTCAGGGATCACTAACAGTGTGATGGATCCTTTTCCAACATGCACTCAGTTTATCCACCTCGATTAGTTTGCATCTTCAACTTTTCTAAGTCTATTCCCAGTGAATAATACCATTATAGATCCATTTAACAAATCCTGAGGCTGCCGAAGATGCCAAAAATCAGAAAAACATTCATTTAAATTTGAGGCTGTTTGGTCCAGCCCCTTGTATTTATCTTCCCGAGTTATTACGAACACAGACCATCCAGTGAATCAAAATCCCATTCGAGCCTTCTTCTTCTTGGGTTGCGATGTCTGCGACAGCCCCAGTCGACCCTGTGAACTCTGGGAGAGGGACAGAGACTGGGAGAAACCCGAGCACACAGAGACGTCCTGGGACACCCTGAGGTTCATCAGAGGGACAGACTGGGAGCTGCGAAGCTGATAGGAGAAGGAGGAGGAGGCCACAGGTGGAGGTGGGGGGTCCACCGTGCTCCCCTCTTCTAGGAAGTAACTGTCATGCTGGGAGGGCTCATCCTGTAAACAGACCAGAGACAGTTGTTGAAAGTATGAAGGCAAATGATATTAGTTTTCAAAGGGCCTTTCTTCCTCGAGGCCAGAGGATTTTGGATGCTGATCATGTAATCACGATGTCCCCGCTTTGAATCCTCCTGGAGACCTTTGTTGCATATCATCTCTCCTCTCATCTCACCTCTATTGTCTAAATAAAGGCAAAAACGCCCCAAAGGGGGTTTTAAAAAGGCCCATACTGCTGGTTTTATATGTTTGAAACCATTAACTAATACAAATGAATGTACAGTTACGTGCTGTTACGTTCACTATATACCAGAAAAATGGAGAAACACCTTTTCTATTCTTAAGTCATTACCATTAGTGGGGTAAAACAAATGTCCTGAGGAAAGGTTATCAGAAATGTTTTTTTATGTATTTAAGGACATCTCAGACTCTCAGCTTGCCAGACTTGGCTCAACTTTAGTCGGAGCTTAGCCTGATAAGCAGACTTAATTCCCATTTCTTTGCACTGCACTCATCCAGCATGATGTTCATCTTTGCCAATTTCATGTTGGGAAGGGGTTATTTTAACCAGTCAGTAGTGAGTTACTTATCCATCCTGCTGACGCAAGTTTCAGCTGATACAGAAGTTAGAATGTTATGATGCTAATGTTTGATGACGCTAAAGTTAGTCACTGAGGCTGTCAGCAATTCAGTCTTTTTATTTTTAGAGGTAGCCTTTCATAAACTGGCTTGGTTCCAAACCTCTAAATCACTGTCCACGTCTGTTTTTTTTACCCCCAGCAATTCAAATAGATCTGCCATTCAGAGCCTTGGAGGCAGGATTAAGAATGGGGACCATCATCCCACAGAGCCACAAAAACAGTAAGCATAGATAAGATCAGTACAGCTGTACAGGTTGTTTTAAGTCAACTTACAGAAATAACTATTAAATCAACATAGTTCTTTTAGCATCATGACAAACAGCTTCTGTGTCGACTGGACAGATATGTTGTTAGAACTGTTAGTGGTAGACCTACATGACAAGTTACAACACATCACCTCCTCTTACCTGTGATGCAAACAGAGAGCTGAGGTAGATGTCGGCTGAACATTTGTTCCTCCTCCGATTTGCCGGTGTGGAGTCAGGTTTTGGCGAATGGGACAGAGACAGGGTGCGGGAGCTGCTGGGAGTCTGCTGGTCACCTTGTTTATCTTTAACACTTTGAGGTGTGGCAGTTGCCGTGGGAACTGGAGTGTCGGTTTTCACAGTGGAGGGTGTCTTGGCTCTTGGCGTCCCACGCTTCAAAAAGGCCTCCAACTGGGACATAGGACCTTTGGTGTCTGACAACCCCCCCTGGCTCGTTGCAGAGGACCAGCCCGTCGAATCCGAGAAATCATCCATCTCTGACTGGTAGCTGACAGACGAAATGAAGCTCCTGGACAGCTCCAGGCGTTGGCCGGCGACTCTCTTCGCCATCTTCTCCCTCCTCCTTTTCCTCTTCAGAGCCTCTACCTTCTCCTGCTTGTTCAGCCCCAACTGATCCACCCACCACGCCCGCCACGCCTTCTCCCCCTGCCAGGAGATGGTCAGGCGGTGGCTGAGCTGATCTCTCCAGACTTCTGTGTCCACCATGTTTGGAACCGGTACCACATCTGTAGCCTCGAGGGAGGTAGACACAGTGTTTTGAACCAGCAGCAAGCGCTTGGACATGTGTGCTCTCATATCGCGACTCAAGCTCTGTACACGCTCCTTTTCTGTCGCATCTCTCACTTCAACGTCAGATAGGTGGAGGCCTTCAGTTTTGATCGTGAAGTGCTGCAGGCAGCGTGGACGGGGCTTCTTCTTGCGACTTTTTTGCATCAATTTCTGGAGCCAATGTTTCCAAGTGACAAGAGTGCTATTGTTGAGCTTTACCGGAGTCTGCCACTGAGAGGGACCAGCGTGACTCAAGCTGCTGGAGCCGCTGACTGTTTCCTGCACGCCGACAGGTTCCTCAGTATTATCAGGGTTATCTTTACCCACCTTCCCATCTTTTACACCTCCGTCCAATCCACTCACTTGATCCAACTCTGGATCATTGACGACGACCTGCTTCAGGTTTCGATCTTTCCCTTCTGACTCTGAATCCTCAGAGGAAGAGTTAGAGTACATGTTCAGCGCTCGTTGTTCCTTCTCTGGTGTTTCAGCCACAAGCCTCTGCGCAGTTGGATCCTGGGTTGGCCTGATCACGTCCTCGTCGCTCGACGTGTCCGATATAACCAGTTGAGAATCTGGTTGAAGCTGTTCTGCTGTTTTTCTCCCTGACGCTGTGGCTTCTTTCAGAGTTGGTTGTGGCAGATTTTTGGCTGCTCGTTGAGGCAGCCAGTCGTCCTCTGCTGCTGGAGGTTGAGAGGTGTCCGGCTCGAGGATCTGGTAGAAAATATCTCCCGCCTCCGTCAGCTGTAAGATACAGATACACTCCTTGCCACCTGCTCCTTTTCCTTCTTTCTTCTGGATACAAGTCAGGCCTGATAACAAAACAAAAAAGTTCAGCCACATCATACACAGGGTTCATACAGCTTTTTAAGAGTAAAATTCAAGCACTTTCAAGGTACCTAAACCAAAACTCAAAAGACTCTTAAAGCATTTATCATCATATCTAAATTGTTACTATAAGTGCAATTGTGAATAATACAGTTTACAGGATTCCTTTACCCCCACACCATTCAATGGATATTGTCACTTTGTTTATTTGACCAGCTGTTCATATTAACTTTGATTGTATGTTTTGATCAGGATTATTTAATGCTTCCTAATTTCCAGAGTAAGGGATCAACAGAGGACTTCTCTACCTATGAATGACGAGGGAACACAGGAAAAGAACTTTCCTTTAATATGTTGAAAATCAAGCATTTTTCAAGGACTATATCTGAATTCAAGCATATTCCTAACCTTGAAAACATAACGGTTAAAATTAAGCATTTTTCAAACTTTCAAGACTATGATGAACCCTGCATATATGTATGACTACTTTTCTTTTTAGTAAAGAGTTAGGAAGATTATGTCGACTGTATAAAAAAAAAAATAAAAAAAATTAAAAGCTGTCCGATTTACATGTTGTATCCTGTTAGCTAACAAGCTAGTCACCAATTTGTTGACAGTAGAGTCAGGACAGAGCTCAAACCTGGCAACCCCACTATGAGGACAGTATTTTTGAGATGCTGCGTGCAGTCACTGTTCCCAGCAGTTGTTGGTCAACAAATAGCTTTGTGTATGTACTGTATGTTGACAGATAAGTAACAAAAAGTCAGAACAGAAACAGCAGATGTGTTTGAGGTAAATTAGAAATACAGAGTTTGTCCACCAGAGAGCACTGACAAGTTTCAACTATAAAATGTCCCACTCAGGAAATATATTGGTCTCAGTTCTTTAATAACCAAATCTTAAGGATCCTTATCAAAATGTTTGTTTCTGTTAAGAAATGAAAATATCAGCTGATATATTAATATCTAATTGTTTAAACTTTCAAATATCAGTATCAGCCTCAGAAATTGATATTAGACATGTTAAACATCTATACTTTTAAACACAGCTAATATTTCACATTTAATCCATTTGGTTCTACTTAATGTCTGACAACTGCAAGGTTCGTTTCATTTACTGGGTGGGGCACTGAACCAGATTCTGAGGTTATATTTACACCAGCACATCATATGCTGAACTGTTGGCAAAATTACTATTATTGTTTTATTTTATGTGTCACAAGGATTATATATAAGTTTACTACTCAAACATACATTCTTTTTAGATGAAGTTACTCTTAAAATTAGTTGTTTACAATTGACAGTATGCACTTGCCTGTGCTTTGTCAAGTCTATTACACTTGAATGTTACAACTTTCTGAGTCATCTGGATTACTGTCTGCATCACTCTGAAGGTCTAAAACTCTAATACACAGACACAGGAACACACACAAACACACATTGTGACCCCTCGTCTATCCATACCTGCAGCAGGTGAGGACAGTCTGTTGGCTGCTGTGTCCAGGCGGTGAGGGATCTGGACAGGAAGGTGTTTCAGGCTGTCTTTAGGTCTGAGCAGAGCCTGAGGAGGACCTCGACTGAAACAGGCCTCCGCCCTGCCTCCTGAACACACACACACACACAGAGGGAGTTTTATACGCATGGTCTGTACAGACTACAGAACCTGAACGCTCTTGAGATTACAAAGGGACCAACATTGAAACACTCAAAGTTTAAAGCTGAATAACAATTACTCAAAAATGAACTGCATAATTCCAAAATCCATCTGATTTGCTCTCATCAGGCCACCCGTCGACTGACCTGAGTACGGCAGCAGTGTGATTTCCTGAGAACTCTGGGAGCCCAGCAGGACCTTAGTGGTTCCAGCCCCACTAGAGGCGGAGCCAGGAACAACGTGACAAAACATTGGCGGGGACTGCATCATGTGATCCCACTTGAGCATGGGCACGGTGGGGAAACGCTCGTCCATGATGTAGGCTGAGCACTGAGAGAGAGAGAGAGGCAGTCAGAAATACTTCCTGAAACAAACAAAAAACAAAAAGAATTCCTTTGACACAGCAGGATGTATCAGCTGAGGGATATGAACTGAATCTTTGAGTTTTACTTATTTATAACTGAAGTTACTTTCAAAAGTTGAAAGCGTCACTTAAATAGATTTGATAAGTGATTTAATAATGAGCCACTGGAAAAAAATGGGAGAAGTGGTCAGTGATCAGCCAGACTAAGAGTCTACAGCCATGCTAGCAGCTTTGTGAGGCTGCACAGCTGAATGCCAACATCAGCAACCTAACATGATCACAATGACAATGCTAGGTATAATGTTTATCGCGTTCACCATCTTAGTTTAGTATATATATATATACACACACATATACACACACACACCCCCCCCCCCCCCCACTTAGGAGCAGTTATTTTCTTCAACATCTTGAAACCTTATTTTCGCTCCTACAGAGTCAACTACAAACATACACCTATGAGAACCCTGATATCTAGTGGTAACAAGCAGGTACTGCACCATTCAATCAAATGGAAATATTCTTCACCAAACAGATACGCTATCTTTGGAAACTTTGGGATCTCTACTAGAATTTAAAATAAAGTTATTTGGGTTTGAACAAATGATGTGTAATTTTGTGTCAGTATCCATGTACCTGAGTGGTGATGAGGTGGTGGAAGGAGTGGACGTCTCCCAGATATTTAGACAGTATGAGTCTTTCCCCACTGCGACACTCTGAGGCGTTGCTGATACGAAACAGTGTGTGACTGGAAACAGGACTCACCTGAGATGGAAGGGCAAGTAGGAGTGAAAAAAGAAGGTGCGAAAAAAGAAGGTGCGAGAAAGGATGTAGGAACAGAGGGAGGAGAAGCATGAGGGAGAGAGGAAAAGAAAGTTAGGAAGAAATGGGAGAAAAAAAGAGGAGGGATAAGGAGATAGAGAATGAAGGAGGAGAGAATAATTCTGTCGATTGCTGTACCTACTCCTACCTACACAAAATTGCAACTGACATTTAAAAAAAAAAAAAATACTTAAACAATAACAGCGAGAAATGAAGGAGATAAAGTTTAGCTGACATCTTAAAAGAAGATTAACAAAATGCTGTGTGGTACTTTTTTTTTTTACTTGAAAAAAGCTTAAATTTTGGCGCTTGAATTACTTCAAAAATGCTATCAATACTTACTGAGAATGTCAAAAACTTGTAAATGGACATGAAATATACTATTGTTGAAAGCACTTATTGTTGTCGCTTTAGAACATAGACCATAGAGTAGAGCTATTTATAAATGTGAAATATGAGGTGGGGTCAATCCATTTCAAACCTTACAGGAAATCAAATTAAGTATTAAGATACATTCTAAAGTCATCTAGAAGCCAACAGAAGCACACTAAAAACATGGTTCATGTTTTCTCTGCTTGGTTCAAATTAAAAGCAGAGCAGCTGATTTTTAAACCAGCTGCAGACAAGTCAAAGCCAGACTCAAAGATGATTCCCATGTTGGATTCAGTTTCTCATTCATTTACACTGTTCTTGGGGGGAACAAAACTAAACTCAGTCTTGTCCACACTGAAATGGGAAAACAAAAATTGAGACAACCGCCTCACCCTGATGTCTGTGAGCTCCACCCCCGTTCTGTCTGCGTACAGCATCACCCTCGGGTGGGCGGAGAACTCGCACCATCGCCATGATGACTTGGCATTGAAGTACAGGTTGCTGTCTTCCTCCCGAACCTTCTGCATCCTGATGGAGCACTTTCATTTTAGTTTGACTTATGATCAGACTTTAAACAGATAACACCTGTAAATGTAGGAGAAATCAGTGAACACCTTCCTCTCTAAAAAACATAGAAACGTCCTCACCCTCTGCCGACAGTCCAGAGGTTTGTTGCTCCGCTCTCACTCGCCACCAGAACTTCACCTAAAACATGGGGACTGACACACAGCAGGGAAGACTTTATTTCAACACCTTTCCCTCACTTGAAAAGGCTGCTGAGGGAATTGACCCTGCAGCATCGTTGATGCCTTGCTCCTCCCTGACGATGACTCACCTGGTGCTGATGCAGGTTGCGACCTCTCTAGTATTGATGACTTGCAGCAGACGAGGCTCGTTTCTTTCACTGAACCTCCAGACTCCACACAGGCGATCCGACCGCACGGCAACACAAACTGCGAACATCAAACGCACGTTAAAATGTGTGCAGAACCTGCAGGAAACTATAAAACTGCATTACACTCCTGATGACACTTATTGACAAATATTTTCTTGTTCTTACAGTCGTTGAACAGGGAGGCCGAGCTGATCTGTCTTACTGGGCCTTTCAGCTGGAAGCTGAAGGGGACACTGCTGCTGGCGTCCACACAGGAAGAACTCCCTCTGTGGTGCTGCAGCTCCACCCTGTGGAAGTCTGAGGTACTGCGTTAAGAACCAGAATTAGCAGAAACGCAAAGGCAGAAAAACACCACTCTGCTTCACATCGCTATGTTCTTCACTTCTACCTCACTCATTATTGTTTGATATCAGAAACCAACCCTGAACCACTTCACAAGATGCATTTCTATTCTTTAATCCAAAGATGGTAACTGTAGAAATTAAACAGTGATCGACTTCCAGTTGCCATATTTATTTGGGTGAAGGAACAGAGATGCACCGTCTGATTAGTGTTTAGAGCATAAACAATTAGTCAATTCATTGATTAGTCAATTGACAGAAAAATAATTAAACTACTTAAAACTACCAAAAAATAATGCACACTATTCTGATTGTTGACTAATCGGATCAGTCACGTTTTAAAAACAGAAATGCAAAATATTCTCTGGTTCCAGCATCGCAAATGTTTTTGATGCTTTTCTTTGTCATGTTTGATAGTAAACTGAGTGTCTTTTAGGACCGTTGGTGGGATAATCAACATTATGGTCTGAGGCTAGCCAACGTTTGTTTAACAACCTTCTGGTAAGTATTTCATTTGATCTGCAGGATACTGAGGCAGTCCAGTCCCTTGTTTCCGGGGTAGAGGAGGCAGCCATGCTGAGAGCCGCTGCCGCTCTGTGAGAAGGGGATAAAGGCCAGAGCGCCCCCTGTGGCTGTTTCAGAGAACAGCTGGCGGTCCCTCTGCTCAGTTAGCTCCTCGTACAGCAGAAACCCCAGCAGCTCAGGAGGGACAGTGTGTACCACGTCCGACAGAAGGGCGCAGTACGCGTCCATCGTTTTCGAGAAATACGATTGCTGACATCTGGAAAGAAGATACAACATGACAAAATAAAACACCAATCAAGCAATCCGAGATATTCACCAATTTCAAATCTTTATTTATACACTTCAAAGTTTCCACAGACACTCCCTTTCATACCAATCAGTCAGGTCCACTCACATTTTAAACTTCAGCATATCGAGAAAGTTTTTCACCTTCCACATGTGGACTGAATCCCTCCGGTCTCTCTAAGAAAAAAAAAAAAACCCACACACATTCTGAAGACACGCACACCAACAAACGCTGCCTCCAGCTCAGAGAAGGTTTACACTTTAGAATGTTTTCTTCAGTTTAAAAAAAAAATCTTTTATACATCTATATTTATACTTTAACTTATGATTCAAACCCTTACTGTACTTGGGGTGTGCTGTTACAAAGGCTCATGAAAACCTTTGTAATTTATATAAGCTTTAAATGATTATTGATCAATGACGTGGGATGACTGATTAGGGAAATTGCTTAAAATCTGAGTAAGTAAGAGTGGACAAGAAGGACAACTGGACATTTAAGGGCTGTCGAGCACCTAAATGCTATTTTTGCCTTTTCATATATCAGTCTATAAAATCATAAAGCTACCAGAGCCCAAACTGATGTCTGTAAATTGTTGACTTTTAAACAACTCAAGCATTCAAACAAATAAGTGAATGAATAAAAAAATAAAGTGTTGTCATAGAAAGTCTATTCTTGTGAAACTCACCTCTCTCGCTCCTTGTTTGAAGTAGAAGTTTCCGCCTAGAATTTCACTCATGCAGCTGAAGGCATCCTGACAGTGATCCATGAAGAAGTTCTGCATCTAAATACAAAACATGTTCATAAACCTCAAAACCCAGAACAAAAAGGCAAAAAGTAAACAAGAAAAAAGATCTGAGGCCACAGAACTTGGTAGTGTTCATGCAATTCAGTTAATTATGAAACTGATGTGATTGGTTTGGATGGCTATTAATTCAATTTACTAGGTTATGAACCACATGGTGCATGAAATGTCACACTGCTTATTTTCCATGTTAAGATCCAACTTCTTTAATCTGTGTAACTGAGTAAAATGTATGAGACAAATAAATTTTACTGTCCCAGTGAGGAAATTAAGATTTACATTGCCGTTTCAAACACAATGAATACAAGATACAAATCACTGACAGGGACATTAAGCCTTAAATGCATACTTCAGGTCTGAAGTGACCACAGACTATATTATATCCTGTCTAATTCGTTCAAATAAGCACTCAACCCCCTGGTATTCCTCAAATCATTTGTTTTTGACAAGGTTCTAGTGTGGCAACATGTCAAAAATGCTAAAAAGCATTGTTTTTCTAATGCTTTTCTCTAAAAGCTCCAAAAGCTGGTGGATGCTCCAAGGCTTTGTTCGTACTGCAGGCAAATCCGATTTGTTCCTCAAATCAGATCTTTAAGAGACTGTACGCATTGTTATTTAAGTGATCAGATCGGATTTGTGTGTCCAGATATCACCAACCTATTTGCATGGGTTGCTGTGGTAACGACGTAGGCGTCAGTAACTATGTACGCTGGTAAGGCCCCAGGAAGTGCGCCAGGCTTTGAAGCCAATTTGACATAGTGGCCAAACCGTGTGATTACAACTTCAGGGTCTGTCATGTTATGCACACCGGCCCATAAAGACTTTTTCCAATAGACTTACATTGTGAAAAAAACGTCTGTAAATCAGCAGATAATTTTTTTGGAGGTACAACAACTAGCCCCCTCCATGAATCGCCACCTTAACGTGGTGGAGGGGTTTGTGTGCCCCTGTGACCCTGGGAGCTGTGTTGTCCGGGGCACTGGCCCTTGGTAGGGTCTCCCAAGGCAAATTGGTCCCAGGGGAGGGGACAGACTAAGAGTGATTCACAAACCCACGATGAATCGGACCATGCAGAGCTGGAGCACCTCGTCCGGAGGAGGGAGCACGATGGCGAGCGTCTGGTGGCCGGGCCTTGACCCATGGGGCCCAGTCGGGCACAGCCCGAAAAATCGACATGGAGCCGCCACCCTGTGGGCCCACCACCTGCAGGGATAGGCATCGGGGTCGGGTGCAGTGTAAGCCGGGCGGCAGGCAAGGGCAGGGACCTGGGCATGCCGACCTTCGGCGTCGCAGATTGGTTTAAGGGACGTGGAACGTCAGCTCTCTGGCGGGGAAAGAGCCGGAGCGGGAGGTGGAGCGGTACCAGCTAGATATACTTGGGCTCACCTCTACGCGTAGCTCAGGATCTGGAACCAAACTCCTGGAGAGGGGCTGGACTCTCTTCTTTTCTGGAGTTGCCCAGGATGAAAGGCGCCGGGTGGGTGTGGGGATACTCACGAGTCCCCGGCTGAGCGCCGCTGTGTTGGAGTTTTCCCCGGGGAACGAGAGGGTCGCCTCGATGTGACAGAAAGTTGCTGAGAGTAAGGCTCTGACTGTTTGTGCTTATGCACCAAACAGCAGTTCAGAGTACCCGGCCTTCTTGGAGTTCCTGGGTGGCGTCCTGGAAGGGATACCACCTGGAGACTCCATAGTTCTGCTGGGAGACTTCAACGCCCATGTGGGCAATGATGGTGAAACCTGGAGGGGGGTGATTGGGAGGAATGGCCTCCCCGATCTGAACCCGAGTGGTGCTTTGTTGTTGGACTTCTGTGCTAGCCATGGACTGGCCATAACAAACACCATGTTTGAGCATAGGGTGGTTCATAAGTGTACTTGGTACCAGAACACCTTAGGAACGCAGATAGATGATCGACTTTGTGGCCGTATCGTCAGATCTGCGGCCGTATGTCTTGGACACTCGAGTGAAGAGAGGGACAGAGCTGTCAACTGATCACCACTTGGTGGTGAGTTGGATAAGATGGCAGGGACGGCTGCCGGACAGACCTGGCAAAGCTAAACGTGTAGTGAGGGTGAACTGGGAACGTCTGGCGGAGGGCCCTGTCCGCAAGACCTTCAACTCCCACCTCTGGAGGATACCGGCGGTGAAGGAAGCCGTTTAGCTGAAGAAGAAGGCTTTTCGGGCTTGGCTAGCCCAGAGGTCTCCTGAAGCAGTGGACAGGTACCGGGAGACCAGAAGGACGGCGGCCTCGGTGGTCACCAAAGCAAAAACCCGAGTGTGGGAGGAGTTCAGGGAGGCTATGGAGAAGGACTTTCGGTTGGCCTCAAGGAAGTTCTGGCAAACCGTTAGACGACTCAGGAAGGGAAAGCGGGGCTTGGCCCAGGCCGTGTTCAGCAGGGGAGGACAGCTGCTAACCCGGACTGGGGATGTTGTCGAGCGGTGGAAAGAGCACTTTGAGGACCTCCTCAACCCGACCAACATGTCCTCAGTGGAGGAGGCAGAGTTTGAAGACTCGGGGGAAGACTCACCCATATCCCTGGCAGAAGTCTCCATGGTAGTCGAAGAGCTTCTTGGTGGCAAGGCGCCAGGCGTGGATGAGATTTGCCCTGAGATGCGTGTCCCCCGGGGGGTACTGTGGGGGGTACTGCGGGAGTATGGGGTACTGGGGTCGCTGCTACAAGCCATCCGGTCCCTATATAACCGAGGTGAGTGCTGTGTCCGCATTCTCGGCACAAAGTCAAACACGTTCCAAGTGGGTGTTGGACTCCGCCAGGGCTGCCCCTTGTCACCAATTCTGTTTGTGATATTCATGGACAGGATTTCAAGGCGCAGCCGGGGGGAGGAGAGTGTCCGGTTTGGTGGCCTCAGAATAGCATCTCTGCTCTTTGCAGATGATGTGGTTCTGTTGGCTTCATCTGGCTGTGACCTTCAGCATGCACTGGGGCGGTTTGCAGCCGAGTGTGAAGCGGCTGGGATGAGAGTCAGCACCTCAAGTCCGAGGCCATGGTTCTCAGCCGGAAAACGGTGGACTGCCCCCTTTGGGTTGGAGGTGAGTTACTGCCCCAGACGGGGGAGTTCAAGTATCTCGGGGTCTTGTTCACGAGTGATGGTAAGATGGAGCATGAGATGGACAGGCGGATCGGTGCAGCATCAGCAGTAATGCGGGCGTTGTACCGGACCGTGGTGGTGAAGAGGGAGCTGAGCCGGAAGGCAAAGCTTCGATTTACCAGTCGATCTACGTTCCAACCCTCACCTATGGTCATGAGCTTTGGGTAGTGACCGAAAGAATGAGATCGCGGATACAAGCGGCTGAAATGAGTTTCCTCCGCAGGGTGGCTGGGCTCACCCTTAGAGATAGGGAAAGGAGCTCGGACATCCGGAGGGAGCTCGGAGTAGAGCCGCTGCTCCTTCGCATCGAAAGGAGCCAGTTGAGGTGGTTCGGGCATCTGATTAGGATGCCTCCTGGACGCCTCCCTTTGGAGGTTTTCCGGGCACGTCCAACTGGTAGGAGGCCCCGGGGCAGACCCAGAACACGCTGGAGGGATTATATATCTCATCTGGCCTGGGAACGCCTTGGGGTCCCCCAGGAGGAGCTGGAAAGCGTTGCCGGGGAGAGGGACGTCTGGACAACCCTGCTTAACCTGCTGCCACCGCGACCCGGCCCCCGAATAAGCGGAAGAAAATGGATGGATGGACAACAACTAGCCAGTACGAACACTTTTATAGCCCTTATTTAAATCATTATGACCTAGAAGTTGTAAAATGCATAAATAGCCAAATCCAGAGTTATACAGTCACTGCCATTCATGTGAGTGAGCCTAAGACTGAGCGATTGGGAGGCGGGGCTAAAGGAAGCACTAGTGCACTTGCTCTATGGGTCGTACAATGCGGAAGCTATGTGGAAGATCCGGGTAATTTTATGCCCAGGAAGTCAAACTTTTTTGGCTTCATGCCCCACTGAGCAACTTTCATAGGAATGAACGGGGCCCCACCTCCGATGCTGTATCCAGTTCTCTTTATACATCCATGGATCCATCATCTCGCCCTCCAAACAATTGCGCTGTCAAGTCGCGGTACAGAACTCATCAGTCGCACGCATGGATGTATTATAAGAACTGGATACCGGACCCATAGATGGTGTTTATTCTTTATCGCTTGGCGCATAGGCCAAAAAAAGTTTCTAGCCTCTGGGTTTACTTCTGGGGTATGCAGCCCACTGAATATGCACAGCATTGCTTCTCCCGCTGGCCCTGCCCGCGAGTTCCCGCTTTTACAAATATAAAACCTTCATGGATCAAACATTCATAATAGAAAGAGTCATAGTTGACCTTGTTTGCAGTCAGAGGTGTCCTGTCAACAGTTTTACAGACGTCTCTTTTATAATGGTGGCCTATGGGGAAAACGCTTTTTGGGCAGCAGGGGAATTTTTCGCTGCAATTCCACGAGTGGCCACTGGAAAGAATTGGAAGCAAGGCTGAGTGTCAGTGCCATATCCAGGTCTTATTATACATCCATGGTTGCACCAGACAATCTCAGCAACGGAAGAGTCTGGTATACAGCCGCTCTGATGCACTTCTGTCACTCTGGATTTGACGTCGTCTTGTGTGTTGCTTTGTGAGTGACGCAAAAGACACTCTGAAATCTGATTTGAGTGGCCAGAGCATCCGGACTGAGATGCATCTGCAGAAATCCGATTGGAATCGCATTTCATACCACCTCCAAACATGGCTCAGATCCGCTTAGCAAAAATCGCATTTCATGTGCTTTTTTGCTGTCCAGACTTTCCAAAATCAATCTGGATACAATCTTAATATGCCAAGAAACGGATATGGGCTGGCAGTCTGAACAAGGCCTAAGAATATTTGGTTTGTCCAGAAACAGAACCGCTTCAGCTGAGGAACTCCCACAAACTTGGGTTTAGTAGGTGCCAGTCTATGAGAAGTTACAGCAGCCTATGTGTAAAACAGTACAGTTAATATAACAGGTTACTCTGAAATATATTAATAAATAAAAACAATTTCTGGCATCTATAAATGATTGTAAAAATATATTTGTTGTGTGTTTGTTATTGTTAATAGTACGTTCTGAAAAGTTTAAAGCAATATGATTTTAATATATGGCTTAATCTGCATTATTCAAGTGCCGGGTCGCTATAGACCTGAGGTACGTAGAAATGTTTGAAAAAACACCCATGCATTTAAGGATTAAAAAAGGTACATAGTAAGTATCTGAGACAAATCTGAGACTATCCTAAGGTTGTTTTTTTTTACATGTTGACTGTTGCACTCACATGTTCTGTGAAGTCCAGTGGATCTGGAGGCGTTGAAGGCCAAAGGACAGCTGGAAAAAATGTTATGTTGTGTTATACTGTTCTCCTAAATTAATTGATAAATATAACAAAACTGCAGCAGCATTTTGTGTCATCTCATTGTTTCATCTATCATTTATTTATAACCTATTTTCAAGATTTACCCTGGTAATTCCCTCTAATCTTTCTTTTGCCTGAGACTTTAAAAACATTTTTGGAAATCAATGTTTTATCAGACAGTAAAATATTTAAACATTATTATTTTTTATTTATTATATTATTTATTATATTAAATTATTTTTTAATTATTAATTATTAAAAATGTCCCCGCTGTGGGACAATAAAGGCTTATCTTACCCTATTTAGATCCTGACAGAACTGTATATTTGGGACTGATTATATTACATGCATTCATGCATGTAATAGAATTCATGCATTCATTTTTGTTTTGTGATATTCTGAAAACTGAGAATATCTGCAAAAAAAAAAGAAAAAGAACCTTCAATATGTTGGTTGTTGTACTTTGTTGTACTTCAGTCTTTCAACTTTACTTAAAACGACAGAGTGTTAAGTATTAAGTGTAGAATCTCAGTCGTGCTTCAGCGCTCCAGATCTGAGCTAGGGGGTGAACAGGGACTTGCTGTCTGAGACCTGAATGACCTCCAGTGAGGTAAAGCCAGCTGTCAGGGACTCACAGTTTTTAGGAGACAGGAGGGGAACCGGTACCGGCTCAGTGTGACGCCACGTCTCCCCTCTGAGCTGATGTCTGGATGTAAATGTCCAGCTGGGGAGAGGACCAGAGCCGCCCTGAAACCACATACAAAACCAAACAATAAGAAAGAACCGATGACATCTTCAAATTGCTGATCCAGTCCTACCGACAGTCCAGAAACCCAAAGATTACACTGAAAACATTTTGCAGCTGGTAAAGGAGAAGCCAACTTCTTTATATACTCTATCTGCTGGGTAGCTTGTGAATTTCCACTCAGGGATCAATAAAGTTTTATCTTACTCAATAATATTGCATTGTAAGTTATATGTTGATTATAGTTTGTATCATTAATCTGAATCTGCACAGTAACTAAAATTATCAAATTAATGTAGTGCAGTAAAAAGTACAATATTTCTTTCTGAGATGTAGTGGAGTACAAGCGGACTATAAAGTATTTGAAAATGGGAATACTCAAGTAAAGTCCAAGTACCTCACAATTGTACTGTACTTACTTTTCATCACTGACTATTACACCATCTTGATAAATGTCCACTGATGAAGTGATGAGTGCTGATTGATGAATAAAACACTTTTTGGTAAATATTAGTTAAGATTTATGTGTTGAAATAAAAAGTTACAGTATCTGTTAAACCATTTAAACATTGGCCTATTATTAAAGTTGAAAATAAAAATAGCTCATTCTTTCTTCCACCGCAGTTAATAATTTCACATTGAGTTTGGGTTTTTACAGCGAGAAGCTATAACAATGCAGTAATAGAACCTCAATTCTGAGACTTTTACTTATAGACAGTATATGTAAATATCGTCACACTCTAACGTAGTTTCTGTATATTGATAGATAGTGCTTGGAGTACTATGTAGTCAGCAGCAGCACTGAGCCGACAGCTGGACCCACCTGAGGTCTGACTCCGTCGTAGCTGCCCCAGTTTCCAGCGCAGTGTTTCAGGACCGAGTCCGGCAGACCGCAGTTGTGAAACGAAGGAAAAAGCTGCTGTGGGAACTGGTAATCCATTTTATGTGTCATTAACGAATTCAAATAAATGTGAGGTTTTCTAACGGCGAACGTGTCACTCTTCCTTCACTCCCTCAGTGTGGGGAACAAGTCTGAACACGTTTCCCGGCTCAGCTAACGTTAGCTCCCCAGCTCCTGCTGGTAGCTAGCACGAATAAACGTTTCTCCTCTTCTATCATGTCTAATGACACGCGTTCAGAAACTCAAACTACAATCTGTACACGTCGAAGTAAACACAGGGCTCCGATAACACAGAGAAACGCGGTAAAATTCTCCAAAATCTCCAGTGTATCACTCAACACGTGCACACTCGCGACCGGAAAACGACAGTCAAGCTCCGCGTGTGAGCAGCTGACAACAACGGCAACAGGACTTCCGGTCGGTTTGATTTTATTTATTTATTTATTTCGCTTTTACTGAAAAGTAGCAAGGAATCGGAGATGAATGAGAAACGTCTTTCTTGGGAAAACAGCTACGCTGCCATGACATGTAAGATAATAATAATAATAATAATAATAATAAATTTTATTTATCAAGCGCTTTTACAAGTGCTCAACAATAGTTGCAATAAAAATGTGGCAGGCTCTTTATTTTATCCATTTTCAGTGTTTCATTCTGGCTGCAACATACACAAAAAACAAAACGACAAATAAATAAGTAAATCAATAAACTACTTTCAAAACACAGTAATCTGTCCTTTTATTTTAAAGGCTAAATGCATCATGTGGAGGTGTCTCAGTTCGAGAGGGACCTAGCTGGTATGTCTATGTTGCCAGCTTGTATTTTGGGCGGTTTTGGCTGGACAGTGTAAATTTCATACATGTAACACTCATCTTGGCTTGGAAAAGTTCATTTTCAGACACTCCCGTGCATAAACTTCGCGTCGACTTCGAATAATTAATCATCATTGATGATCCCCACAAAGAATATTACATCGTATTTAAACAGTACTTTGCCGTAGAAATCATAACATCAATGAAGTTCTCGGCGGACAAGCACGACTCGGCACAACACCTGTGCGCAGGCGCATGGAGCGGCGTTCACACAAACACCGACTGCCGTTTGCAACGGCGATTAATAAACGCCGGCTGGCGATATTAAACTATATCAGAATTGGGCCTATACAACATCCAACGGCAAGGAAAAGGAGACGAATAATAACTTAATCGGCTTTTGATAGAAAATCGATCACACAAGACAGATCGGCAATCCTTTCTTGTGTAAACTTTTGTTATAAAACTCAGGCTTTGAAAGTTAAATTTACACGCTTTTCCTGGAGCTTTCAATCGCATCTCGGGGGTTTTCCTCAGTGAATTGATTAGCTAGTAATGTATTGTAACTAGTAATAGCCTATGTATTATTATTGTCATACATATGTATCATCATAGTGATTCTTCCATTTAGCCAAAAAACTTTATACCTTTTATTCAGTTCCTTGCAAGTAGCATATTCAGTACTGTATATTATGAGTCTGGATGGACATGGATGTAAACTGCAACTTGACTGGTTGGGGGAGGCATACAACCAAGGTAATTCTAGTTTTTTTTTTTTCCCCTAGGTTCTGGGAGACTGTGGATCCCAGAAACCTGACCAGCAGACACTGTGCTGTTGAGCATGGTGATGGGACACACACACACACACACACACACTGTCGTCTCCACAGTTTTGAGTGTATTCAGCACCAGAGGGCCAGCAGACTCATCACTGTCCCGGATGAGGCCAATGACTGTTGTCTGCAAACTTCATGAGTTTAACAGACGGGTCTCCTGAGGTACAGTCGTTGATGTAGAGGGAGAAGAGCAGTGGGGAGAGTGCACATCTCTGGGGGGCACCAGTGCTGATTGTCTGGGTGCTGGATGTGATGTTCCCCAGCCTCACCTGCTGCCTCCTGTCTGTCAGGAAGTTAGTGATCCACTGACAGGTGGAGGCTGGCACAGTGAGCTGGGTGAGAGTGGAGGACTTCTGGGAGGATGGTGCTGAACGCCGAGCTGAAATCCACAAACAGGATCCTTGTGTATGTCCTTAGGAGTCGAGGTGTTGCAGGATGTAGTGCAGTCCCATGTTGACTGCATCACCCACCCTACAGTACTGTTGCCAGTAACACCACCCTGGCTGTTTCCATCAGTATCCTAATACATCCTAAGACAGGGAGCACAGGTTTTGCTTTTAGTATACCAGCCTTACAAGTTTCTGCTAAAAGAACATTAGATCATTTGTCCGTGTGCACAGTCGAGATGATGTCAATTGCAACAGCATTACAGTGGATAGAAGAGTTACAAATTAAAAAGGTTATTCTTTGTACAGATTCATGCTCTGCATTAATGCCACTGCAGTCATTTATAGCAGGATATATGAAACTCTGTACAGATTTAAAAATATGAATTTTTTGATTGCATTTATGTGGATACCAGCTCACAGAGGGATAAAGGGCAATGGAACTGTGGATGCATTTACAAAACAGGCTCTGAAACATGACAAGATTAAGGATATACACAAAGGAATAATCAAAAGAAGCATCACTAAAAGGGTGGGATACATGAAACACAGGATGACACCTTTCTGCAGTACAGTGAGAAGTGGGCACAGTGAGGACAGCTAAAAGGAGCAGCAAAGAGGAGAACAGGGTAGGACATATATATACATATATATATATAACTGTCACCTGCAGAAGTTCTCTGACGACTCTGCCATCGTCGGCCTCATCACCAACGGGGATGATAGGGAGTACAGAGAACTGACCCAGGGCTTTGTGGGTTGGTGTCAGCAGAACCGCCTCCAGATCAACGCGAGTAAAACCAAAGAGCTGGTGGTGGACTTCGGCAGGCGCAAACTCCCTCCACCTACACCAGTGAACATCCAGGGAACGAACATTGAGATTGTGAGATCGTACAAGTATCTGGGTGTTCACTTGAACAGCAAACTGGACTGGTCAGACAATACGGACGCTCTGTTTAAAAAGGGCCAGAGCCGTCTCTTTTTGCTCAGGAGACTAAGATCTTTTGGAGTGCAGGGGGCGCTCCTGAGGACTTTCTATGACTCTGTGGTGGCATCAGCCGTCTTGTATGGGGTGACCTGTTGGGCCAGTGGCATCTCTTCCAGGGATAGAAAGAGACTGGACAGACTGGTAAAGAAGGCCAGCTCTGTCCTTGGATGCCCTCTGGACCCAGTGGAGGTGGTGGGTGGCAGGAGAATGGTGGCCAAGCTATCATCACTACTGGAGAACACTTCCCACCCCCTACATGTCACTCTTTCAGCACTGGGCAGCTCCTTCAGCGACCGGCTGCTCCACCCGCGGTGTCTGAAGGAGAGGTACCGTAGGTCCTTTCTGCCTGCTGCTGTCAGACTCTATAATCAGTACAACTCCCGGTAATCTACACTTGACTGTCAGTGTGCAGACTATTCACTACTATACTTCATCTACTGCTGTGCATTATCTTCATACATATATTGTATTCATGATGTTATCTACTTCATATGTTGCTGTGAAATATTTTCATATACATGTATATTATATATGTGCAATAATTTTATCTTATCTATTGTTCATACTTACAACTGCACTCAGTCACTTTATTATTATTCCTGTCTATACTGTGTACAGGACTATTTTTCTATTTATTTTTATTGTATTTTATTATATTTTATTATTGTATTTCTATATATGACACTTTTGCTGGCTGCTGTAACGCTGAAAATTTCCCCGCTGTGGGACAATTAAAGGCTTATCTTATCTTATCTTATATCAGACTTAATAAAACAATGTGCTTAATAAACAAACATCCCTCAGGATTATGTGAGCACTGTCAAATAGAAGAATCAGTGGAGCATGTCATTTTTCACTGCAAAAAGTACTTTTGAGAATGAGAAACATTAAAGAGGGAAATCAGGAAGATTTGTAGTGGAAGAACTGAGTCTAAAAAATGTATTTACCATCGGATTAGGGAGTCTGTTCCATTATTTGAAAGAAACTGGGCTGATCAAAAGAATTTAGTGTTAAGTGAAATATAGTGCTTTTTAAAAAAATTTTATTAATGAATTAATTTTGTGTGTGTGTTTGTTTGGTTAAGGGGATAGATGACTCTGGTCCACACTCCAATACAGTAGGTGGCGGTAATGCACCTTGACGCTGGTTGCCACCCGCCATAAGACAGGAGGGGAAAGAAGAAGAAGAAGAAGAAGAAGAAGCAGGAGACTGATGCGGCCGTCAGTTGTCGCGTGATCAGCTGACCGAGAAGATCGGTTTTCCAGTAGGACAAGCAGCTAAGAACCAGCCGAAAAGGAGGATAATTTCTGTTTTTATTTTCCACGGAGGGAAACGTTTGTTGATAAGCCTTCCATTAGAAGGAAATGTTCCTGTAGGACTCATTTTTCTGGTACGTATATACAACTTTCAACGTTGTGTTTTGGGTCCGTTAGCCGTGTTGCTAACGCGGTAGTCGCTACATTGCAGGCGTTGTTTAGCGTTAGCGCTTCATAGATCACTGCACAGCTAATCTGTCCTCTGACATCTATCTGCAGAATCTCTCACTGCTGGATTTCTCCCGGGTGTCAGTGACTGTCCTGCATCTGAGTTTACGTATCCCCCTTTACTCCCTAAACATTGCTGCGCAGCCTGTAAACCTGAATGTAACTACAGCGTTACTTATTCCAATGGAGCACGAAAACACAAACTGTGGATGTTTTCGTAACAGGACTAATACGTTAATGTACTGATTTGACAAGTCGTAATGATTGTGTATACGGGGTGTAATGTTCATGTTAATGTCAGCATGATTCTGTCTGTCTGTCAACATGCCAAACGTTAGCATTTGTATTTATTTGTATAGGACTTTCACACAGATTTGTCCAGGATAAGCAGTAAAACAATAGGAGACTGATACATATGTGATGAAAATAAAATCATAAATAATGAAAATTAAAACAATGAACTGGATAAAAAACAATACAAACAATTTAAGGAGAAAACAGTAAAAAGTCACATAATGGCCATAAACCATTCCAGGCAAAAGCCAGGCTAAAAATGTAGGTAAGGTAGCCTTGGGAAACCTGCTCCAGTGGCTGGGATATGATAAAATTTAAAATCTGCCTACCTACACTTTGAGAAAACAGAGAGACTTGTCAGGCGACCTGAGAGGCCTCCCTGATTTATACATTACAAACATGACAGATAAGGCAGGTAGATTAATGCAAGACCATGTTTTTTATAAACTATTTAAATAACTTGAAAATCAATGCAGGTTTTGTAGTCCCAACCCCGATGTTTAGAAACTTGTCTCTACAGTACGGTTGGGCAATATGGTGATACATCCTGTGAGATAATGATCAATTCTCATACCGTTCACACCAAAGTATCTGTTGGAGCTATTCATTGTATTCATGTAAACAGTCATTTATTTGTTGCTGTTTTGTTTGAAGAATATGGCTGAATTAGTTTGATTACAATATTAGCAGCCTATCATTATTTTAGTTAATTTAAGTACTTGTTAAGGCTTTTGTTTTGAAGATACTGGGCAGCTTGGGCACACTTGGGTTTTTTTTTTACCAGGTCAAGACTGCTAGGACTGCAGATGCTATTGTTCTTTGTTTGTTTGTTTGCTTGCTGGGAGGGTTAAGTAAACCACACAAAATGTAATGCTTGCCTGGACAATGGACTTATTAAGATTATTAAGATTTGTTTCTTAAGTGCCTCAGTGGCCGTTTAATTTGAGTTTTGTTTTTTTTAGTTAGAGGATAAATCTCCATTACAGTATCTAAAATGCCTTCAGTATCTATGTTTATGTTAGACCAATGTTGCAAATCAATGAGCAGGTCTGCTTGATGATAATTTTTGCTCACTGTGATGAAGTACCTTGATTTTTCTAATTCACTAGATCAGCCAAAGACAGGCATTCTCATCAGGATATTTTATCTATAAAAGGTTTTCAATTGATTTTCCAGGAACGTACAACATCATGTTATGTTTTTGACATCACAATATCAAGCTTATTTGCAAACACAAAACAATACAGTGATGACAAATAATTCATTCCACACGCATAAAGAATGTAAAAATATGAAATTTGTCATGTCAAGATAAAACAAAAGATAAACACTGTTGAGCCATTTTTTTGTGATGGCGTCTGTACTGCTAGTCTTCGGATAAGTGCCTCATCATTTTCATCTTAATCCCCAGACGCATCAGCATAATGTCAGGGAACAGCTTGGTTCTACCCATAGTGCTGTGGGGCCGCACGGCTCCCACCCACTGCATCAGCAGCCTGCTGGTGATGGACGACTTCAGCACCATCATCACCGGCTGCCATGACGGACAGATTTGCCTCTGGGACATGACACCTGAGCTGGAGGTACTGATGAGGGTGAAGTTGGTGGTGATGTTAGGGGTTGTGTGTGTGTTTGTCACCTGTTTCTTATTTACTCTGCTTCTCGTCGTCTTATTATAACCCCCTGTTCTTCTTTTCCTTTGTGCTCAGATTTGTCCCAGGGCCATGCTGTTTGGTCATACAGCCTCCATCACCTGTCTGTCGAAAGCCAGTGCGTGCAGTGACAAACAGTACATCGTCAGTGCATCAGAGAGTGGGTGAGTATGTTTCATCACACACAGACATCTGTCACTAGTTTCATATAGATGGTGATTGCTTGCTCTAAAATTGAATAACAGAATGCCTTGTTAACATGGATTTGTAACCCCAACATCTTTTAAAAATTCATCCAGAATCTTCCACACTTACTTTTTTCTTGTCACTTGTGCACCAGTTGTCTCATACATTGTTTCTTGTTTTTTATTTTAGTAGGGCCAATGCACAATACATATATTGTACCAGATATAGCTAAAAGCAAATTTTCATCTGTAGTCCCTGGGCTAGTGATGTTACAGATCTAAAAAGATCAGTTATAATAAATCAAACAGACACAATTAAACACCATACAAAAAACGAAGAAACAAAACAAAAAATGTCAGGTGACTCATCAGTTTATCAGTGGTTACAGCACTACTGAGGTGTACACATGGATCTGATTTTAAAAAAATACAGAAGCATGGAGTATTTTAATGCAATCATAGTCCTAGTCATAGTCCTAATCTCTGTAAAACACTGTAAAACAACATTGGTTGTTTTTAAATGTGCTCCATGGATAAACTGACTTGACCACAGTAACTGTTATCATGGTTAAAGGGAATAAACTATCAACCTCTTTTTTTTAATATTTGTATTTATTTAACTTTGCTAAATGTAATGTCAGTTACCATATTTACGAAAACCTTTAATATCAGTCAAATAGAAGAGGTGATGCACAAGTTCTAACTATAAACCCCAGGATGTAAGTTTAACTGCAGATCATTTCCTTCTCATTTATGTCTAACTTCTGTTTATTCATGTTTTCAGAGAGATGTGTTTATGGGATGTGAACGATGGACGCTGTATAGAATTCACCAAGCTGGCCTGTGCTCACACCGGCATTCAAGTAAGAGACACACTCACATTCCATAAATCCTCATATAAAAGCTGGTATTCAAATACTGTCTTAGTCTCACAGAAACACAAAGTCTCTAATAAAGGATGGAGGGGTGTGCAATTACTGTAACAGTGGAGCTTACATGGTAATTTCATCATAATATACATTTTCAAAGAATTTAACTCCTCCCGTCGCCTTAGGTCTTTTGGGGTGAGTAGACAAATTCTTCTTTTGTTTTTTACTTCTGTGATTATGAGTGCTCTACAGTGTTGTAATACTACATGGTACAAGTGTTTGTCCACTTCTTTAAAGTCAAAACTGCTCCACCAAATGAAAATCTGCTCAAAGACTATAAACCAACCCCTTGAGAAACTCTATGAATCAGCCTACCATAAAAACATATTAAGGCTGGCCAACAACATTGTCTCTGAGTCCAACCATGTCCTGAACAGTGAATACAAATTGTTACCATCAAACTGGAGATACAGGGTTCCACAATTTATAAGGTTAGACCGAAGCACTCTTTTGTACACCAGGCAATCCTAAAATGAAATATGGAGCTTAATCCAAGATTAAATGTATGTTGACAGGCCTTGAATATTGTCTTCTGTGATTGTTATGTTAAATGTATGTATCTTTGTTTTTTTGTCTTGCTTGATCTGACAATAAAGTATTATCATCATTATCGTCATCATCATCATAGTACAACAAAGTCATGTCATACTCACCACTCTGCTGCTCCCAGCACACATACTCTTTATTCACTAGTTATTTCCAATCACTTCTGCTTTGCTGTTTTTCGATCACCATCAAGCTATTGTCAGTGAAAATCATCACATCCTGCAGATTTTTCACATTAAAAGCATACCAGGAAAGGGAGGAGTTTTGCCCTTGAAGCTGCTGAAAGGCTAAAAAAATTTTTTTTGATCAGATTGTGGTTATTTGACTCTCTCCTCCTCCTGTTCCCATCTCTCCTCACCTTTCGGTCTCTCCCTCTCTGTCTCTCCTCCATGTTTCTCCTTCTCCTCTGTGGTTCTCCAGTTCTATCAGTTCACCATCGGCACTCAGAGGGAGGGACGTCTGCTTTGTAACGGCCATTACCCAGAAATCCTAGTGGTTGACGCCACCAGCCTGGAGGTCCTGTACTCGCTGGTGTCCAAGATCTCTCCTGACTGGATCAGCTCCATGAGCATCATCCGATCCCACAGAACACAAGGTGAGAGGCACAGAGACATTTTAAAAGTGTATTAGTGAGTGTTTACACTGCGTTTCCTTGTATTGATTTTCATCGCTCAGTCAGTGCACAATTTGAGTTCTGTGTCAACTAAGGGCCTGGGTCCATATAGCGCTTTTTTCAATTGTTCCCAATGAGGAGAGAGCGTATGCGACCGCCTAGAGAAAAAGCGCTGGTGTCGTCACTGGTGCTTCTTTTCAGGCAACCAATTATATATTAGATGGGGCTCGTCACCCTGGTAACCAAGAAAATGGATGAGAATCTTGTTCTGGCCGTGTCTGTCTGTCCTGAGCTTGTCATAGAAGGAAAAGCACAGGTAACAATTGGCTCAGTTCTATCAAGTGTCCCAGTAAGCTATGTCAGTGAGCCAGCATGCCACAATACCAGGACTCTGGAACTAGCTCACCTAAATGGAATGCAGTCGTTTCTAATGTTATCAATAACACCTGTGCTTTTCCTGCTATGACATGCCAAAATGTCTGCTGTGAAAAGGGCCTCTATAAAGAAAACCATTACGACAGAAGGCCTGACAAGTACAGTCCATTTGACTGTAATCAAATTGTAGTGATGTCATATTTTGTTATGTTACACATATTTATGTTTTTGCTAGTCAGCCTTCCTATCACCAAACTGATGTTTATGTCAAGTGAGCTACATGTATTTAAAACTACCAGCTTGCAGAAAATTATGTAATGTAAAAGTGTATTAGCCATTTAGAAGAGCCATTTGAGTAGTTTGCATCTGTCTGTGTAAATATAGTAAATTCTCACCGGTATGCACGAGTCTCAAATAATAGACAGGCATGGCTGGCATGGACAAATGATGGTTACTAAAATGGCCAGGTATAATACATTGAGGAGGGTGGGGTGGTTGAAATTAGCTCTAGCCTACTACAACAGCTCATGTGGTCATGTCATACTCACCACTCTTGATCCAGATGAATTAAGGTGGAAACAACTCTTTAGATGTTTTGGTAATATTCATGCAGCTTCAGAAAGAAATTATCTAACTAATGCTTTTCATTTTGCATTCAGATTTGTACAAGATGAGAAGAAAATCTCTAAAGGTGCCATTGATAACATCATGATCCCTAATGAGGGAGCAATACTGCTGCTATTGTAAAACTTAAAGTAGCGATTATGTGCTTATGTTTAGATTGTTTCAGTTGACATACAAGCATTTTACCTGCCTTTCTCCCATTTTCATAAGGTGTCCTCAATTTGTATAACGCAAAAGCAGACTCATGTATCACTGCTTGTTCATCCGCCCTTGCCAAAAGTTATTCTCATTTCAGAAAGATATTATTTTGGTCATTCATATGTTTTATCTCCAGGTCTTTAAGTTTGGATAACGATTCATATTTACTTCGTAACTTATCTCTGTTATTGTGAGATGAGAGGGTAATGATCCAACCCCTGCTAGTTGCCTTAAGAGCCTCCCAAATTGTTTAAATGGGTAATGAGTTATTAAAGCAGCATTGTTTTGATTTTGATTATCTTTTGTAAATGGGGCAAACATTTAATGAAACTGGAGCACGATCCAAAGTAATGACATTATGAATAGATACTATGTCACCAATGCTTTCCACTTCTAACTCGACTTTTAGATTAATGCTAACAGAACGTATGTTTTTGTGTTAATATGATAAATGATCACATTACACTAGCATGTTAAATGTTAGCATGTTACCATGTGAAATGTACGCTTGTTAATAAGCTATCATGTAAACTGTTAACAGGCAAAGGTTTGTGTGGTTAACCATGAGGCACTAGCTTTGACTTTGACCCTGTCTCTCTGTCTCTATTCAGAGGACACAGTGGTGGCAGTGTCAGTGACAGGGATTTTGAAGGTCTGGATCATCACAGCTGAGGTCAGCAAGATGCAGGTACACCACCATACAGATGTTGTTTCTAAAAAAATACATCTTCTGTCAGATTGGTGTATTCTGCTGGAAAGTTTGTAAACTTAAGTGGAAGTGAACACAGGCCTTTACAGTATTGCTATGACTATTATGGAACATTTTAATATTTAGTTTATAATTATATATGAACATACACTAATAAATACACCGTAAATTTATTTTCCCCAATAAAATCCAAAAATCAGGCAATGAATCAAAACAAATATCAGCTGATGCATCATAATTTTCAATCTGTAATATTGATATGCGTATCAGCTCAGGCTCTAATTTGTAGTGTGTGTGTTTGCGTGTGGAGTGGGGACATCAGTCTGTTTACATAGTCACCTTGTGGGGACTTGCCTTCCTTTTGGGGACAAAACGCAAGTATCCATAATAAGTCATTCAATTTTAGGGTGAAGACTTGGTTAGGGTATGGTTAGGTCAAGGTTAAGTTTGGGTTAGGAGTAGGGTTAGGGTAAGTGTCCAGGAAATTAATGTAAGTCACTATAATGTCCTCTGAAGTGATGGAAACACAACTGTGTGTTTGTGTTCAGGACCTGGACCCTGTGTTTGAAGAAGAGTCCAAACCCATCTACTGTCATGGCTGTCAGAGTATTTCCTTCTGTACCTTCACTCAGAGCAGCCTGCTGGTCATCTGCTCCAAGTACTGGAGGGTAAGAACCTGCAATACCTATAAGTAATACTACGCACCAAGTACTGGAGTAGAGTACTGGATGGACAGGAAATTTTGGCCAGGGCTGACCGCTACATTAATGAATATGTGTATCTGTCTTTCTCCTATGTGCGTCAGGTGTTTGATGCAGGTGACTACTCGCTGCTCTGCTCGGTACCGAGTGACAACGACCAGGCCTGGACTGGAGGAGAGTTCATCGCCGCAGACAAAGTCATCATCTGGACCGAAAACGGCTGCAGTTACATCTACAAGCTGCCCGCCAGGTAAACCTGCTGCTCCTCCGGCTCTCCCGTCACTGCTCAGTATCATGATACCTACACATATGAACACCACAGAAGAAGAGCACAGACTCACTGTCATGCTCGGCTAAAGTCATGGTGCAGATACAAGCAGATACGTTAAATGGCTTTTTCTGACAGTGTGTAAAATGTGCTACACAAAAACTGTAGACTTAGTGTGTGTGTGTGTGTGTATTCCTCAGCTGTCTGCCTGCTAGTGAACATTTCCGCAGTGATGTTGGGAAAACCAAAGAAGGCTCGATCCCTCCGCTGGTCTACAGCATTGCCGACCACTCAGACAAACAGGTCAGTCCTCTGTCCTTCACTCTGTCCAGTTATCAGTTTACCATAAACACATGTCTGACACTTTAAAACTCAACTGACAGGTGGAAAATTAAATCAAATGCTTGGAAATTTCAACAAATTAGTTTTAACTTCCAATCTAACACATGACTGAATTTTCTTGTTTTTGAAAAAGGGAACTATGTAAAGACAGTTGCAATAATCAGCAAAAATATTGTAAACTAAACTGTTGTAATTTTTGTGCCTGACTAATTATATTAAATCCCTCCAATATTTTCCCTCCAATAACTGACAGATGCTGTTTGTTTGCTAATGATTTAGCTGTATGAAGTACCTGTTTCCAGAAATATAATGATACTTGACTAAGGCTAAACAATATCGACATACAGTTTCTATCTGATCCACTACCTCTTGCCCATGTTACTGTAATTTACAAAATTTAAATTTATAAACATAAAACTGTGAAACGGGGGATCTAATTGATACGGAGGGGCTGCCATATCTGGCTTCTCTTAGCTTAGCTATATGAGCTGGGCTAACCTGACTAGCATGGTTTAGCAAACAAACAACTGTCACACTGACGGAACTTTTTGTGTGTAACTTGCACTTTTGAATTTGTGTTGCATACATCCAAAAAAGTATAATGTAATAGTTGGTTCATAGAACGAAACTGAAAATAACTGCAAACAACGTATTGGAGTGCGCCTAGCTAATTGTGAGTGAGTGAGTTTCACCTACATCTCATAGAGAGGCTCTGCATCTAAAAATGCCAGGAGAAAACAAAAGAACCACACTTTGTGTTGCTGTACTCGCTGTAAGAATCCATCTACATAATAATCAAGTGCATTTGTACCTGTTTGACCAATACATCTATGATAATCCTTCATTAATCAGTTCAACAATGTATATTCACTGGAATCACTGGAATCATAGATATGCATCATTAATATAGTGATTTATAGAGTTGCGGAGGCATACAACCGCAGGGCGGTAATTCTAGTTTAAAGGTGAGAAGGAAAGAGTAGTAAAGTAAAAGTGTGCTTCTGTAATTCATAGACTACAGATTGGAGATGTTGTCGGCTCTCATCAGGGCTTGTTACGCTGTCTTGTTTGACAAAATGAGTCGACAAAGATCAGCCTTTAAAATGATGACAAAGATATCATGCAACCACCGGCTGTCATTTATTCTCGTACTTTGTGTAAAGCATTCACAGTTCAAATACAGAAGTGAAGATGTCACTGAACTGAATGCACATGGTGGAGGAAGGAAATAGAATAGTTTTGAACAGCCCTGATGTAAAAATCGGAGATTACTATCTTGAAAACAACAGACATTGACTTAACTATAATTTGTAGTCAGAAAGCATTGCCAAAATGTAGGCATTAGCCACAAATTTGGTGTGTTTGCTATTAATGAAAACTCAACACTTCTTCCATATTACACTGTTGTCTGGATAAATTATTATTTAAATTATTTCCACAGCAATAATTGAATCAGTGCAACAACATCATGTCATACTCTGCTGCTCTCATTTACTCTTAAAACAAATACTGTTCTCAATCACTGATCAATTGTAGTGTGTTCTACTTTGTTGGTTTTTCTTTCATTAAGCTGCAGTCAATAAAATTCAACACTTCCTGCACAGATGTTTCACATTAAAAGCCTTCCAGCAGCTCAAAGGGCATGATCCCTCCCATTCCTGGTAGGCCTTTAATTAAACTTAAAAGCCTACCAGGAAATTAAATAAACCTCTGCAGGAAGTGCTAACTTTCATTAATGGTAACTTAACAGCAATTGAAAAAACAGCAAAGTAGAAGCGCTTGTAACACGAATTCTGTTTTCATTCCCTAATTGTTTCCAAAGAGACACTTTGATCAGTAGAGTGGTGACTATGACATGACGCATGTTGGTGCACTGTTGCAATTAGTGCTGTGGAAATGTACATTTTACTGAAATTACTGTGTGAGCCATAATAGAACAGGTAATTCATAAGTGCCCAGCCTTTATTTAATTGTGTTGGCTGTTATTTGAGACTCTGCCATTGTTTGAATACCAGCTTTTATTTGAGAATGTAATAATAACATTGAAATCTACAAATATTTTGGTACTACTACTTACAAAGAATAGCTAAATCATCAGTACCTTTTCGTCTTAAATCAGATGGTGAGTGGTCGGGATTAATCCATGTGTGTGATGGTGTGTTGTGTGTTCTGCGTAGTTATGATTTCATTTTAGACCTTCAGTATGTTGTTGTTCTATGTCTGTCTATTTATATTTTATTGTCTTGTAGGTATTTATTTGTTGTCTGTGCCTTTTGTTATTTTTGTTGTTCCTTTTTATTATTCTGTCTTCTGATGCTGCCATGCCCCCTCCTTTGACCTCCTCACTCCTCTCAGAAGGAAGGAGAAGGAGAAGGAGGTGAGGAGGAGCAGGAGGTGGTTGTGGAGGTGATGTGCCTCCCTGCCAGCGGGTGCGACTTGGAGCTCTACACCGCAGAGCTGCTATACCGCCACCAGCCTATAGAGGCGCCAGTAAGCCCTAAAAAATGCACACTGAAAACCTAAGGCAGGAAGAAGAAGGTTGACTTTGTTGGCTGAGCTGCAAAAGCTAAAATGGACATAATTACCGAGCTAACACCAGTACCATTTTAGTAGCCTTTAGTTGAAATATAATCCTTTTAAGAGTAATTGATTCCAGACTCATGCCATTTTGTCTGTCTTAATTGAGCCTCATGTTTACATGTGGGTATGCAAAATGGTTCAAGTTAGATTTGTGAAAGTAAAGCATTATACTATTTAAAGGACCATACCAGTGGTTGAGCATGTTTTAGCCGATTGACTACATATTGTTCATTCTCTATATTACCGCTGGGTATCCAGTATTTGAATATGTCCTGTACTGATGGGATATTTGTAAAATTAAGACCAGAGACAAACAATAAGAAAACATGGGCGTTTTATTAAGGATAATGTGAATTTGGTTGATTGTTTTTGCTATTATAAAATAGTCTCAGAAGTCAGGGCATCCTTGAATGCACTTTTTTTTTTTGTTTTTAGAATTTGCTCTGCAAACATACTGCTAGTTGTGAAAAATGCTCCTGGACCTTCCTAAAACCCATGGTCAAGTTTTCAAATGTTTTGTTTTGTTTGACCAACAGTCTAAATCCCAAAGATATTCATTTTACAGTGATATAAAACAGAGAAAAGCAGCAAATTCTCACATACGAGAAGATCGATTAATCACCTAATCACTTATAACCATCATTTCAATCATCTGACTAAGAGAACTAAATGTTGACTGTGATGGATTATCTCTCTGCAGCAAGTTTCAAACTCAGATTATCACAGAAATGAACTTAAACCAATGCCAAAATTAAGGTCAAATATCTGAAAAAACTGGTATGGTTCTTTTTAAGTGAGGTTGGTGTCAGGTGTAGATAGTGGGGTGTAAGATTTAAGATGAGTGGGAGGTTTTAAATGTACTTTTGAGAATAAGAGGAGAATTTTAAATAGTTTTTTTTTTTTTTTTTTTTCAAGATAGGTTTATAGTCAACTTGTCTGTGAGTTGTGACTTGCTGACTTGCAGCTCAGCCAGAAAATAGTGACCGGAGATGAGACGAGCAAACTGTGAGAACAGCAGTTTAAACACAGGCATCCACTCAGTGGCTCACATTCACCCTGCACCACGGTAATAAACAGGGAGGTGAAGTCAGTCTCATGATGTGTGTTGTTATCCTTTCTAAACCTCCATACTAACTTGGTAAAATCAATGGTTGCATTCTGAATGAAAGAGCACCTAAATGTAGAAGAATATGTTTTTGTTTGCCTATATGAGAACTCAAAGGGCTCTGTGGTATCATGACTAATGCTAACTTACCTAGCATAACCGAGCTGAGAATTTGTGTTTGCACAATTTACAATATCATTCCAGAGTGATTAACTAATGTCTGATTTACATGCAACAAGGATTTAACGACAGAGTGGATCGGATGGAATTTGACCTCCTGCCATTTATTGCTATAACACTTCTGCTATTGGAAGTGTGAATGACATTTATCATTTAGTAAGAACCACACAGTAAGAAGTACATAGAAAAATGGGATTGTATTAATACTAATATTAAAAATAATCATGAGAATTTAAAGAATATTTTACTTTATTCTTTTTTAAAGCCTTTATTGTTTCTTTGAGAAAGGAAAAATTAGACAAATAAAAAAAATTACAGTCAGAAGTTACCAGATTTCACATGAGTCATCATTTTTACAACACAAGTGACAAAGATAATGGTATTAATGATATAATTTATCATTAGCCGGTCAATATGAACTTTAAACTAACTTCAACTTGACAATTGTTACTCTATTGGCTAAAATGTGTGACCAACTGGTAAAGGTTTTCTTTATTCCCGACATCGGGGGTTGCTTCTCTGATTAATTACTGCAAACCTAATGTACATTATGATTTATCAATCACCTGCTGAGCTGAATCAGGCAGATCCTGATGCATTGCATATCTTTATCAATGTAGTTACCAGATGGTAGTTTAAACAGTTACCTCACTCATGAAATACGTGGCCTTTGCTGTTTGATGTAGCACCACTGCTCATTTTCTCTGAAGCTTAATGAACCCAATATTAGATTTCATAAAAATCTAATAATTTCTTCTGACATTAGTGGAGGTGGTCTTTATTTCAGGTGAGGAGGGGGCCTCCTCTATAAAATGCTGTGTGAATCCCTGATATAAAGGGATCATAGTGGTTCTATATAACCTGACAGCATGTATTTGGAAAACAACAGTGGGCCAAGAATGGACCTTTGGGGAACACCATAATTAATGCAAAAAAGCAGATCCTTTATCCAGGAGAAGCAATTACAGGTGTTATGTGTACAGGTGTTTATGAATTTACACTGTAGCCTTCAGACACCTTTTCAAATTGTTGGAATAGACGTGTAAGCCACTGAGTCGATGACACTGAGTGAACTGCCTGTTTTGTTTGCTCCTCTCTTTGGTTTCCTTCCTGCCTGACTAAGGGACTGAACTCATTCTGGTTCACCTGATTTCATGCTCACTTCCTACTAAAATAAAACTCCTCCTCAAAAAGCACCATCACCCTCCTCATCTGTCTTCATACTTATGAAGATGCATGCAAAGTCCCCAAGCTGCTTTTTCACTAAATAATGACCTTCTGAGCCTCTGAGTTTATGACAAACCAAAAATGCACAACGGGAAGTGACAGGAATACCATGGCATTTTGGATTAAATTTGGTTTCTTATCTTCACCAGCACCTGTCCCCTTAGTTTATACGTTTATCTGTAAACTTGAAACAAAGAATAAACGCTAATGATATGTACTAGACATATTAGTGACACAAAAGAGTTGTAGAAATGTAGAAATTTTGTTGCAGTGACTCAGGTAAAGAACAGTCACCAACTGTGGAATTCATCTTATGTATATTTAAATATTAAAGCTCAGTATCAGGGATGCAACTTTCACATATTCATATTTGTGTTTAAATACAGTATCGGATACAGATAGGACAAGAACAACGTTAGCAAAAAAATTTTTGTGGTTGTTTAATCCCTCTGTGAATACTAGTTGGATGAGGTTTTCCTGTAGTTGTCTGGACTACCTATAGTTATGTAGCACTCACCTTTTCTTTGAGATGTGACATTCACAGTCCAAAAAAAGTGTTTGTAGATGAACAACGGTTTAAAGTAATAGTAGTAATATTTAACTCTAAAACTAATAATTAATAACATTAATAACTAATAACTAAAAACCTATTACTTTCTAGTATTTTAGTAAAATACTACTACTTCTGTTTGCTGTTAACGCAAACTAAGCACGTCCTCCATGTTTATTTGTTATCTTCATACATTTAGGATAATGTACATACATTTCTTGTACATTTGTACAACAACAAAGTAATTTCATACTCACCAGTTTGCTGCTCTGAATTTTTTGTCAGTGAAACTTTCTTCTTTCAGTGAAAGACTTGTGCACAGATGTTTCCCATTAAAAGACATAATCTATCCCTCTCGTGGTAGGCTTTTAATTTGGAACATCTGCAGGAAATGTTGACTTCCATTGACAGTAGCACTGATAAAAGAAGTGATTGGATTTGTACATGAAAACTAAAATGCTGTGGAAATGTACATTATCCTCAATTTACATGTTGTATTTTTACATCCAGTTTAAGTTTGGGAATAAGAATATTTGCCAAAAAATGATCCAGATGAACGGGTAGAAACCTCACCCATCTGCCGCACAGAGATAATCAAAACAAACACAAGAAATGTTTGCAAGTCACCGTTGTGTTGATATTCTCTCTGTCTTTCTCTGCCTCTCTACTGTTGTCTGCTCAAAACACAACACTCACTGATGTTGGATTTATTTATTCACATCTTATATTGAGATGTGGTTTAAGTTTGTGTGTGTTTGTGTGTGTGTGCGTGCGTGTGTGTGCGCGTGTTCAAAAAAACATTTGGTGGCACTTTGCATACCCTCTCTGATTGTTCCCAGTGTTCAGATGAGTTGTATTAACTGATTGTGGTACACGCTGGACACCTCAGCCACTCCCTGCTTCTGTACTTCTTTAAATATTGTAGTTGCCGTGGTGACGGCAGCCCATGCTTCTTACACACCCACAGGTTCACTAGGGTTAGCATTAGCATTATGCAAGCTTAGAGGCTAGATTTGTTTAGTAATCCATTTTTTTATTCTCTCACAGTAAGGCTCAAAATCAGGGTATTTGTCCTCATCCTTTTGACTATAGCCACTGTACCTGTGTGTCATAACCTGGGCAGGTGGGAAGCCATGGAGCTGTCAGAAACAGTTAGGCCGTTGACTACAGATTAGCAGTCCCTGCCACAGCATGATACTGCAAACTAACGGACTGCCCCTGCTGAGGTCCAGCTGCTGTTTGTTAATCCAAATCAGCCAAACATTGAAGAGGAAAATCCACCCTGAAGCAGAACTGCCAGACTGATTAATTGGCATTAAGTGTTGAAGATGTTTCAGCTAAGTGGCCAGACTTGGTCAAACACACTTGTAGTGCTTTTCCACTGCAGGACTTAACAACCTGTAATCTGGGGCTTCCCATATCCTGACCTTTTTAAAAATGTTCTGAGTAGGTTGTCCAGAAAAGATGCAATTAGTTCGTTTTTTGAAGTTGTAGGAGGAAATGTACTGTAGTAAGTCGTAGTTTGTGAAGCATACGACTGAACTAATCCTCAAAGTGGGCGGAGAACAGTGGAAACAATAGCAGAACACATAACAAGGAACTACCTTCTCCTGTGTTAAAGGTATTTCCTACAAGCTGGGAACATAAGTAAAAATTCCAATGTACCCTTCGTCTTCACATGTGTTTTTGAATTACTTTTTACTTATGGTCTATAAAGCAAAGACACATCTCAGTTTTCTCTCTTTTTTTTTGAGTAACCACTCTTGGGAACTCTAGTAACCACTGATCAAAGTTTACGGTTTGGGAATAACACAGGTTAGTTCTGTTTTGGGGTGGATTGTTCCTTTTATGGCAAAAAAGCTCTGCTGCCCTCCTCCCATCTCCACCATTTCTCCCCAGTAACCTCTGGATTGATCATGTTGCAGTTTGAAATATGAACACAATTTTAATTATGTGTTGTAATTCCAGCAGTAGTTATTTTTTCCACTAGAGGTCAGTTTTATCACGAAGGTCCAAAATCAATGAGCTGCAGCACGTCAGACTTTTGATTGGGCTCAAAATGGCACCAAGACACAGCTGAAGCCACCACCTACACCCACTTTGGCAGGAAACTTTGTGAGCCTAGCTGGCTTGTAAAACTGTAAAGTTATCCTCACATATTGTCATGGTTGGTAACGGGAAAAAAATCCGCCCAGGTTTTGGTGATTCTTAACAAAACTGACCTAATTTCAATTGGTGCCACTTTCACATTGGAGCCCTGGTGAGTTTCCTACCTCGTGTTTAAACCCGTCAGGCTCTCATGTATCCAGAGTGATAGATTTGACACAACTGTCCATGTCTATGGCTCTTGATTCTGTCCATGATTTCCTTCAGTGGACAGACGTTACACCTCACAGTGCTGCCGAACCGAGCAAAGGGAAACTCACCAGTTAATGGACATGGTAGCCACTGTAAAAGACACCTGATCCACTCCTCCTGATCACACTGGAGGGACAAATGTGATGAAGGTCATGTGACTGATTAAGGCTATAAATGGTTAAGAAAGCTGATCTTGTTTAGGTGAGATATTCACCTGCATTTGGCATCAAAAATCACACAACTTCTCTAAGTCATAACTTGGTCAAACCATAATTTATATAGATTGATTTGTACATTCATGGTTACAGTGCAAACTGCTAGTTGCTAATGCAGCACGACTTCTAATGTTGCTGATTCTCCAAAGTGTAAAGACATATCGGCTACAAACACTTTCCAGGTGTAGCCCACTGCTAACTCAATGACTTACATGGCAGCATTATATTTCTTTTTTACATTCACCAAAGCACGATCGCAACTAAATCAAAATCTATAAAAATGGTTGACATCATTGGTGTTATTGAAATATCTCAACTATAGCATGGATTGCCATGAACTTTGATACAGACATTCATGGATTCATTGTAATAACTTTGGTGATCCCTTGACTTTTCCTGTAGTGCCATCATCATGTCAAAATTTATATTTGGTCAGTACTTTGGTTTATCAATAAAAACATCAATAAAAACTATATAAGTCAAGTGTTCTGTAAGTTGTAAACAATACAAATGGTGCAAAGGAAATAAATATTGAATGGATATAGGTGGAGTGTATATGATTATGGACAGTATATGCATGTATACATGTCTATATACTGTATATTTACAGTGTGCAGGATTTATATTGACAGTGACAGTGCATGATGATATGTACATGTACAACAAATGGTGCATTTTAAACTGTATAAATATAATCTATGATGGAAGTAAGTGGATGTTTTGCTGTTACAGGGTTATTGACACTATGTGACTGATTTAACTGTTGATCAGAGTGATGGCCTGTGGGTAGAAACTGTTGTTGTTTTGGTGTACAGTGTTCTGTAGCGCCTACCAGAGGGGAGACGTTGGACCAGGTTGTGTCCAGGGTGTGATGGATCTGCAGTGATGTTTCCTGACTCTGGACATGTATAAGTCCTGAATGGAGGGCACCAATGGTTTTTTCGGCAGTCTTGACTGTCCGTTGTAGTCTGTTCCTGTCCTGTTTGGTGGCTGATCCAAACCAGACAGTGATGGATGTGCAGAGAACAGACTGGATGATTGCGGTGTAGAACTGGATCAGCAGCTCCTGAGGCAGGTTGAATATCCTGAGCTGGCGCAGGAAGTAAGTCCTCTGCTGGGCCTTCTTGATAATTGTGTCGATTTGGACACCCACTTTAGGTCCGGGGAGATTGTGGAGCCCAGAGACCTGAAGGTTTCCACAGCAGACACAGTGCTGTTGAGTATGGTGATGAGGGGCAGTGTATGGGGGCTCTTCCTGAAGTCCACTGTCATCTCTGAAGTTTTGAGCGTCTTTAGCTCCAGGTTGTTATGACCGCACCTCCGGCATCTCCTGCAAATCCCATAGAGAGCTATTGCTCTTCCAGCTAAAAGCTTGGTAAAACTTTCTGGTTCAGTGAAAAACTGTGAAAACTGAACAAAAAAATAAAAGCAGAGAAACCAGAGTATTGTATTTCATTAAGTGACCTAGAGCATGTATACCACATACCAGTTGATGCCATTTCTGCTTAACCTAACTTGCTCTGAAAATAACAATATGAGGTATTTCTAGCTAAGAAATAAAGTGACTATAAACTCTATAGCTATAAATGGAACATAAACTGAGCAAAGACAGCTGAGGGTTCAAAGGGTGAAAATAGTTTAAATATTAGGTAAGACATGGTGAAGTTTAGGTATTAGTTTGTATGAGAACCTGGGAAGACAGTTGGCCACTTATATTTTTGGTTAGCTTCAGTCACATGACCCTCATCCTATCTGTACCTGTAGTTTTAACACCACCAGTCCTTCCTCTGTGCTGCGTTAGCACATGTTCTAACAGGTGAAGCAACAGCTGGGGTGTGATCATTGGACTTCTACAGTGGTTACATTTGGTTTTATTTCGCTGCTACACTTCATATACCACTGTTTCTACCATCCCTTACCCAGTAAAACCCAAATAGCATGTTAGAATTAGTCAGTATGTCCTATCAAATGATTTTTACATCCTGTACAGAGGTCAGATGTCCAGGCGAATCAGAGATGTGTGGTTCTGTTTTTCTGCAGTTTGCTGTGTGTTGTTGCTGTTTGTATGAAGGCAACCAGAGAGCAAAACCAAACATTTCAGCTTCACATGGCCCTCAGACTCAGAACCAATATGGCATGAAAAGCTATACTCATAAAGTCCATAATGTCCAGTTGTCGTTTACTCCACAATGGGCAGTCTTTAAGGGAAAAATACTTTTAATTGTTAAGAAGAATGTGAGTGCTCTGATAAATTTTGGGCTGAAATTCCCCAAAACACAACTTTCCAGGTTTAATTGGGGAGTTTTGGGGCTTCAGGTTTTCAGCTGTTGACATGTCTTTTTTTTTACCGACCGTCCTCTAGCTGCTGATCTGTCCTCCTGTGACTCGGTTCTTCTTCGGCCGACGGGAGCCCTTCCATAAGCTGCTGATCCAGGGAGACTCAGCGGGCAGACTGTCCATGTGGAGCATCCCAGACGCGTCGCCTCTGCAGCCGCCGTCAACCGCTGCAGGTAACGACGACGTGACAGACATGACACAAAAAGTCCACTGGTGTTTGCACAGTGACATCACAGAGTGATCTGTCTTCCCCCTCACAAATATAAGTACAGTTCATAAGAGCACAGGTTACAGGAAAATGACAAAAAGAACGCCCATAACAACAAACTACTTGTCATCAGTAATCCCTCTTAGTAATTGTTGGATGGATTTAAAAAAAACACTTATGAATTAATTATAAAGTTATAGGAAAAATTCTAAATTCTAAAAAGTGAATATATATATAGTATTATATTTAAAAGAAATGCCATCATATTGTTGTTCTTCTTCATTGTCCATGAAGTCCATATGCTTGAAGTAGTTAATAAATAGTCTACAAATCTTTTCACACTAACACTAAACATAGTAATAAGTTAACATCTGTCTTTTCAGATGACATTTTGTTAGTGTGTGTTTGTGTGAAGTAGCTAGAGAAGTAAATTCCCTGAGATGGCGGTGGTGGTGGTGGTGAAACACAGTGGCTGAGTGACATCTAGTGGCCAAAATGTGTCATGTAGCTTTTGACTGATCAAGTCAATATTGTTGATATATATTATATTTTTTACAGGGCTCATGAATTGGGGAATATGAAATTAATGTTGTAAAGCTTAAAGTTAAAAAAAAGACAAATGTGCCTTTTTTTAAAAACTTCACTTAAATTTGACTTTTATTAAAATGAACTGTCAAAGGATGTTTACATTTAATTAGTACAGTTTTTAATTAGTAGGATTTGATCAAACACATTCATTAGATATGGCATTTGCTGCATGAAATAGTTTCTCTCTATTTTTCTACTTTACGTTTAGTGTCTCAATTTAAAACTTTATTTAGCCTGGTCTCTATACTAATAACTTTCTTCCCTCTGGTTTTGACTGTATCTCTGTCTCTCTCTCTCTGTCTCTGTGCAGAGCTGCAGGTATCGTCCACCATCAGTCTCCAGGAGGCGTTTGATAAATTGACCCCCGTGTCTGCAGGGATCATTGACCAGCTCAGTGTCCTGCCTGGAAAAGAAGAACCCATCAAGGTTTGAACCCAGACAATGCAACGCTTAAGTTTTTAGTCCTTGACCAAAATGAAATGTTTGACATCTCTCACAAGTCTTTGTCCAGAAAAAATCTGGAAATGTATCAGTTCAAATATATTTGGCTTCTTATTGCAGCCTACTAAAGTTTAGCTAATTGGATAAGGAGTTTGGTTGTTAGGTTCCTGACTGTGTGTGTGTGTGTGTGTTTTGTTCCACTCAGGTGACGGCCAGTGTATACATCCCCTCTCAGGGTCGCTTGGTGTGTGGGAGAGAAGACGGCAGCATCATTCTGGTTCCTGCCACTCAGACTGCTATTGTCCAGCTGCTGCAGGGGGAGCACATGCTCAGGAGAGGTGAGGGAGGAAGGACAAAATGTCCAGGGTTGAAAAAATAGAAGTCAACACCAAACAGACCATCTGATCTGATTTCTACATTAAATGGACAAATCTAGGGCTGGTCATCCATCCTCAGTATCTTATGTCTTAGTCCATTCTGATTGTTGTGTCCATCTGTCCTGCAGGCTGGCCGCCCCATCGTACCCTGCGAGGTCACCGGAACAAGGTGACGTGCGTCCTGTACCCGTACCAGATCTCCCCCCGCTACGACCAGCGCTCGCTGGTGTCCGGAGGAGTGGACTTCTCTGTCATTGTCTGGGACATTTTCACCGGTGAGATGAAGCACATTTTCTGTGTCCACGGGGGAGAGATCACCCAGCTCATCGTCCCGCCTGAAAACTGCAGCGTAAGACCTCTGACATATAGCTTTATGTGTTTGTTTCTTTTGTGTCTTTTCTTTTTCACTTTTCTTCCTTTGTCTTTTTCTTGTCACAAACAGACCACTAGACACATTCTCTTTTTTCAGTCTCATGTTGCTTGTTTTTCTTTGGCTCATTTTCTTTTGCTCGGTTGGTTGTTTGTTGTGTCTGTGTGTGATGAATGTGACTGAAAGGGAGTAGTGTGTTATGTTGCTGACATTAGATTAAATGTTACGGGGTGATGTCGTTGTTACTATGGAAATAACTTTAATGACATTGTGTTGTTGTGGTCAAATGATGAATGCACAGACACACACACACAGCAAACAAAACAAATGAAAACATTATATTGTTTAACTGACATTAAGATCAAATGGTCAGAACTGTGTTGTTGCCGTGGAAATCAGATGTCAGATGCTGTTGTGTTGTTGGAGCTGGATTAGAATGACCTATCACACACACATGCTTTAATTAAGATTGGATGTTTTGCATCTGTGCACTTTTGGAAAATCAATGAAACCTTAAATTAAGTTTCTAAGTCTTTTTTAATTATCTTTTTATTGGGAGATACCAAAGTCCATACAAACAATGTGATTATTGTAATAAGACTTATCTATCCAAGCCTTCTGTGAAAACAGTTGTAACTGACGATAATGAGATACAGAACTTGATAAATAGAACCAGAATGTTGGGGTGTACCTTCATGATAATCAATTCACTTAAAACAAAATTAAAAAAAGGACAGAGAAATTCACATTAAACAAATGGACATACAGGTGTAATGTACAAAATTCTCATATTTTCAAAAACTTGTCCTGTTGCAGTCTAATAGAAAATGTTATTCGTTCCATCCTAAAGATATTATAAATAATGTCAATCCAATCAATTGTTCAAAACCTATGCCTCTATGAAGACTTTTAGTAGAATATTATTTAAGTACTTTTGTTTATTTTATTTTTGTTTAATTGCTCAATATAGTGTCGAAATTGAAAAAAGCTGCTGAGACAGCAGATTGTGAGCTGTAGTTTCCCCAGTAAACACACTAACCTCTTCGGATGTCGCAGTCCCTCCTGCCCGGCCTGCTGCTGAGCTCCTCTTGGGGTCCCTCCTCCTCCGGAGCCGTAATGGGAAATGTTAATACATTTTTAGTGTGCTGACAAAATAATGTTCCTTGTGCGAAACCACAAAAATAAAACTGGAAGCAAGACTAGTCAGGGAATTGTGGTATAAAGTTAAGTTTTTCATACAGAAAATCAGTGGAAACCCTGGTTTCAGGTTGGGGTTTGACTCTCATAAAACCAGTCTTGTGTTACTGGACAAAGCTTACAAACAGCTCTGAGCTGCTGTGACCAGCAGGCATCACTCATCTGGATTATAGTTTGAGTGTTTGCTCAAATTGTAAAATGCTTCTGCCCTGCATCTAACCACTTAACAGGTGTGTGGATTCATCTTTTTCTTTGTTTTTGCTCGGTAACCAAAACCATACTGCTTAACTATAGCTGAGACTGAGGTTTTTAGTTTTTACTCCATCAAAAGTTAATTGTCAGTGTTTTGTTTGTTGGTGTTTCACACATTAACTACTGTAAATCTGGTAATACTGGCTAAAATGATGTTCCATACTACTTCCCAGTAGTGGGTGAAACCCCTAAACACTGGAAGGCACCAAAGTCAGAAAGTGTCTTAGACACAGTGGCTTTAAAATTCATGACAGCTAAACCTAAAAAATATATATTAAAGGATTCAGATTCAATAAGGAGATTCAATTCAATCTGGTCCTCCACTAGTCTGTCAGTGACCTTCCATCGTATTCTCAGGTACAGTTCTTTGGATTATCATTGTTGCCTGCTGTGTTATCTCTGCAGACTCGGGTGCAGCACTGCGTCTGCTCGGTGGCCAGCGACCACTCCGTTGGCCTGCTTAGTCTCAGGGAGAGGAAGTGCATCATGCTGGCGTCGCGCCACCTCTTCCCAATCCAGGTTATCAAGTGGCGTCCGGCAGATGACTACCTGGTGGTGGGATGCTCTGACGGCTCCGTCTACGTCTGGCAGATGGATACAGGTGAGAACTGAGTGACCAGGTAGGGAGCGCATCCTCTTCTGCAGCTCCTCTTTGGAGTTGGGTAAATGCTGAACCACTGGCATGAGTTAAAACTTGTGATCAAGAAGTACAGTTGCAGATGCTATCCTTAACTTTTTCCAATCAATGAATAGCCATGAATGGCTGGCAATGAACTTCTGAATAGCTCCAAGTAATCAAATCCCATTAATTCTCACATTTGTCTACATTACGGGCAGAGCATGTAAAATAGCCTTAAATACCCTGTTCCAACTATACAGAAATTTGTTTGCCACCTTTCTTCAAGCTCTTAAATCTCTGCCTTTATACTTCAGAAGGTTAATTTGCTTTGAGAACTGCAGATTTAACCTCAGGATGATCGCTGATTTCAGCTTTACCAGGCAGAAAAAGCTCTCTGGCTGGTATCTGTGAAAACATGTTGCAACATTAAAGTCTGATGACCATCAAGCCGTCGTTGAACCCCTGTAACTTTCTCAAAGAGCACAAAACTGTGTTTTTCATCAAATTTGTCACTAAATACAAATTTTCATTACTGTTAAGGGTTCACTACTTCTAGCCACACCCACCAGAGACTTTCTCTTCAATGCTCTATGCTCCAAAAGTACTGCCAAATCTGCTAAATCTGTCTCCATTAACTGAGTTAAAGTACCAGAAGAACTCTGTTTTAGAACTATTTTCATCATCTTGGAGAGCTTACCAGGTTAGGGACCATCGTGTCTGTTCAGGGACCAAACCAAGTTTTAGGCGGAAGTAAACAAGCTGCCATTAAAGTGGTGTCATCTCACTTGTAATCCTGCACAATAACACTGTAATGCATGTAAGGAATTTTACTTTTTAACCCCTTTTGCCCAGAAATATGTTCCTAAAGATCATGTACAACCTGCTACATGTTGATTGTGTAGTACTTGTAATGCTTTTAAAATAAAGGACCTTAAACGTTTTAATGAAATGTAGTTCAGTTGTATTAGATGGCTAGATGTCTTTTCACCAATACCACAACTTACTGTGCTGCGCTGTTATCAGCTGCTCCAACAATAAACTTCCATTTTAAAAAGGAGAGCAAAATCCACAATCCTATCCTACATGAAGCCAATGTTTCTTTATTTTTTTGTGTTTTGTCTCCACGCTTGCATTCTGAGACGCATGCCAACAAAGGAGTGCTAAAGACTGATACCTTGCTAGCTGGGCACTCTGCATGTTTCCTGGCTGAAGTTCCAATTTTACAATTTCATGTGTTTCAGATTTTGTTATATGGTGTTTTTCATCTGATTGCAAATCAAGAAATTATGAATTGCAAGTTTGTTGACTTGTAGTATAATCAAGAGCTAGCAAGTAAAGCTGGCTAGGACTACACTGCACTTTCAGACTTTGGAGGTCGGACAGAAGCAGTACATTAATGTTATTTTTTCCTTAAGCCTGTGTCATAACCAAATTCCCACTGGTGGTTTGATACTGAATAACTTCCACATACTTCCACAGTCTACCTTCTTCTGTCAGAGGGGCGACTTATGATTAACCCAAATATCCATGCTTTCATCATCAGTGAAAATGCGTTCAGTGCGAGTCTGCCACCACAGTGATGGCGGTGTTGCTAGGGAGCACAACAAATGGCCAGATTAGTCTGTAGCTGGAGACGCAGCACAGATGGATAAACATCAAGAAATAGTTCCAGCATGTAACTCCCCCTAAAACACAAATTGTCATTTTTATGGATTAAACAAACGAGATACGTGTTAATTAGTGAGCATTACAGGTGTTTGTTGGTGTATTTTTGACAGAGCCAGGCTAGTCTTTATGCTGAACTAGGCTAAACATGTCCTTAATCCAGCTCCGTACTTAACACACAGACATGAGAGTGGTATTAATCATCTCATGTAACACTCAGAAAAGAAGTGAATATGTAAATATTCTTTCAAATCTCATCTCTCTCTTCATTCCCTCTATCCTATGTTTAGTCGTTGCCATGATAACACAATTTGCACTAAACATGTATGTGGCACAGCATAGAGGTAACATTAGCTTGAATGATGACTAGCCACTGCAAAAGACTGTGTGTGTGTGTGTGTGAGACCTGAATGAGCTGTATTGCTGGGAGATTGCAGGGTAGCTAAGTGTGAAATTAAGGAAGGTGTGTGTGTACTCAGGCGTTGGACATGTAATAGGGCCATGGCTCACAGACCCTTCATCACACACACACACACACACACACACACACACACACACACACACACACACACACACACACACACACAGGTACAATGGTACCACTTCTCCTCTCACTCAATACCAGAGCCAATACTGATGTCAGCTCTGTCTGCAGCTAATGATGTCTCTCTAAACCTCTCTGTTTCTGTAGAGGCAGAGATTTGTTGCACTCAGAGATGGAGAAGTCTCTCTGTGAATCATATTCAAGAGACAATAGATGATGATACTGAGCATCGAGACAAACGGAATGGAAGATTCTGTGAGAGAGATTGGAAGATTGATTTAAATGGAAGGAGAGTGCAAGGACAAGAAGAGAAACAATGATAAAAACAGAGAGCACAAACAAAGGGAGGCTGAGATAAAACTAGTTTGGTTACACTCTGCTTACCCTAGCCAAAACTTTGTAGACACTTGAACAGTATAGCCATATGTGATAGCTGAATATGACATTCCAAAACCATGTCCATTAATCTGCTGTCTCCACAGCCTCCACACTTATAGTTTTAGGCTTTCAATCAGATTTCTGAACCTGGCTGCAGAGAATTGCTCCCATTCAGCCTCAAGATCATTAGTGACGTCCAACACATCACCAGCATTTAGATTGACCTTTATTGGAACTAACAAGTCCTGACCAAAATACACCAAATTATTTGGACAGGAGTCCAGTGTGACCTGTTGATAATTCCTGAACAACTGCAGCTTGCGTTCGTTTATACAGGGCAGGCACAATGGACTGACTAAAATGCACACACGAAGGCACACTATAGCAGGGCTTAAGTACTGGACTTGCTTTCCAGTCTGTTTTTGTCTCGTTCTGCTAATCGATACATTTGGGTAATGCTGTCGTAAATGACTTGGCATGTTTAAAGTGTTTCCACAGACATACCTGACGTCAGGTGAACAATGTCGGCATAAAGATTTCATCCGATCCACTAATCTTTGTCCAATTTCACTGTAACTAACCGGGAAACCGTAATGCTCCCATACAGTGGATCTAAATGTCAGGGAGGATCCTCCAGTTCTGATCTCTCATTTGTGTTTGCCATACGGACAACTGGTGTACTGCTAAATTTTTCCAGGTAAAAATTGCAATCTATAATTTCTGTTCTGCCTGTGCAAGTATGTAGACATACAGTAATGCCAAAGACAATTTCCCACATTGCAGTCAATCAAGCAAGCAACCAACCAACAGTCCTGTCCCGTCCAGTCCAGTCCTGAATCTTTAGCTGGTCCTACTGTATCTAATCACGACATCCAGAAATATCAGAAGAGAACCAACACAAGAAAGCCAACATTAGCAGTGTCATTATTACATTTATTGTTATCCAACTAAATGTGACAATTTATTGTGATTATACGTAGATTTTAGGTAATACTGTCCAGCCCTAATCTGGGTAGTAGATGAGATATCAGATTCCATGCACAATGTTGACATTCTAGTCTGAGGGTGGTGGTAGATGAAAGGTCATGGAGTGTCCAAAATGGAAAGGGTTCAACCTCTGGGGAGCAGGAATGTGCTCATTTCTTGTGTCCAAGTGGAAATATGTCCTGACGGTGGCACCAGAGAAAAACGTCAGGAGGTCACCAAAATAATTCGGAATTATCCTCTCAGGAAATGGCATGTTGTTTAGATGTCTCTTGACCAAATTGATGGTTTCTTGTCACGGAGACAAATTTGTTTACTTGTTTGTGTTTTCAGGAGCCTTGGACCGCTGTGTGATGGGTATAACGGCAGTAGAGATCCTGAACGCATGTGATGAGGTGGCTCCGGCCACTGTGGACGCTCTGAGTCACTCAGCCGTGAACCTGAAGCAGGCGATGACTCGCCGCAGCCTGGCGGCACTGAAGAACATGGCCCAGCACAAACTGCAGACGCTCGCCACCAACCTGCTGGCTGCAGACAATGCTGACAAGGTACAGACAAATGACTAACAGTCACTCTATAGCAGAAGGGAAGCTTTGTTTGGTAAATGACTTCAGCTTTTGCCCATCTACAATAGCCAATTAATTAGCCAATTAAGTAAGTAGTCAGTCAAAATTAATCACCAATCATTTTGCTAATCAATTGATTATCATATACTAGGCAGAAATACCAAATATTCTCTAGTTCCAGCTTCTCAAACGTAAGGATTTGTTGCTTTTGTGTGTCTTTTTATGATGTCTTTGGACAAAACAAGCCATTTGAAGATGTCATCATGGGCTCTGGAAAACTGTGATGGACATTTTTCACTATTTGTGACATTTTATAAACTAAACAAGACTTAGAGTCTACAGCCACACCACCGGCTCTTTAAGACTGTAAGACTAAATGCTAACATCAGCATGCTCACAATGATAATGTTGATGCTGGTGTGGTGTTGATGTTTAGCTGGTAATGTTCACCATGTTCACTATGTATTTAGTGTGTTAACACACTTAATCTGTGCTTTTACACCTAGCCTGTTTGGTTCATTTCAAACAAACTCTGAACTCTGTTTGCTTGGGCTGGTGTGAAAGCTGTCTGCTTAAATCTGGTGCGGACTAAACAACTGGAACGAGACCCCCTGAAAAAGTGGATCTTTGGTTAGGAATTGGAGTCTGATGTGGTTTGTTTGTTGTGTGAACGCAAAGCAGACCAACTGTGTGATAGTAGATAGCGTATGTGATTTTAGCAAGAATTGAAAAATAATCTACTATTAAATCCATCTGCTGATTGGGAACTGTCAAGAAAGTGATCTTATAAGTACATATTGTAATGTAAATGTAAATATGTATTGACAAAGTAACTATCCCCCCATAATATTATAGTACAAGATGCCTTTTTTTCATCCTGTTTCTACCAGTTTGTCATTATTTATGATATGAGGTCCAGTTGCAGTCTAAACTATTAATTTTAATAATCACTTATTTCTTGGCGAGCTCTTTATGACACCTGATAGATGAACACATATGATTCAGTAAAGTGCAGCATGACTTGCTGTCAGTGGTCAGTGTTGTCAGAGTTTGATTTACCCCCTGTGGGTCCATGTGGTGATGCAGGATGACATCCCCAAAACAGTCCAACCACTGTCTGTATAACTTCATGTTTACAGCTTTTGGTCTATCCTGACTGTAATGATCAAATAATGCAAAACGTAGGCGTGTGCATAAGAACAATTTTCTTTTTTCTTTTTTTGCCACAACTTTTGTGCTGCTGTTTAAAGTCTGACTTATGACACCTTTTTTGATGAAAGAACAAAAGAAAACAAAAAAAAGAAAAAGAAATAGAATGAAACAAAAGAAATGATATAAGCGCTTACTTAGGCTGCAGGCTGAAGGATTGTTCAGTTGGGTCAAACGTCATCACTCTGCTGACTTCTAATGTTGACTTTGAATTGATTCAGATCTGATTTATTTTTTATTTTTTGTATTTTATCTCTATATTTTATTTATTGACATGCTTTATACTTTTGTATTTTTTATGTTATTTTTACCTATTTATGTGCCCAGTGCCCCCCCACTGGGGGGCACTGGGCACTCCTCCGTCTGGAGACATCTCTTGGACCTGAGGGACTCCATGGCTAACATTTTCCTGGCCTGCCCCTCCGGTTAACCTATCCCCCACCCATTACCCTAACCACTCTGACCTGACCCAAACCTCACCCTGATCCCTATGTCTACTCCAATCCTGATTTCCCGTTGTATGGGACCAGTAGCTCACAAGCAAGTGAACAAGACTTGTGCAAAAAGCTAAGCAGGTTTGACCCTGGTCACAACCTGGAGGGGAGACTGTATGAATAACATACTGAGGAGGAGAGGCTGGGGTCATTATTTTATTCGCTAATGCCTAACTGGCATGTTTTTTATATTTTTACAAGGATCTTTTTTTTATTTATTATTTATTATTATTATTATTATTATTATTATTATTGTTATTTTACCAGTGCCCGTACACCACGATCTACACCCTCGGGATGTAGACCACCTCACTTTTAACCTAACCTTCACCCTAAAATGTAATGATTTACGTTATGGGGACTTGTGTTTTGTCCCCAATGTGTCTATGTAAACAGATTTATGTCCCCACAACATGAGTAATATGTTTCCACACACACACACACACACACACACACACACACACAGACAGACAGACTGGTCATGTTGGTCAGATAGCTGGCTAAAGTCACAGACCAATTAAAACTCTGTTGGAGACGAACCAAAGGTCAACACTACAGCCACTCGTGTGTGTGTGTGTGTGTGTGAGCGAGAGACCACTTGTGTCTCCCAGGGAAGGCTGAACTATCTTAAATGTCAAAGAAAAAAAGAACTACAGTGTTTCTTTTCTCTGACCTGGACTTTCCAGAGATCAGCATTAGTGGTTTAAAGGAGAAATCTGCCCAAATATAGAGTTGTGAGTCACTGTTGCAGAATGGACTCTGGATCCATTAATCTGTTTTTACTGCCTCTTGTTAAGCACTTTTAAGAAGGTTGCTTGTTATTATAATAGTGTAGTCTAATATTAACTTTTTCACAGGAAGGAAATTGTGCAGTCTGGCATATTGTTTTCAAAATACAGTACATACAGGTTTGTCTGCATCTGATACAGATTCAGTTCACATCCGTGCAGCCAACAGATATAAATCGATTCAGCCAGCGCTCTGCTTCACGATGTAAAAATTATATATATTTTTTATCAGTATTTTAAAGATGAAAGTCAACCTGAAATTAAAATTCATTTCTGTTAAGGAATCAGTATGCATATCCTTGGTGTGTGTTTAACTTGTGTACTTATTTGGTCAAAAGTGTAATGACCAAATAGAAGAAATGTAAGTTTTATTTATTTTTCAGCACAGAAACAACATTACTGCAAACAGGGTTTGTGGTCACAGTTTTAGGATATAATGTTGAATATCAGCTGATACATTTCAAACCTGTCTGTGGTCTATTTTTAGTTTGATGTATGAGTAAGGTATAATGCTTTCTTAGCATTTATATTACATTTCATTCATGAAGTAGCCTGCATTTGGAAGCAGTCAAACAAATAGAAGTTGGACTCAAGAATTCCCGTCATCATGACAATAACTGCAGTTTCTTATGTGGAGCTGTTTGTCCGTGTGGACCCCTCAGAGGATCAGAGGTTCAGTTGTCAGACTCGGATGATCTGATCAGCCCTGACGGAGTTAACCCCGCCCACCTGGGCCTCCCAGCACAGAAAACAAACGCTATGAATTATTTAGTGTCTGAACAACGTTTAGTTCAGCTGCCGGTACGTTTGACTTTTACAGTTTCACTTGGAAGCCCTTTAGCTCAGTATTCCATCTCCTCTTCTGTTGGGTTTGTCCTTTTTCTTCTCTTCCCTTGCACCAGATAACCTTTGTGTTTGTTTTTTTCACCTCTGTGTGTTGGTTTTATTGTAGGTGTCTCCCGGGTTTTTTCCTGCCATAACTGCCCATAATCACAGCTCTTTTTTGAAAAGGCCAACCCACAACAGCTGCAATCTTTTCTCCCTGTTCTATCAGAAATACATCACTGTTGTTCTCTTTTCTGCCTCTCACCTCTGTCATTTCATTCGGATATCTACTCAAATTATGGGTCAAAACCACTCACTATCCCCCGTGTGTGTGTGTGTGTCTGTGTGTGTGTGCGAGAAAGTGTGAACTCCCCTGATGTGTGTAATGACAGATAATGACCATGAAATGTCAGACTATCAACCCAAACGTTACACCCAGCCATCTCCAAGCCTTCACCAGTGTGTGTTTACCACTGATGTTTGTTGTTGATCAGATTTCCGTTGTGCGTGAGGAAGTCGATGTGTAACTTTGAGTTTGTCGCCTGGAAGGTTTGCTGAACCTGCTGATCTGTGAATGGGTTTGTCTCACTAAGGGGAAAAAATAGAACTAGAGCTGAAACAATTTGTCGATCAACAGAAAATGAAGCACAGATTCATCAATAATAAAAAATCATTAGTTGGAGCCCTGAATAAAACCTATTTTGTTTTGGATTCAGAAACATGAACTGTCATCACAAAGATGGAAATTTGTTCTTGACCACTGCCTCCACAGACCACTGGGTGGCGCTCTGAGACCCACCAGTGGGTTTATCACAAGGGTTCAGTACTTCTTGTTGTGGTGATGAATATAATTCTTCTCTGGAGTGTTGAAGTAGTGATCTCTCCCATCATGGGTCAGCCAAAGGCGGGCAGGGAATCACTGTCCGTACTTGACATCTGGATGGTCTTGTAGCTGGCAGCGCGTTGTTTTGCCACCGTGGGGGTGAAGTCCTGGTAGATAAAGAAACTCTGTCCCTGAAACTCCAATGTAATATTATGGGCTCTGCATAGAATCTCCCTTTTGACATGGAAGAAATGCACCCGTAGGATAAAGTCGTGGGGCCTCTGGCGTGATGATCTGTGTGCGCGTTCCAACAGCAGCTGTCTTTAAGCAGCCCTGCAATCAAATCTGTAGGATGAGGGCCTTCCATGGACTCTTTAATCCTGACTATTCTCAGATTGTTCCCGCATGAAACACCCTTCAGACTAACAAATATATTCTGTGCCGCCTTTGGCTCATACGAGAACCGTTTTACCTGCGTCTCCAATGTGGTAGCCAAATCTGATACATTAGTGGCCGCTGACTCCAAGTCTGTGATCTTGTTGCTGTTTATTTCACTCGTTCGTTTGAGCGCGGTGATTGCAGGGCGAACCCCCCCCCCCCACACACACACACACACACACACACTTTGTTCTTGTTTTGGTCAGTTCCTTACTGTTCACGGTTTTACAAGCTAAAACAAGCAGCTTCTTCCAAACTTGTCCACCCGTGTCTTAATCTAATTAAGAATAATATAATAATAATAAGAAGAAGAATATTGCTCTCCATGTAACCACAATCCTTCACACACAAGATGCATTTACCTGTAGTGCCTTACTAAGCTACACTTGCTGTCTGTGTGCTACTAAACTGCATTCTAGTTCACTTACGTTTTCCTTAACAAACAAAGGCAGATTGGTAGTTTCTCAGTATTAGGGTGGATACGACCACCCAAAGAATGCATGGTTACGCCCTAGCTGGAATCCCTGAAAGTGTTTGAAAATGTCCCGGGTACTTCGCATATGAACATCCAAATAAAATTATAATAAATAAAAAGCAACATTGCAGTAAAATTCACATATTTTGGACGTGTTTCCAGGAGCGATCGGAAAACATGTCAGTCACACATTGCGCCCCTAGCGGTCCACTATCCATTGATGTGTTTTCATAGTTACTGAACAACAATGGAGCTCTATGGCATATGGTTTGATCAGCTACTGACTCGTTCAGTGTTAGGCAACCTCACTAATGCTGGATTGTTTCCATGTTCTTCACTGCTTCCCTACAGATAGCAGTAATCACCATCACTGTGACAAAACAACATGACGCTCCATAAAAGAATGACTGACCCACTGAGCTTTAAAGTGCAACCACTGCCTGGGAAACTACTGAACCAGTTTTCCTTAGATACAACAGTGTGGTTTGTGTGTGTGTGAGACTCACTGGGATCTATGGGTCTGTGTGTGTCGTTGTGTGTTGGACTCCAGTGGTGTTTGCCAGAAGGGCCCTGCAGGATGATGACCTTTAGACCTTCTGCCCAGGAGCTATAGGACACTATGTGTGTGTGCGTGTGCGTCTAGATAAGAGATTGAATTGAAATAACAGTTCTGTGTACATGTGCATACATAAGAAGTTTTTTTCAAATTTTTGTTTTCCAAAAACAGAATAGACACAAAACAAGGGTAAATCTGTGTTTGAAATCTCTCTACATTTGCTACCTAGTGCACTAAAGAGATCTCAAGAGAAACTGTTCAAAATTTTAGAATTTATTTAGTCAGAAAATTCAGATTGACATCAAAACTAAATATGGCCAGTTGTAGCTTCAGTATCTGCGTGGGTTCGTTCAGGCTCAGAAAACATTTGATATCAGGTCAATCACAAAACCCTCCAACACCATGTATGTGTTTTTATTATTGTCTCCGTGTGTGTGTGTTTGTGTTTGTGTGTGTAATGTGGCTGGTTGCCTTTAGATGGCAGTGTTCATCCATCAAATCATCGAAACAGCAGACACACACACACACACACACAGAGCGACATAGAGGAGCAGCATCACAGCTTTGACAGGAAAGTCTACCCTGAGGGCTGTGTGTGTGCACGTGTCCCAGCTGCAGGTGTATTGTGTCTCTCGGTCAGTCAGGAGTCTCCACGGCTAATTATTGTTCTCTCTCTGTCTCTCTCACACAGTCGCATCCAGTTCAATTCACTGAGCTTTAATGGCATGAAAGGTTAAAAACAGTGTTTCCAAAACCAGGAAGTGCAACACAGAGAAAAGTTTTTCTGTTTTATATCATCATAAACTGAATGTCTTTGGGTCTTGGACTGTTGGTTGGACAAAACATTTGTCAAATATGAACCAGCGAAGCTAACGGTCTCCTTTTTTGTGTAATGGATGACACACAACATAACGCAGTCCAACACAACAGGTGAAAAGACAGAGGCAAACACAGCCTTTCTGTCCGGCCAGAACCTGCAACTCTTACGCTCACACTGTATAGATCAATTGACCGGCCATGACGTGGTGCTCAGACTGACTTAAGCACAGTACCCCCAGTCAGTTTTGTCCATTGCCAATTCCAGTAACGTTTATTAGAATAAGATGGATCTGTCCTCCACAATGTTGACTAAAAAGAGAGAAAGGCTGCGTTACTTTGTGCAGTTCTATTATGAAAGATATGGATCCACAGATGTCTGGAAGAGCGATGCAGCAATGTTCAGTTTTATATCACAGCAGTCTCAAGACAAGCTCACTACAGTTTATAACGATTTTTTTTTTGACAGCAGCCATGAAAGAAATCAGACTATGGAACTACTCCAACTGCAGACAGCCTACAAAATTTTCAGACCTGCCAGAAATCCATCCAACTGTCCAAACTGCACATCAACCGATTTGGCAGAAATTTGGTCGGATTCTAAAATGTGTTGGGGGGTGGGGGGGGCGACCAATTCGGGGCTAAAATTGGGCCAAATCAGAATAGTGTCTGGCCGGCTTAAGACTAACTAAACACATCACTCCTCATGCAGAAGGAAACGGTTGCAAGAGTTTAGAACAGCAAATGGAAAATCTGCATGAAACGCATTCCAATTAAAATCCTGTTCCCCTTTTCTCTTTATTTCCTCACTTAATTTTTCACTTAATCACTCCTACCTCCCATCCAAACAGCATCGTTCTATATATATATAGCTCCATGCATGTGTCTCTCCTAATACAATTAAAATCGAGCAGTCTGTTAGTATTAGTGGCATTTACAGCAAATGGTGTGTGCTGTGTATCTGTATGATTGTGTTTAAAGGGATGACGGATTTAAATCCTTATTCTCTGAGGGTGCAACAATGTTGTCTTTTTGTTCTTTAAAGAAATGTGTTCACAGTCCAAGTTGGAGTTTTGATAAGGATCTCTTAATTGTGGTTATTAAAGCTCCACTATTCAGTTTTTTTTATTTTTTGGATAACATGACTGTTTCAAGTGAAAAGTGTCACTCATAGTGGCTTTTTACCCTCTATTAGCTCATAGTTTTGGTTTAACACACATCTACTGTGCAGGCCAGCACCCTCATCAACCTCATCTCCAGCAGCAGCAGGCAGCTGTTTTCCAGCAAAGAAGCTCTGATAAAACCTCTGTACACTACCTGTACAGCATCAAACTGCAGACAGACACACTTAGAGACTAGCTGGAGAAGAAAGTGGAACATCTAGCAGCTAAAACAACTGATTTTTTTTGTAACTGGTGGACACTCAGGTGGACACAAACACAACTCCAAAGGGGGGATAATGTTGCTCATTGTCTGCTGGGTGTGGAAGGAGACATGTTGCCAACATCTTAGCTACAACAACTTTAGAAGATCTTGATATGACAGATCTTTTTCAGCATGCTTCGCTGCCCCCAAGTGGCCATAAAATCAGTTTATGCAATAATGATTTAAGGAATTGTGACCAACCTATGTACTGAGCAGGACATTGTATAAAAATAATCTTGTCAGTGCTCTCTAGTGGACAAACTGTGTAATGGAGACTGTTTTTTGTTACTTGTCAGCCGACATGTATACAGACACTGATATATCTGTGATAGATAAATTCGATGTTAATATCTACCATGCCGATGGAGTGGTTGGGCTCTAGCCAGGAGACACACATGTTGCAGTGTTAAGATATTTTAGCTGCTTGCTGCTTATGTCAATTTTAAAGGGACATGCCACTGATTTTACTCATGAAGATCAGTTTACTCATCATGGTTAGTACTCATGGTTACTACTCCTATTTTCTACTAATAGAAAATCTTTTTCCAAAAACCTAGGCGTTATTTTTGACTACCAGCTGAAATTTGATAAACACATCAAGTAAATTATTCAGTCTTGCTACTTTCACCTGAGGAATATTGCAAAGATATGCCCAGTTGGAAATGGTTATCCATGCTTTTGTGTCCTCCTGTTTAGACTACTGTAATGCTGTGTATTCCAGCCTAAGCCGAGATGCTGTTAACCGGTTACAGTTAGTCCATAACTCTGCAGCTAGATTCCTCACTAAGACCTCATCTCGTTCTCACATCACCCCGGTGTGATGTCACGACACTGGCTTCCGATTAAATTTAGGGTTCAATTCAAGATTCTCCACGTCATCTATAAGGCTTTGAATAATCTTACTCCAGAGTATAATACTGAACTTCTAATACCTTATACCTCTGCTAGGCCCCCCAGGTCCTCTGAACGAGGCCTGCTAGTTCCTCGTTCAAGACTGAAAACAAGTTTGCGATTCTGGGTCCCAGGCTGTGAAACAGTCTCTCCCTGGGAGTTAGGTCCGCAATCTCTCTTGGGTGTTTTTGTGCCTGAGTCGTGTACACTATTTTGAGTTGTGATGCCTCTCACTGTTTTTTTATTTATTGTGCTATGTCTCCTCTTGTAATGTTTTTATTCTTCTGTAAAGCAATTTGTAACCTAGGTTTTGAAAGGTGATATATAAATAAAATTTTACTTAAACTATTTTCACTAACCCGTGAAAGTAGTTGTGTTATGTCTTCTGTGGCTCTGGAGGAGCTTTGTAAACTCAGTTTGGGATTGGAGGATACAAATGTTTAACAGAAAGCCTGAGTTACAAACTTGGGAGCATGGGGTTTGAAAGACGTGGGTGTTTACTAGGTAGGGAGGGACTAACAAAAAGCACTATCCAGTTGCATTATAGGAAATGTAGGATTTAGTATGTTTAGAGCTTGAGTATCTCGGCCTCTGCTGCGTTGACTTTGACTATTTTAAAAAAAAATCTGTCTCTCACAAGTTCCCCAACTTAATACTAGATCACTATAGGAGCAAAGCACACCGTGAGCACAAAGTGTCTGTGTTGGAAACACAGACTGACTCGCATTCATCACTGTTTCTCTCTCTTGCCTCCAGGGTAACCTGCCGAAATACTCCCATAATGCCCTGGTGGTCCAGGCGATGAAGACCAACCTGACGGACCCTGACATGCACGTGCTGTTCTTCGACGTGGAGGCGGTGATCATCCAGCTGCTGACAGAGGAAGCCCAGAGACCGAACCCCACGCTGGTGTCTCCAGAGACGCTGCAGAAGAGCCAGGCTGGAGCCGACAAGGGGGGGTCCTTCCTGGCCAACAAGATCTTCAAACAGGTCAGTAAACACAAAATGGAAAAGAAGGGAAAATCCGTCACAGTCCTAAACAATCAAAATCAGCATGTTTTAAATAAAGGTTATAAAGCTTAGATGTCTTTTGTCTTCATATTTACAGGATTTTATTTAGTTGTTTTTCTCTATTACTTGCCCTCTTTTACCTTATTCTGGTGCTGTACTATACTATTTTATATTAGTATTTTTTAACTAAAATTGTCTCCTGTCCAAACCAGGTGAAGGAGACAATGAAGGAGACCATCAAGGAGCACCTGTTGGACGAAGACGAAGAGGAGGAGGAGGAGATGAGGAGGCGGGAGGAGAAGTCCAAGTCTCTGAGTCTGCTGGAGTACAACCTGACGATGGACACCGCCAAACTCTTCATGTCCTGCCTGCACGCCTGGGGTCTCAACGAACAGCTGGACGGCATCTGTCTGGAACGACTGGGCATGCTCAGACCGCACTGCCCCATCTCCTTTGGCCTGATCTCCAGAGGAGGTCACATGTCCCTCATGCTGCCCACCTTCAAGGTACCTGTCTGTCTGGTGTCTCCCGTGTTCCAGGTGCACTCTGATCAGGATTTATCAGGCTGATACAGACCTCTGACCTCTGAAAAGCTAAACAGTCCTGTCTAAGCCTCCTCTCTGCTTCAGGCTAAAATTATTTCAAATTATTTTCAAAGTTTGGTCCATTATTTCAAAATGTTGATTGAAATCTCGTTTTCAAGGGAGACCTAAATACTTGTAATGTATATGTATACATATGTAATGTGAAAAATATTACATATGTATGTATACATACAATATGAAAACTATTACAAGATACCAAAGCAAAAATATGTATGTTAGAATACAGTAAAGAAACACAGTAAGGAAAATAATTTTATTTTAATTAAAAAAAACATAAATGACATAAACATAAAATAAACCGATTGAGATGAATGAATGAATCATGAATCAGTGACAATTTTGATAATTGATTAAGTTGATTAATTTTTCATTATGTTTATGGCTAGCTGCTCAGATGTGAGGATTTCTTGCTTTTCTTGTAAATTAAATAGGTTTTTTTTTTTTTTTTACCAACATTGAAAGACAAAGACATCGCTTTGAGAATTGTTAACTGAGACCTTATTTTTGACATTTGTAAGACTAAATCGTTATTTAATTAATTGAAAAAATTATCACTAGACAAAGATAAGATAAGATAATATAAGCCTTTATTGTCCCACAGCGGGGACATTTTTAGCGTTACAGCAGCCAGCAAAAGTGTCATATATAGAAATACAATAAAAATAAATAGAAAAATAGAAAAATAGTCCTGTACACAGTATAGACAGAAATAAATAATAGAGTGACTGAGTGCAGTTGTAAGTATGAACAAATGGATAAGATAAAAATATTGCACATATATAATATACATGTATATGAAAATATTTCACAGCAACATATGAAGTAGATAACATCATGAATACAATATATGTATGAAGATAATGCACAGCAGCAGATGAAGTATAGTAGCGAATAGTCTGCACACTGACAGTCAAGTGTAGATTACCGGGAGTTGTACTGATTATAGAGTCTGACAGCAGCAGGCAGGAAGGACCTATGGTACCTCTCCTTCAGACACCGCGGGTGGAGCAGCCGGTCGCTGAAGGAGCTGCCCAGTTCTGATAGAGTGACATGTAGGGGGTGGGAAGTGTTCTCCAGTAGTGATGATAGCTTGGCCACCATTCTCCTGCCTCCCACCACCTCCACTGGGTCCAGAGGGCATCCAAGGACAGAGCTGGCCTTCTTTACCAGTCTGTCCAGTCTCTTTCTATCCCTGGAAGAGATGCCACTGGCCCAACAGGTCACCCCATACAAGACGGCTGATGCCACCACAGAGTCATAGAAAGTCCTCAGGAGCGCACCCTGCACTCCAAAAGATCTTAGTCTCCTGAGCAAAAAGAGACGGCTCTGGCCCTTCTTAAACAGAGCGTCCGTATTGTCTGACCAGTCCAGTTTGTTGTTCAAGTGAACACCCAGATACTTGTACGATCTCACAATCTCAGTGTCCGTTCCTTGGATGTTCACTGGTGTAGGTGGAGGGAGTTTGCGCCTGCCGAAGTCCACCACCAGCTCTTTGGTTTTACGCGCGTTGATCTGGAGGCGGTTCTGCTGACACCAACCCACAAAGCCCTGGGTCAGTTCTCTGTACTCCCTATCATTCCCGTTGGTGATGAGGCCGACGATGGCAGAGTCGTCAGAGAACTTCTGCAGGTGACAGTTCGAAGTGTTATGGGTGAAGTCCGCTGTGTAGAAGGTGAACAGGAAAGGCACCAGAACGGTTCCCTGTGGAGCCCCTGTGCTGCAGAGAAGTGTGTCAGACACACAGTCCTGTAACCTCACATACTGTGGTCGGTTTGTGAGATAGTCCAGGATCCATGCTGCCAGGTGATGGTCCACCCCAGCGTGCTCCAACTTGTCCCCCAGAATCCTGGGCTGGATGGTGTTAAAAGCACTGGAGAAATCAAAAAACATGATCCTCACAGTGTTTCCAGCCTTTTCTAGGTGAGAGAGGGATGTTTTGAAGTAGGTAAATGACAGCGTCATCCACCCCAATGCCAGGTTGGTAGGCAGAGGGTCCATACATGGGCTCACCAGCGGACGCAGGTGAACAAGGACCAGTCTCTCCAGGGTCTTCATCAGGTGAGAGGTCAGTGCCACTGGCCTATAGCCATTGAGGTCCTTGGGGTGTGGGGTCTTCGGCACAGGAACCAGACACGATGTTTTCCACAGTTTTGGCACCCTCCCCAGCTTCAGACTCAGGTTGAACAGGTTCTCAACAATCCCACACAGCTGGTCCGCACAGGACTTCAGAAGTCTGGAGCTGATGCCATCTGGGCCCGCCGCCTTCCCCACCCTTATCTTCCTCAGTTCGTTTCTCACCTGGGATGTTGTGAGGAACAGTCCAGTTGAGCTTGTAGGGGGCATGGGGGCTGAATGGGGGGTGTTTGCGGGTGTGAAATGGGGAGATGGGCCCAGCCCAGGCTGTGGTGTGGGTGTATTAAGTGGCTGTAAGCTGAGGGCTGTGGGGAGTGATGAGTGGTGAGATGAGGGAGGGGGAGGGCTGCAGGCAGGGAGGGTAGATGGTAATGATGGTTGCAGAGGAGACGGGGCAGGGGGAGGGGTAGATGCCTGATCGAATCTGTTGAAGAATACGTTCAGGTCATTTGCCCACTTCTGATCCCCCGCAGGCCGGGGCTTGGAGTCCAAATGGCCCGAGATGGTTTTAAGGACCTTCCAAACTCCTCTGGTGTTATTTTTCTGCAGTTGACTCTCCAACTTCCTCCTGTAGCTGTTTTTCCCCTCCCTGATCCTCCTCCTTAGCTCTCGCTGAACTCTCTTCAACTCATCCTTGTTACCCGATACAAAAACTCTTTTTTTCCTTGAGGAGAGCCTTAATATCAGGAGTGATCCAGGGTTTATTGTTGGCGAAACAACATAGAGTCCTAGTGGGGATGGTGTTTTCCACACAGAAGTTTATGTAGTCCGTCAGACAGTCTGTGAGGTTGTCAATATCCTCCCCATGAGCGTCACTGATATATAATAAATAATTAGTGTATGCCCTAAATACTATGTCACTAGGTACTCATTTCAAAACTAATAATGAATAACTAATAAATATATAAATATATATATATATATATATATATATATATATATATATATATATATATATATATATATATATATATATAATATATATATATATATATATATATATATATATATATATAAATAAATATATATATATATATATATAAATATAATATATATAAATATATATATAAATTAAATAAAAATTAAAAAATATACATTCAATTCAGTTTTATTTATATAGCGCCATATCATAACAAAGTTATCTCAGGGCACTTTTCCGAATAGAGCAAGTCTAGACCGACTCTTTATATTTACAGAGACCCAACAGTTCCCACCATGAGCAAGCACTATGCGACAGTGGCAAGGAAAAACTCCCTTTAACAGGTAGAAACCTTGAGCAGAACCAGGCTCAAGGTGGGCGGTCATCTGCCTCGACCGGTTGGGTTGAAGGGGGAGGGGGGGAGCGGGAGAGAGAGAGCAGGAGGAAAGAGAACATACAGCAGCACAATACAGTTCCACATAGGGATGTAAGGCAATAGATATGGCAATGGCATTGATGTTAACACCAACAGAAACAACACTAAGAGCAACACTACAACAGCAATACTAATAACAAGAGCAACAACAGTAATAGCAGCAGCGGGTGCAGAGCAGGAACACGGGGGCAGCAGGCGGCAGCAACCACAGACCCAGACTCTATAGCTCGAGAGAGAGAGAGAGAGAGAGAGAGAACACAACTACGGGAAGAAGTTGAATTAATAACAAGCATTGATGGGATATGAGGGCGTACATGTATGTATAGAATATGTATATCTTGTATACATTCATATACATTTTTATATTCCATCACATTCTTCCAAATGATTATTTTTATTATTACTAGTGTTAGTATTATTTTATTCTTACAGCACTTAACAAAACAAAGTTACAAATGCTTCCCTTCAAATAAGCATCAGTACATATATTGTAATAAGCATCAGGTCAGTCTGTAGAAAATGGTTTTCAGATACTCCTTAAAATGTACACACTGCAGCTGGAAGTTTCTAATATCAGTGAAGTGGGAGCCGACAGCAAGCACATGATACATTATATAGTGTCTGAGCTGAGTGAAATACACATGACCCAGGTAAAACACATGATGGATCAACATGAGTGACCACCAGCATTTCCAGGGTCCCCGGTTCATTTGACTGCCTCTGTTTCCCCAGGAGTCCTTGCTGCGGCAGTTGTCTCTGGCAACGGGTCTGAAGCTGACTCTGTTGGACATCGTGGGAAAGGGAACGTACGGCGTGTCAAGGGCCGTCACCACCCAGCACCTCCTGTCTGTAATTTCACTGGCCAACACTCTGATGGGCATGACCAACGCAACCTTCGTTGGAGAGCACATGAAGAAAGCACCAGTTAGGTAACAAACAAACACACACACACACACACACACGGACGTACAACGTTTGAATATGCTTTTCTATCTTTTTCAAATTTAACCTAGTAATTTTACTGAGATGGAGGAGAAGGAGAATGCACATTTACAGTATGGTTCAGTGTCAGCGCGATATTATCAGCGATAATATATCAGAGGTGTCTGTTGTGGAGCTCTTCTGCCCCCAACTGGCCAAAAAAACAAACATCAGGACTTACCTTAGAAAAAGTGAAATTATCTTCTGAGGCGGTAAATTCTTCTGCTAAAACTTTATTCAGAAGTTGGACGTTTTCCTATTTCAATACAGTTTTCAGTTTTCTTTGAGCAGCATCTAGTGGCCATTTGAAGAACTGCTGTTGAACACACTTCAGCTCTGACTTCAACACTCAGCTGTGGATTAGCCTGATTGGTTTCAGTCAGTCCTCTGTGCTGATGCACAGTGTGTGGGGAAAAATGTGCAGCCATGTTGAGACTAGAGGACATCAATCAATGAAATCAGTCTAGAATCTTGGTTTAAACTCAGTCCTGTTCCTGGATGGGATCATAGATGTCCCAGAAATTGTAACTGTTTCATTCAAATATGAGTGGATGCTTTATCCACAGTATCTAGCTAAACATATCTGGATCACCAGGCAGACAAAAACACACCCCTGATCAGTGATTCCAGCTGAAAAACAAAATAACAACCCAAACAAGTTGGAACAGAAACTGAATTCAAAGCACAGAAACACCAACGCTGTTTGCATACACAACGATACCAGCAGCTGAAGTTCAAGTTCAACTACTGTTAAGGCTGTGTGTGTGTATGATTGTGTGTGTGTGAAGCTGATTGTTTAGTCTGTCTGAGCTCTCATTGTGCTGTGAAAGATTTAACACAGAGGTCTAGGTCCTGCTGCTGTAACACCAACACAACATTTCATCCTTTCGTCAAGCCTGCACAGAATAACCCTGCAGGGAGGGCAAGCGAGGAAGAGTCAGAGAGGAAAACACAGAGAGAGAGGAAGATGTGTAAGGGAGAAAGGTAGTGAAATGTTTTTTTTTTTTCCATCAGCCTCCTCTGATTTTTATTTCATCTGCACTGTATAATTTAGTTCTCTTTGTGGTTAATCATCTTTATTAAATAAATCGGTTAAACATATATTGCAAATCTGTAATGACTGGCTCTGTAGCCTCTAACCTCAAGTTAATTTTATACAGTACCTTAAAAGCTACTTAAACGTCTCCAGGTTTAACAGGACCCTTTGTGTATAATAAGAGCTGTGTTGTTAGAGCCAGAGATAAAAAGATCCTCCACCCAAATTTTATCTTTTTAGTATCAAATAAAAACAGATGAGCTGTTTTTAAAGATAAACTAAATTCTTTTTTTGCGCTGTACACATAATCACATAGGTTATTGTTGGCGTATGGATTTTCCAACAATACACAAATTGCTTTTTCTGCTCAAAATTAGCTTGTATGTGTCTCCTTGGATTTGAAAATTCAGTTCAGCTGAATTCTCTCGCCCCTCCCTAACCGTGATAAGATAGGCAAGACCTCAAGGTGTATGTTGTATGCTGACCCCAGAGCCAAGTATAAATAGTGGAACACTGGCTCAACCGTGCCCTCAGATTGTGCCTCTCACACATAGCTGCTGGTAGCATTGGCAAGCCTGATCAGTGCCGGTGGACAGACGATGTTGTACATGAATGAGATGTATTCCTCTTCAGTGGCAGTAAACCGCTGATAACTGTGCTATATTCAGAGCTTAACAAGATATTTAGGACTGGCCAACAGTAACATTAACCATGATGAACAGCAGGGCTTCAGCTATGTACTGACACTCCCACACAGACACAGTGGGAGAGACTCTCATAGAAGAGCTGCTAGCTCAGCTACAACACAGGTACCCACACGGTGACTCTCTCAAAGGGACATGCTGTAAATGTGCTGACAGTCAAAGCTCCACCAGACTCCCTGTCTTTCCAGCAGAGACACAGAGAGTCTGACATTAGCTGCTCATTAGCTCTGACTACCAGCTCTACACCGCTGTCCATGCTACACTAAGCAGTGGTAAGTCAGTCTCCCCATGTCCCCTGAACCCCCACGTCACACACTACATAGCCACGAGGCCACGTCTCTTTCAGTCGTTGCTCCTTCACACCTCTGTTGCATTTTTTAAAATATGCTGGGAAGGGAAGGTTCTAGCAGAATGCGAGGGTGTGGTTACCCTTTAAGACTTTTGGGTCAAGTTCAAGTCAGGTCTCAAGTCCTTGAGGGCAAGTCTCTGTCAAGTCTTAAGTCAACTGGGACAAGTCCAAGTCTTGACTCTTGTCAAAACCAGTCTCAAGTCCAATATGAAGATGTCGAGGGCAAGTCTAAGTCAAGTCTCAAGTTTTGCCAAAGCAAGGTTTAAAGTACATTCTGGTGTCCTTATAACCAAGTTGATGGAAAGTCTCAGGTCAGTTAAGCTAAGTCCAGGTCAAGTCCAGGGTGCTCTCAAAGCCAGTCTCAAGTCAAGTCTCAAGTCTGTGAAGGCAAGTCGATGTCAAGTCTCAAGTCCTTGAGAGCAAGTCTAAGTCAACTTTTAAGTCTTCATAAGCAAATTGCAAGTCTTTTGAAGTCTTTCAGGTCTGTAAGCTGACCATTGCTCCTTTAACATTTTATTGGCTCAACTTCTCAGGACAATAACACTTACCAGGCAACCTGATTCAGACCGCTTTCGGCCATGGTGGCAACCACGTTTCCTGTGTTTAAAGCAAACCGGCAATAAAACCACCACTGTGTCTGCCTATGGTGGAATCTTTCATCTCATGCTGCTGTGTCATTGATTTGCTCAGTAAGAAATGATGAAAAAACTGTGTTGCAACTTCATCAAAACTTAATTGACTAGAGACAGACAGAACTGATGAACAGGAAATGGCAGCTAGAACATCAGAAACAAAGAGCACCACAGCAGGAGGACAGAGGACACTGCAGCCTGAAAAACACTTCAAAGCTGTTTATTACTTTCTCAGAAACAAAGAACTCCTCTTCTGTGGTATGTCCAGATCAGAGAAGGTGATTGTACAGCTACAGATGGAAGCTGAAGACTACTTTATAAAACTCAAACAAGGATCTTCTCTCTGGCTCTCCACCTCAACGCTCAAAGCCAGCGGTGGTGAATATTTGAAAATGTTTGGGTTTTTGGCTTTTTCTTGTTCCCAATCTTACATTTATGGCAGTAGAAAAGCTTCCAGAGATTGAAAAGAAGTGCTTTTTGAACTCTGTGTTTTAGTATTTCATCACGACAACCACAACAGCACTCCCTCACCAACTCAGGCTGAACGCTGTAGCTTGTCTGAGGGACAAGTCCTGGGAGTCCTCCCGTTGGGAGCTAAAAATAAGCATGAAATAAGCATGAAAAACAAAAAAACTTTCTACGTTTGCCTGGCTCTCCTTTCTTAACCTCAGTCCATAAAAATACATACTTATTGTAAAGTCATATCAAGCTCCTTCTTCCCCAGAACATTATTAAAAGTATGTCCACATGTGCTGTGTGCTTGCAAAGCAAGTGTCCTGTCCTATCTTCAGTTTATCTTCAATCCCAAACTGTCCTCACATTTAAAGACCCATAATCTACACACGTCCATATGGGTTGGGAACTGTTTCAGTTCTGAACATCCAATCACACCTCAGTACAGAATTTCAGTGAGATTTTTTTTGTTTGAATTGAATCAACTAAAATGGGTGGATTTAGATGGATTTAGATTTTATTTAGATAACAGCCCTAAACCCCATTTTGCAGCTTCTACACACATTACACATGCAGATACAAAAAGCAGCACTCTGATAACATCATGAGCTGCACTGACAAGCCACAAACTAGATTTATTTAGTTATTTCTGATAAAGTTTTATATCAAATATAATTCACATAAACACAGGTTTGGTGGAGTTCATAATTCAAAAGGCAACTGTAGTTTCTTCAATGTGAAAATGATCTCTAAAATGTATTAAATTCTTCTTCTTGAGAGAGAGAGAGAGAGAGAGAGAGAGAGAGGTTTTTGTGTGTGTTACAGTGAAAGGCAGTGAGAGCAGGTGGGTGGGGTGAGGGGGGGCATGCAGGTGCACATGTTCTTGTGCTCTATTGTTCTGAATGGTTCTCTGTAGAAAACAAGAATTGTGTTTATGTGTGTGTTGGCACTTCATAAGGAAAACACAACACAATAATAAAAATAATTTAAACAGATTACACGTTCCAGGAGTTTACCTTTATTTTCAGTTTTAACTTCAGTTACTGTACTCAAATAAGGGTTTCTAAGGTGGATTTACCCTTTCCCATTTTCCCCATTTATTTCTACAAAGTAGTAACAGTACCTATGTAACAGTAGTCTCATTTATATTACCATGAAAGAAAACGCCCAAGCTACCCCTCTTTATTTAAATAAGTTTGGAGGCTTGAAGAGGTAAATTTATCCAGTAACTGTACAAGGCAGTCATGTAGTCACCACTCTGCGGCTCTCAGTTTCTCTTTTAACACAAATTCTGCTGTCATTCACTAAATAATTCCACTTGCTTTTCCCTCTGTGTTTTGTGATTGATGTTAAGCTACCGTCAGTGACACTTAAAACTTCCTGTATATATATCAAATTAAAAGCCTACAAGGAAAGGTGCATGTAAATCCCACAGAAAGAAGAATGTAATCTTGAGCGCTTAAATAAAAAAAAGGTTAAAAATGAAAGCCTTCTAGGAAATTGGGGGGTCATCATTGATGGCAGCTTAACAGCGATCAAAGATTGGTTGATGAAAACTGTATTTGTGTCAGAGAAGAGCAACGAGAGCAGCAGAGTGGTGAGTATGACATGACTCTGTGTCAGGACAACAGGAGGAAGTGTTGAGTGTGCATTAACAGCAAAACAAGCAGATCAGAAAACGTGAGGCTTCTTACTAAAATGTAATTAAATATGAAGTGAGAAATCAGAAATAAAGGCCTCTTTACAATAAAGATTGTCTTTGTAGTTCCCTCTGTCAACTATTTCAGAATTCATGGTAATGATCTCATAACACCTTTGATTTATTTTGCGACCCATTGTGGCTATCCCGACACCCATGTTGGTGAACTGTTGCTACAGTTCGTGATTTTGCACCTGGACAAAATAGATGTGCAAGTGTTTCTACCCTCTTTGTAATAACAATGCCAATAATGATCAAAGTCATTAACTGACCTCCATACTAAGACTTTGTAACTACAACCTCGCATTTTTGGCATTTTTAACTGCTAATTGTAGAGCTCCCTGGCAGTGATTTGTTGCCTGGCAACCGTTATTGATCACTACATTGATTGTTGTATTGGAAGTGTTTGTGTGTCTCTGAAAGTGAGACGCCTCCAGTCTGTTCAGACTCAGGATTGTGTCCTCCACCCAAAATTCAATAGGCTGGAGCCTGAGAAGACACACACACACACACACACACACACACACACACACACACACACACACACACACACACACACACACATACACAAGCAGTTGGTTTCAGCAAATAGAAATAAAAAAAGTTGTTTGTGTGAACTCCTGGTTTTATGTATGTATGGGTTTCTGTGAGTGTGTTTCTTTGTATTTTGGTGTGTGTGTGTGTGTGTGTGTGTGTGTTTGTTGGCCCTCCTCTCTCATCCCTACTCCTTTAATATTTCATGCCTCCTCTTTGTGATCCTCCTCCAGGCCTCCCAGACCAGGAGGAACCCCGGAGACTCCTCGCAGGACACTGGCTGCCCCCCCTCAGCCCTCCAACCCGGCGCTACAGGCCCAGATCAAACAAGGTAACTACAAAAGGAGGGGGCACTCGCTTCACACACCCCCGGGGCCCTGCGGGGAGGGTGGGAGGGAGAAAGGGCGGGGGTTTGATAATGCAGCCCACCGGCAATAAAACCCACAGACAGTTATAGAAAAAAACTGAAATATCACAGGAGGAAGCTGCTGCTGTTTCCTTGGTCAGTAGGTCTTTAAAGGGATGTTCTGCTGTTTTTGACATGAGGGTGGAGTTGTCTGAACTTCAGCTGGACTGGACAAATTATGAATAATTTCACATGACATTTGTTTTGGAAGCCAGTGACAATAAGGGAACCGGGTCAGAAAACACTCATTCTAAGAGGAGGACTAGTGAGGAGGACTTTTTGGAAATATTATGGTATGAATATTTCCAGTATGAATGAAAGGAAGAGATTTGATTTCATCTAATCATCAGCATGGTCAGACATGTCTAGAATCAAGGCTACCTATTCTGTTGCAGCGTGTAGTACATCTTTGAGGAGGCTACATGCGTAGGCTCTGTAGGTAACTGTCAATAATAGAGAGATGGATGAAGCAAACATCTATAGAGAAGAAAGGAAAAAGAAATAGAAATAGAGAGATGGGAAAATTTCACTTAGTAATGGTGAAAAAAAGTTGAAGTTATGAGTCTTTCTTTGCAGGGAGAAACCTGCTCTGGTTCACTGTAGGGGACGTTTTAACCAGCCATCACCATCTGCCTACCACACACACACGCACACAGCTACCTACCACACTACAACAAGCTCAATACCTACAAATACACACACACACACACACACACACACACACACACACATATGCCATGGGTGGCACCCGCTGGTGTTGGGGGGAGGCAGGGTTTTAGTGCTATTGTCACGCCTTAATGAAGGCCAAGCGTGACAAGCGTGTGGACTTATTCACGCCACACTCCTATTCACCACCATTGAGGGGGAACACTCGGCCGTGACCTCTGCTCAGCCAGCTACTCCAACTTGGCTTGTGTGTGTGTGTATGTGTGTGTGTGCGCTCGTGCGTGTGTGCGTCAGAGGCTTTGTGAAGGAGAGCGCTGTTAACCCTGCTCTCCGTCTCTTTTGACATGGAAATGAATGAGCAGGCCCCTGTAATATACTGCAGCATTTACAGTGAGATGAACAGAGAGGGCAGGGTGTCTGCTCACACACCTATTTTACAATCACGTCCACAGTAATTCAGAAAAGTTTTCAAAAAGCATCTTTATTTTTCTCTCTTTTGGCCCTTTGTCCACGTACTGCCACCAGTAAAAACAGTTTTTCCAAGACACTTCCCCAAGTGGATGGGAACAAAGGATAATTCAAGTTTATTGCAACATGGGTTTTATTTCCATAGTTTTGTCCATCATTTATATCATTAATAATAACATTGTACTCACCAAGTTAATTGTTGAGATCTGGGAAAGAAAAATCATGGACCAAACAATGAAAATAACACCGAAGTTGTAATAAACAGGAATTACACCCTTTAATACTCTAGGGATGGTCACAGAAAACAGAGCTTTCTGAAAATGCTGATGTATGATTGTAAGCCTACACCTACATGTCCAACTTTGTTGCTTCCAACCTGAGCTAAAATGATTAGTCGATTAATGAATTGATCAACTGACAGAATATTAATTGGCAACTATATTGATAACTGATTAACCATTTAAGTAATTTTTCTTGCAAAAATGCCAATTGCTCCCTTGTTCCAGCTTCTCAGTTGTGCGGATTCACTGTTTCTCTTTGTCTTATGTAATAATAAACTGAATATCTCTGGGTTTTTGGACTGTTAGTCGGACAAAAACAGTCAATTTAAGATGTCACATTTTCTGATATTTTATAGACCAGATGATTAATCGAGAAAATAATCCACAGGTTAATGGATAATCAAAAAATATCTTTAGTTGCAGCCCAACTTCCAGCTGTTTTTGTCTTCTATTTAGTGTTTCAGTACACCTGGTTATACAGTACAAATGTCATTAACATATCTTTCCTTGTCTGATGTCATGACGACTGTAGCAGTCTACGCTGTCTTGAAATTACTATTAGCCTTGGTTAACAGGTTGCAGTTTTTATCTTCCATCTAGTCACTTTTTCATAATGGCAAAGCCTTTATGACAACACAAAATTCTTCACGAGAACACAAACACAAAAATATGTCAGTAATAGCTGGATTGTGCAATCGGCTCTACTAAAACACTAAATCAAATATTACAGAGCGAGACTGAGAAGACGGAATGGAGCGTTAACCTTCTGAGACCAACAGGGGGTAGTGGCCATATTTCTCAAATATATTTTTTTCATCCTACCACTTTATCAGATGATGCTGCTGATTCTAGAGTATGTTCATGTCATGTGGGTGACTTCTTAATGCCGTTCACAACAACATCCAAGTTGTAATTGCAACTGGGAAACTCTGGGAAGTACTTTAGGGTAATTAAATGCTTAATTAATGGGCATGGTAAAAAATATAGTGCCATGTTGCCTTATGCGACAACATATTGACCATGTTGTCGCATTAGGCATCATATTGTTGTTGTTGCCAATGTTCATTAAACTAAACAATATTCACATGTATTTCAGTGTGGATAATAACATTTATCTGCAGTCTGAAGTTACAGTTTTACATTTTAAAATACTAATAACTGATTCCTCATGTTAAGATATGAATATTAAAGTGTCATCTGCATATTGGCTTGTTGTATGGTGTTACTACCAGCATCCAAGCATTCTTTTCATTGGTTTAGCAGCTGATGGAGCTAATAGATTAATGTTTTTTGACCTCACACTAGTAGCACTGATGCCCAAGATTGTCTTTAAAACCCTGTCATCATTGTATAAAATTTTCTCCAAAGCCAACCTTTTGTGAGTCAAAACATACTCAAGTGTGACCATTCTGCTTGGTGAAGCAGTTTCCCTCATGTCTACAGAGAGAAGCAGACCATTCACACAGCACTGCTTCTAGGACTGAATTACATGAAGTAATACTGACATTTAAGATATTACTTTAATCCTTTGAAAAATCCAGTTTGGCCTCCTTCAATTATCAAGGTGGTAAAAAGAGCTTAAAAAGAGCTGCAGACCTAAAGATACACTCAACATTCACTCTGTTAAAAAGTTTAGTAAGTCTCACTTAGTGAAAAGATCATATCACTTGACAATTTAACAAATTGTACATATTCTAATGATTAGTTTCAGGTGTGTTGCCGTTTTTTTCCAGGGTTAAAAGCTTTTAGCTTGAACCTGTACCTGAGACTAAACCTTACGCAGTCAACAACAGCATAGACCCAGGCCCAGGCAAAATCTATAAAAGTTTAATGAGGAATTGTTTATGGAGGAAAAACATTAAATGGGAAAGAGTTATTGTTCTTTACATACACAGTGGTGGTTTTGAACATTTTCTAAAGAGAATCTTATGACCTTTTATATACTGTACCTACAGTAACATGATTACATCATATTTCATAATTCCTTAGTTTTACCACTTGTCAGGCACTGAATTCTCAAGTTAGAAATGAGTATTAAAGTATCATCTGCATATATGATTATTTTATGATGTTACCACTAACATCCAGACTTTTCTAGAGGGTGCCGTACAGCTCAGACATTGGCACAGTACCTAAAGTAGATGATACATAATATAAGATGATGAAATTATATTTAACCTCCTCATACAGCAGATTTTCATTTGAAACTTTTGTTTATTTTTTTGCACCAATGCTGGCAAACTGCTGTTGAGTGCCCTCAGACATATTCTCTATCTTCCTAATTTCTTTCTGACCTCTTTTGTTTCTCTCTTTTCTGTCTCTCTTGTCCTCTTCACACTGTTGTTCACTGCATGGCTTCAGCCTACTGCCTGTTCCCTAGAAAAAAACCCGTTCCACAAACACGCTCTCTTCAATATTTCTTTCACTGTACTTTCATTTAATATCTCTTTTATATTTGTGCACATCTTTCTTTCACTATTTCTCTCCTCTTTTCTTTGCCACCAACTGTTGTAATATTGCTGTAACTGTTTTCTGTCATATCTGTACTAACTGTTTTCTCTGTGATAGTATTTTATTGACGGTTTTTAAATTTGTACCTGTTGGATTTAGCTGCTTAGCTGGTTTTGTGTGAACAGTAAGGGTCTATGACTGTATTGAAATGTAAAGAATATCAGTTTTTAATTAGTTATTGTATCTTATATATGTTAAAGACGTGATTTTAATTTGTGAGAAAAGCTGGGCTTTCTTCTTTTTATTGTCAAATACCCTTAAAGGGAAACTCCGGTATTTTTAAACCTGGGCCCTATAACAAATCAACCTGTTGAGAGATTCAGAGCGAGACTTTTCCTTGAGTGAGACTTTCTGTTTCTGGTTAAACAAAAAGGATCTTACTCTTTAACAAATGGTCTGTCTCTGTAGGGATCCTTTTCATAATGTCAGACACTTAGAATAACAGTCTGAGCCTGTCAGTGGCAAAAACAAGCACCGTTAGTGGACATACTTTTCACGGGCGCAATTGCCCGCAAGGATTAGATTGCAGCCATTGCAGCCCGTTTGCGGAGGCAATCTACTGGACCAATCCCAAAACTTTTGGTTTGGTATTAGTCATTTAATCCCCAAAATGTGTAAAAAATAGGGCCCATGTTTAAAAATATTGGAGTTTCCCTTTAATGGGAAGTTGAAAATGAAGATGTTTAAATCTGAAACGACATACTTAATCATTTCATCTCCACAGTATAGAGGTTTCAGGTTTCTGGCCCTAGCATAAAGACACATCACATCTATATTCTTATTACATTTTGAATCAGCGCGTAATATTCTTATCTACAGGTAGATTGTTTTTACAGACATGTTGGTCATCTTGGTCACAGACAAGTTTATGTTCTTTTTAAAATGGTCCCTAATGAATATGGGTTAATAAAATGCTAGTGCCACAGTCTGAAACCTTTGTATCCTGGTCTAGGATTTTTGTCAGCTCTGGTTTGTTTGGGTGCAGTTGATCTTCATCGCCAAACTAACAGCTGATTTTTCATCTCTTTACCAAGTGCTTGCCGGGAACTAGAACATTATCTTTGTTTACTGGTGTTTTATATTGACATTTATGTGCCTTTTTATGAACTTTTTATATCTTGTCACTTTTCTATGCATAGAAAGTCTTTTTGTAATTTTTTAACAATTTTGTTTTTTGCTTTGTCATTATGTTTATACGTTTCTTTTCCTTGCTATTATTGTGCAAATAATTTAAAAAAAAAGTTTCTTTCTATTTAACAATGTTTTCTTCCTTTGTATATTTTATTTTCTGGTATTTGCTTTATGGGGTTTGTTAAGTTAATTATACAGCAGCAATATTTGATTTACTTGTAGATAGGGGGTTTAGCACTGTCCAGAGGATGTTTACCTAGATGAAGACCAATCCAACTTGCAGATAACATATTTAAAATTTCATAATTGTCTTTGAATCATGTTATGAGCTGGGTAGAGCAGGAGAAAGTCCAAAACAATGCTTTACTAAGTGAGTTGATCCACGTTAGCATATCATAGTCTCTGAATCTGAATCCTTGGTATGGATTTAATAATTGTATCACTAACATATATGTCCTACATTGTTAAAAACTACACGAGAATACAGTATGTATTTAAATGAGATTCCTTTCTTTATGGGAAATCTTGCTAATGCTAGCAGCTATTACTTATTGTTATTAGCATCTGTTTTGTATATGTTCACAAACTAACAGGGCTTTGTTTATATTAAATAGGAAGTAGCAGGTGTAGTTTTAACTTTTAGAATTATTATCACAATAACATTATTCTTAATGGGTTAGTTTTGTGGAGAGTAACTGTAAAATTGTCAGCTGCATTTGCTAGCCAAGAAAGTTAACTATAGGCGGCTAAAGCCAATAATATTGGGCTCATTGTCAACACCAATTACTCCTAAGTTGTTTGAACAGTAATAATCGACTACTAATAAGTACTAATACTTAACTGCTAATATTAATTAGTGTTGTAGTTGAGTAGGTTTGAAGGCAAATATGACCAAGCTAATTGCTAACATTAGCGGACAAAATGGATTAGCATACATCCATTTGCTGTAATCCTTTGATTTGGCTTTTCTGCAATTTATCTCTCCACCAAGTTCTGCAGGCCATTGTCTAGGAATTATGTTCATTGGATGATTAATCACCTCACGAAATATGTCCAGTGCTAACATTTAGTGCTAATGCAGTAGTGTGTTCTTTACATAGAGGGGTGTAAAATAATGGTGTGGAGGTCAAGGGTGGTGGATGTTTTTGTAGTGTGTCTGACTTTCATCTAGGAGACTACAGATCATGTCCTGTCACAGACCTGCAATTATGTCCTGCTTTTTTTTTAAACCATTACCACAATCTTAACCATATCTCAACCATGGTTTATTTATGATATACCACTATTTTCCCTTAACATTAATAATTGCCATGTGCAAATATTGAAAGAATTTTAAAATCTTTGGTGTTGAACTTTAAAAAACTTGTCACTGAATGTAATCCGGTGGTTATGCACTATTGTCCAATAGCAATGTTCTTGTTTAGGGTTGAGTCTAGGGGATGTTTTGCCATAGTTTTTTATTCATTTCCCCAAATGAATTCAAAGGTACCCATGTTTTACCTACTCATTTTCAAATAGGGCTTATTGGGTTTGATGTAAGCTCAACATGACTGCTATTTGTGCAAAGCAAATTTTATATGCATTATTTTTTAAACTTCATAGTTATTTTCATGTGATGGCTTCCTTTTTTCTTTTCTTATGTATATGTGTTTATGTTTTCTGTTCTGTGTTGTAGATACATTTTCTTCTTCCACGCTGCCTGACTGCTTGTCTCCACTCTCTGTTTGCTATTTTATATATTTATATCTTCCTAACCAGTTCTTTTCTTCTTGACTATTTCTCTCCTTCTCTTCCTTTACAAGCTGCTGTAGCTGCCACAGCCAACACCAGCAGTGTTACTACTGCTACAACTGCTGGGGCTCTGGGGGCCCCTGGGGGCCTTCTTCAGGGCCCCCCTGGCTCCCCCAGCCCTGTCCCTGCTTCTCATAACATCCCCTCAGTCAATGAAGGTATAGACTGAACTGACGGGTACCGCTTAGGAAAGTCTCGCAGCCATACTCTTGTTTTTTTTTTTTTTTTTTTTTTTTTTTCAGTTATCTTTGTCTTTGGAGATATTCTGCTTCCTAAATCTTCTTCCCTACCTTCCTTCCTTCCTTCCTTCCTTCCTTCCTTCCTTCCTTCCTTCCTTCCTTCCTTCCTTCCTTCTGTCATTTCTTTTTGTTCCTTCTCTCCTTCTATTTGTATTTTTTTTTAGTTTTTCACTTATTTTTCTTTGTACTCTTGATTTCTCTCTCTCTTGATGACATCACTATTCTTCACCTTCCCTCTCTTCACACCATCAATTAGTCACCTTCCCACATTTTTTCCTGTTTCTCTCCTTCTTGGGGCTCGTCACGTCATTTCTCTTTTCTTGCATCGGTCTTGTTTTTTCCTGCAGCCAATGTTAGGTTTTCATCTTAGGTGTCTAGCTCCAGTTTTCTGCAGTGTCTGTCCTTGTTTTGGTCTATAGAGCTGTCTGTTTGTCTGTCTGTCAAAGCTGAGTTCAGTCCACTTTCATTCCAGTCAGTTGAAGAAATTGATAGTTTTACATCTCCAAATTTGAATGCTGCAAAACACTTGGCAGAGGAACTGGCAAGTGTTTTTAATGTAAAATCTATCTGTCTTGGTCATGGGAAATTAAACCAGTCCTGCTATATTTGCAAGATCTTAATTTCCTTAATCCCGATATATTTCTAAAGGTATAGAAAAATTGAAAGAATGGAAATGATTCATTACATAATTCAAGACAAAACCAGTAGTGCAAGCACAAGTAAAGAAAACATAAATCACAACCTCAAGATCTTATTCACAATTTTCCCCTTGGGCTTGCAATTTGCATATTTTTAGCCAAACTCCTACAAATTCAATCATTTCTGGCCACAGTGATCATAACAAATAGAGGCTGTTGGAACTGTTGAATATGTCAGAAATTGTTCTCTATTTAAATCCAAGTTAATGAAACTTGCCGGCACCCAGGATGAGTTTCCTAGTGCAGCAGAATTTGGTGAGACAAAGAGCTTTGTCATCAGCAAACAAGCGGACTTTACTGGTGTTTGGAACTGATGCATTTAAAAGTACATTGACCTCAGTCCTTATGCCGTAGTCTTTTGTCTTTTTTCAGTTGTTGGCAGTATTGTGCAGTCCTTCCCTGTTTTTCTCTGTCTCTAAGTCTACCTGTCTGTCTGAATGTCCATGTGTCCTGATGTGTCTGTTTTTCTATGCTCGCTGTTTGCATGCTTGCTATTTCCACCTGATGGAATGGGGAGTGTGTCACTGGGGGAAAAAAAGACAAGCCAACGAAAACAATTCAAACAGACCAAATAAAAAAACAATTCTAATTGTGCTTAGCAACAACTGAAATTTTCCTTTGTTTAACATTTAGCCGTTCCTCTGTTTTCACTTCCAGCACATCAATCTGACATTTTGAAGAGGGATACATTGTAAAAGTTGTGTTTCGAAGTTAAAAAACAGAAGACTGAATGATAAGTGATTTTGTTTTTATTAAGTTATATTGTAAATTAACTAAAGTGTACTCATTGTAACTTATAGTTGGAGTCTTTCTGGTGTCCCTGAGAGAGCCTAATGCTGTTTTTTCTTTTTAAACAGCTATTACAAACTTTTCTTTTTTTAACAGGATGTTTGCTTCTACTATGCATGCTTGTTGCCCCATTCAGCCATACAATGAATGTGCTCTCAAATTATTTAATCTGTTCCACATGTGTGGGTTCTATAAGGAAATCAAGTGCCTTTCAAAGCTGATAAACTTTAGTTCCGAGACTAAAACAGAGCTGGTCAGAATTATTTTTATTTGGTTTTATACTGGAAATCAGCAAGCAAGCACACAGAGGCTCATTCCTTCTCAGTATATTTAGGAATATTTAGAACTAAAATTACCTCAAATTTTCTGTAGGAGTAAACGGCAACTGTAGCAAAAGTTTTTTTATGATGTTTTTTTTTCCCAAAAACTGCCCTGCAGAAACCTTGGTGGTGTTATTATTATTATTATTATTATTATTATTATTATCAGTAGTATAAGGAATAGTTGGTAGCGCCAGCAGCAGGGATACTTGTTGTTAGGAGCACCAATAGTAGCAGTAGCAACAGCAGAAATGGTTGTTGTTAGCAGCAGCATTGATGGGAAAGCAAGCCTTTATATTTTCTGCTCTAGCCACAGGGAATAGTCTGCAAAAGGAATGTAAATACAGTAGATCAATCTGATATTTCGAAATTTAAGAATTTTAAATGAATTTACCATAGAAATTATATGGATTTTTAAATGATATGGTAAATAACTGCATTGTTAATTGTCTCTGTTCTTAGCACAGGTTTAGACTTGTTTTCTAGTATTATCTAGTTAAAGTATTGATTCTTCCATTGCCTGACTTTGTATTGTTTTCCCCAGCATGAGTTTGCTTCACTGTTTCAGGTAGAAATTTAGGGAACAGTCTGAACAGAGAAGAAGGGGTCAGGGTTTAATAAGTATTGGTAGTGGTGGTGTTTTAAATTTGATTTTAGGAACTAATTTAACAAAATTATTCTAATTTAAAAGAATTTAACATCTGAGGTTTCTGCAAGACAGTGATGCAAATTTTGCAGGTAGAGGTTGACTGATTATTCTTTCCCAATACTGAGATAATTTTTTAAATGGTATAAGACAGATGTGAAATATTTGATATTTTATTTTTGTGAGATTCATCACAACAAATCTGCCAACCTCTACATAGCATATTCCTGAATGCAGTATGTTTGTAATATACTGGTTTGAGTTTTCCCTGTATATTTCAATGGCGGAGGTAAGTTTACACAGTGCCCTTGGCAAAGAAATTTGTATGGAATTTCTTTCCTTCTTAAAAGCCATTCAGTGTCCTTTCAAGTGCATTTCACATACATGCGTCTTCTCTGGAAACCATATATTGAACCAATATATGTGAATAAGGTGCTTGGTTTATGTTGAGTATCAGCGAATAAACATTTGAGTCCATTTTTTGTCAAAGACATGTAAAAACTGGTGTATATTTCTCTGGTGTTTGGTGTAAAATATACATATATGCCATTATTTTGGCTCAGACTGATACTCGGTCTTATTAAAGCGATACCAAGACATTTTGAATGTTAGTTTTCTTCATCAGTCACTCAGGATAATACAACTGAGAAAAAGAGTTAAGCACTATGTCATTTGTTCTGAAAACCTACAAGGTTTGTCAAGTAAATATTTTCCAGTAAATTCCTCCACAGATTGTAGTGTTGCTGAATGAAATGAAACAAACTTAAGTTCATCATGCCAAGGTATCGTTATAAGGCTTTTGCCGATCCACCTGGCAGTACTGTATATCTGTTTACCTGTTAAAAGCCAACAAACATACTCAGGCTCTGGTTAGCGGAAATAATAACTTTGCTCTAACCAAGACTGCAAATAATAGTCAATAATATTCCCATCCTGTGTTAGTGTGAGTTGTATATGAGTACAAAGTACAAAGTCTGTCTGTGTGTGTGTGTGTGTATGTGTGTATAAGGATATGAGAAACTCACGGTTGTCATATGGAAACAGGTTTTTCAGCCTGAAGGAGCAACTTTAAAAGATAAAAACTGGTGACCTAAACACTCTTAAAGGAATAGTTTTAACATTTTGGAAAACACTTTTTTTCTGTCTTTCCAAGTGTGACTTGAGAAGATCGATATCGGTCTCATGTCTGCAGTGCATTGTGAAACTTTTAACAAAAGATGTAAGGTGGCACAAAGCGTTTGATCTGTCAGCTTTTGTCAGCACAGATGTTTTCACTTTCCACCATGATTGTGATATGAGGTGCTTTATCTAACACTTTGGTTCATTAGCAAGATATCTTCATTACTGCTGACCAGAATCCCACTGAAATTGGCTGTGGATATTCTTGGTCCCCAGTGGATCTATCCTAATAATTTTGGTAACCCTGGACCTTTCCTCTAGCGCCACCATTGGAACAAATTTCCACTTGTACACTCACAAAAAATCAGTGCTAGTAAGGCTCCAAGACACTTTCATATTGTCTTGTATAACATGAAACGAAAGTGTTTTTATGTGACAGCAGTGAGGTTTGTGTATGAGCACGTGAGTGGCTTTGAAATATAGAGTTATCCACTGGCCCTCCCTGTAATCTTTTATGACTGTGTGTATGTTTGTTTGTGTGTGTGTGTGTGTGCGCAGGTTGGAGCCAGCTGGCAGCCATGCACTGTGTGATGCTCCCTGACCTCCTTGGCCTGGACAAGTTCAGACCTCCTCTGCTAGAGATGTTGGCGAGGAGATGGCAGGACCGCTGTCTGGAGGTAACACACACACACACACACACACACACACACACACACACACACACACACACACACACACACACACACACACACACATTGTATTCACAGCTCCAAGCTAAGCCTTCCAGACCAAACCTTGTCTCCTAAAAGTGATAAACTCTGAATTATCAACAGCCAGTACATTTTCAAAGAAATGTAATGTCACCCGGATTACTCTTTTTTTTTTATTAACAGGATGAGGAAACATCCTGTTAATGTATCTGCAATGTTGCAAAATGTTCATACAGAAGGTATCTGCAGAATGTTCACTATCAACCATCCAACAAATGAACCACTTCTGATCTTTTTTTTTATTAATTTTTGCGGAAATGATGGACATTAAAAACAATCCAGCATAACCTCCAACATGGCTACTCACCTGAAGACCATCCATACAAGACTATAATATAAATAATTATCAGAATAGTCATGGTCATAACTTTACCCTCTTTGCGGTTTTAGGTGCGAGAAGCAGCACAAGCTCTCCTTTTGGCTGAGTTAAGAAGGATTGGCCAATCGGGACGTAAGGACACCATCGACATGTGGGCTCCCTACCTGCCTCAGTATGTGGACACTGTCAGCTCCCGTAAGTACCTCCCTCTGCTTTATATCTAAAAGAAAGAGAGAAAGAAAGACCTACAAAAGGAAATAAAGATAGAAATGTGTGTGTGGTTCTTGGTGGTTTGTAATGTTACACAATGACATTTGTTTACTGCTCATTTTCTTTTTACGTACTCTATGCTAACTGAGCATACAGTATTAACATCCCAACGTTGGAATGCTAGCATGTTAGCATTCCAACGTTGGGATGTTAATACTGTGAAAGATTTTTCACATTAAAGTGTGTTTTCAGGTCTTGGGGAGTACTTCTGCATATGTGAAAAACATTGTATAAAGCCTTTTGTGACTCCAGAGAAATGTCCTCAAGTGATGTCACTTGAGGCAACGTCGACTGGGGCTGAAGACTACAAGTTTGAAAATTTAAAAAAATCTGGGGGTGTGGAGTAAGATTACCAGACTTCTCTAACCTGCTCCTCATCTCTGCTTGAGGCTACATTAGTACATTAGCCTTTTGGCAGTCGGCTCGAGTTGGATTGTGGGTAATGCAGGTGCCAGGTTTTGAAAAGGAAGAAGGCATGGAATAAAATGGATGGTGTCTCTGGTTCAGCTGCATCGATTTTTGATCCTTAAAACTGTCCATTGTGTGTCCGACAATGTTACAGATGTCCGCTACTAATTTGGTGGAATACTCTTTTAACATGTTCCACGTAACATCCAATAGTTGATAACATGCTAACTTAAGGTATTGTTAAGGAGCATGTTAGCATGCTAGCATTAGCAATCAGCTGAAAGCACTGCTGAGCCTAAGTAGGCTACAACTTCTAACCTGATAATCAGACTAAATTTCCATTTTGTTTCACGTCATTCATTTAGTCTGACATCATGTTCATGTTAGCTGATTTCTGTTGGGAGCGGGGCATATATTGTGTTGTTTTGTTTTGCCCTAATCAGTCGTGACTTATCCGTCCAGCCAACATTGTTTTCAGTCGTAGTGGTTTCAAGGATCAGTTATCTCAACGATTTTCATGTTGATCAAAGAAACATGATGACTTAAGAGTTGTTATTTCTGTAAATCGACTTACAACAACCATCTCATCTCTGCCACTCATGGATGTAGCAAAGTAGGTAGAAAGATGATGTCCCCATTCCTAATCCCACCTACAAAGCTGTGATTGGTCAATTGTTTCATCAGCTGGGAGAAACAGCTGTTAATGAACGCAACACAAGACTGACTTGAACAAATCTATCTATCCAGCCCCCTCTCTCTAGCCATTTGTTTATCTCTTTATTTCCTTCACTATCTTTTTTCTCTCTGTCTATCTTCTGTATATTCCCTGCTCTCTCTCTCTGTCTATAGTTAGACCTGCTGATGGGAAGAAAGGTGAATCTCCACCTTTACTATAAACAGCCTTCTAAAATGCTGCGTGCATGTGTGTGTGTGTGTTCAGGAGTCGCCCTGTGGTTGCTGAGGATGCTGGGGGTTTCTCAGGGGAACAGTTGCCATGGTAACGGGCACCGGTCAGTGTTGTGTTACCACAGCAGTACTGCAGGCGGGGGGTAGGTGGGGGGAGCGATAGGCCGGTGACCTCAGGGGACGAGGGAGGATGGAGGGGGGAGGGAACAGACAGAAAAATAGAGCGAGGTTAAAGGGTCATTGAATTTGATCTGTGTGCTGCACAGCAGGACTGGAACAGACAGTAAGATGACTCTTGCTGGTCCTGGAAATCCTGGAATATCATGGGAAAGTTGAGAATGTGTTGAATCCTCTGGAGATATCCTTTGAACCTGAAGCTGTTCTTGGGTGTGTCTATTGTTAAAACACTAACTATGTATTTTCCACATATTTTAAACTTAAAATCCATCCTTTTCCTGTAAAACAGGGTGTGTCAACCTTTTCTGGTCTGTGACCCCATGTTTTGGGCCCGAAATTCTCCTGACCCCCTCTCTACCATCACATAAAAACTGCAGGTCTATGTTTGCTCTGAAGCTAACCAGCAGTAGCAGCAGCTCTGAGCTTTGGATTTGAAGGTTAAAAATGTTGTCTCTGTATCATTAAGCATTGTGTCCGCAGGGATCCAATGAATCTATTAGGAGGAGGGTGACAGATATTTTCTCATTATTCAATATTCAAATCAGGTCTCCCAAACATTAAGCCCATGTCCACAGCTAATGCTGATGAAACTCTCTTTTTATACATTTTATTTTTCTCCATCAACAATAACATTTTAGCTTGTTCTCTAAGTGGGAATTCACTTCAGATGTTAGGCATCGGTGTTGTGCAAGCTCTACTCAAGCATCCATCCATCCATCCATTCAATCCACACCAACTCTGACCTCCAGTAGAGCTTCATTGTTCTCAGAAGCAGCTGTGCTATCAGCAGCGCAGCACATGAGGAGCTGAGAGGACAGCGACAGAACAAATTGTCTTCACCAGGCCGAGTAACATCAATAATTTACTTGAAAAAATTGTTTGCAAGTAGGCTCGAGGCCTTGATCAATCATTAGATATATACGGTGGCTAATGAGTTCACAACACACAGACAGCAGGAGATATGAGTAATCTGAACAACAGCCTGTGAAGGAAGCGTGCCAGAGGAAAAAAGATTCTCTAGAAGCATAAAAAATGGTGTGGGTTGCATCTTAACAGGCATTGGATTCAGTGTGGATTGTTACAGTTTATAAAATGAAAGCGTATATATTTGCTCCGTAATGACAGGCGAGTGTCCAACTGGTTTGGAATGACCTGGAAAGAGCAGCATTTGTTGTAAAATGTTGTATTAATGCAATGGCTTCCAACTAGGGGGTGCAGAGAAGGCTGAATAAATGATTTGGTATTACAGCAAAGCATGAAGAGGTCTGTGAAACAACTGTCAAATTCATGTTTGGCAGACGATGAACCCACCCCAAACACTCGATGCAGACTGTCTAAAACGTGTGTCCAGCTGGAGATTATCGATCAGATTTTTTTCTATGAGGATATTTGTGCTGAGCTGAGCCATGATGGCACAGCATGGCAAGGTGACGTGTTGGACGTCTGCGTGTTTGCTCTGTTGTCTGCAGGTCTTCATCTAACAGCTCACTCTGGCTGTTCGTGCTTCTGCTATTCCTCCCTGGAAAACTGATCCACTGACCAAATAGTGCAGAATAGGTCCATATCTTGTTGCGTTTACCTGTTTTTATTGAAGAATAGCACCACTAACAATGCTCCTCTAACTCATACATTACATTTCCTGTAGCTGCTTCACAATGAAAACCTCCATCTGTTTCACTTTAAATGTGAAGCAGCACCAATACGTGTTCAGTTTGCCTCAGCAGTAGCTTGACACCGCTTAAATACAGCTCTGATATAGAGGTTAAAGTCATCACAGCAGTACTATGAGTAATATGAACATAAAATGGAATGGTGTGAATGGAAGGCTAAAACTGAGAGAAAAGGACATGATCCTACAACAACATCTTAAAGAATTCTTAGAGCTTTTCAAAGGGACCCTGAATGTATATTTTTTCGTAGACTGCAAGCTGTTTGCAAGAAATTCCTCCATGTGTCTCTCTTCTCAGACAGTATGGTAGGCGAGAAACCAGCATCAGACAGCTGGAGGAAGATAGAGAGAGATGAAAATATTAGCATCAGATCAAATGAGGGTGAAACTTGTTTTAGAGGATAACACTGTCAGAATTCAAATAGAATATGAAAATCAGTTGTAGCTTTATGTTTTCATTGTAAAATAAACACATCATTGTCATAATGTGCTACATGCTATACTATATACTGTATTGTATATTACAACACCTCCCAAACACTCACTCTTGAGCTCACTCTCCTCCTCTCCAGCAGCAGAGTGGCTGGTGTTTGAAGGAAGACACCTGTATTTATCCATTAGCTTTTAGTGCCGAGGAAATGTCACTGAGTCATGGAGTGCCACTGTCGCAGCATGGGGCTGACGAGACTACATACGCACACGCACACACACACACACACAGACACACACAAACAAAGCATTGGTCATGACCTTTCAGCTCTCCTGGAAGTGTTTTAACACAAAGGAAGCGGGCCGAGCTGGATTTGTTAACCTGCACTCGGAGGGAGGGAGAGAGAGAGGGAGAGAAATAAACTGTCCACACCGTCTCTATCATCGCTGATGTGTCTAATGAGCTGCTTTTCACCATAAAGGAGCAGGTCAGCATTTTGGGAAACGCTCTAGCTTTCTTTCTGAGAGTGAGATGAGAGCATCAATCTCATGTCTGTGTGTTAAGTACGGAGCTGGAGCGAGGAAAGAGTTGGCTTAGCTTAGCATAAAGACTTGATGCAGGGTGTAACAGCTGGCCTAGCTCTGTCCAAAGTTTAAAAATCAACTACAGACACCTCAAAAGACAGGTCACAAATTAACGGCAACCTATTTCTTGGCAAACAACATGCGGGAGCAGTGACCGTATCTTGGAAACCTGTGTTAGCAGGACATGCTGCGTAGAAGTTCTAACAAACAATAAAACATGAACTTGAAGCTTTAATCTTTGAGGTGGAAGACTTCCAGAGCTGCAGGGGGGAGAAAAGGGAGAGCCTGTGAGGCTGGGCAGGGAGAAAGAGTCAACCTAGAGGGGGCTGGATGGATAAGTAGGGGCTCTACACACACTTTACACTCTCATATTCACACACGCTTGATTAAACCAAGTCCCCTGCATTGTTCACCCTCACACACATATGAACACACACTGTTTTAAGGGTCAAACTGTGTGTGTGTGTGTGTGTGTGTGTGTGAGAGAGTGAAGCAGCTGTTTCTTTGATCACTGAACAGCAGTCACCATTTCCTCTCTCTCTCTCCTCTGTCTTTAGTTTACTATCTGCCTTGATCGCCCTGTTTTTTTTTCAACTCATGAACCTGCTGCTGATCCACCTCCTCCTCCCTCTCTTCCATTTCCCTCTTTCCCTTTTTCTCATGTCTCCTTCGCCTTCTTCTCTTCCTCCTCTTCACTATTCTTAACTTTTCATTCTCCAGTTTGTTTTGTTTCTTTCTTTTATTGCCTTTCCATCCTTCTTTTCCCCTTCCCTCCTGTCCATTACTTCCTACTCCTTCCCTCCTTCCTTTCTTCTTTTTTCCTTTCTTCCTTCATTCTTCATTCCTGGGTGGATGGAGGTGAGGTTGAGTAGCCTTATATTCTTCTGTATATCTTCTTTATAATCTTCTGTAATATATGCTATATATGAGTTTTTGTTACATTTATAAAATACAAAACAAAAAAATTAAGAAATAAGTAAAGAAAATTGAATATAAATAGAAACATGACACAAATAGACGGTGAACATGTGGGAGGTCTTCTCGCTGTTAAGACAGGTTACATTTCTGAAATATGTGTGTAAATGGTGAAAGATTTTCAAAAATAATTTAAGAATAAATGATGATACAAATGCTAAAAAGGAAACTGACTTGCCTCATCTTACATGAAAAACCATGAAATAAAAACATGGTTTTTATTTCATTTTTTCAATAGTTCTTAAAATGTACCTTGTAAAAACAAATGATCAAAATGAAAAATAAATTGAAGAGAAGAAGAGGAGAATCCACTCTGATTTAAAGAACAGGAAGTACATGTTTTAAACAGAGAGAGCAACAGACAGAAGAGAGGAGCATGCGATCCAGGAGGTTAACAAGGCATGCTGGGAGCTATGTGTCATGGCTGACATGACAAGCTTGACCTTGGAGCAGGGAAGAACACCTCCCCCTCCTCCCCCCTGTCATCCACCCCTCCTCCACCTCCCTCTCTCTTTTTTATCCCTCGGCTACTGCATCTCTTTCTTTCTCATTCCCTCGCCTAGGATAGTTGAGTTATAGGCCCTGTGTGTGTGTGTGTGTGTGTGTGAGAATGAAAGATGAACCACCTTAAACAACACATGCAGAACAGAATTAGCCAAATCTGCACAGTGCTTTATTATGAGACACAATTTTATGACTCTGGAAAGTTATTACAGTGACATAATTTCATCCATACAAAGTAATCCATCAGGAATGTGTGGAATATTGGACCATTCCGCACCTCACAATTTATATCAAGGGCCAATGCAGCAGGTGGTGTGTCCTTTTACGTAGTGAGGTGAAAAGTACGGGTGGGGAGGTCGGGGTGGTGGATGGGCTTGTAGCCCATCTCACTCTAATGCAGGAAACCTGAGTTTGTGTCCTGTCACAGACCAGCAATTAATGTTTGCTTTTTTGTTTTTTGTTTTTTTTTGTAAATCCACAACCACAATCTTTCCCTAAATGTATCCAATTGTTTTAGATGCCTACCCCTAACCATACCTTAACCATAGTTTATTTGCAGTAACCATAATTTTTCCCTGACCTTAACCATTCTATAGTTGTCATGCACTGATATTGTAGGAGGAAAAAGTGTAAATCATTTTGGCATGTACCATAATCCGGGGTAATATCGACATTACTGTCTGATGGCATTCACATCCTACATGTGGTAAGGTTTTGGCTACTAAAACACTTTGGGAAAGATCGCGGTTTGATTAAATATTGAAATTAACACATCACATCTCATGGTTCTCATGCTGACTTTTTCAATATTTAATTTAAGGGCACAATATTTCAACATCCTTGTGGCTGTGTAAAAAAGTGTAAAAAAATTCATCATGCTTTAGTTGCCAGCTGCCCATTGCACCAAGTTCTCTCTTAAGTCCACACTAAATGATACATTGAAACTAGTTAGTTTGATGCTAAATCTGTGTCGATGTTTGGTTGCACCACAGAGACGTAATGTTCATCTTAGCTACTCTGGCGTTAAATCCACACTAACTAACACTTCACTTCCTTTGGCCAATACTGTGTTGTCTTTCTTGCCCAATTGTCTTAGAACAGTTTGCTACGCAATAGCGAAGAGGCCAATGGCTAAAAATAGCTAACAGCAACCGAAAGGTACATAAACTAGGACAAAGCATTATGACTAGGTGATTACAATACAACCTAGTGCAAAAATAACAGTGACATCGAGTGGTGAAACTACAACAAAGGATAATATAGTGGTACCCTGTTATTGGGCAGATGAAATCGTAACATTATAACAAACACATAATGATAGAAAGTTATGTAACCCTATAAATTTTGCTTACCGGTATAATTGGCTCCTCCTCATACTCCAAGTTATCCCACCTTTCTAAAGGATGCACCGTGCCAATCGCTATTTTACAGAGGACTTTACACCTACTAAGGGCTAGGTGTAAGATTTAAGTTGTAACGAATGCCTACATTGGAACTATTTCAGCTGGCGCAACCCTTAAAATGTTAGGTCGGAGTTTACGAGCTACTAAGTTAGAAATAAAGTTCAAGCTAGTCTACAATTGAACTTGATGATGTCATTAGACCACATGACTACAGAATCTTGGGAAATTAAGGGAAATTAAGGGAAATTCAATCCATTATTCTGCCACTTGCGGACACAGTGGTTGCTGTTCAGCAAAAGTTACATAGACTCGCTTCAATACACTTAAAGATTAACTTCATACTAGATTTTGGAAGGAGGAAAAGCATAACTGCACTGAGAAGAATAGTTGTTTTGAACCTCTGAACACACCCAACATCACAGCTGGGTTTGGTCAGGTATGGTCCGTTGTACTTGTGACCAGACCCGGCTGTGATGTAGTGTGGTACTGTAGTGCAACATTAAATCACTGCTGCACAAAGTGTTGAAAAATCATGTTGTCACCACTAGTTGGCAGGGCAAGCCAGATTATTAGACTGGGTGCAGTTACACTTTAAAGTCGCTTAAATAAAATTATATATTATGTTTTATTTATACATGAATTCCCATGTGGTATATTGTAAGTCTGCTACTCTACATTGTCTTTTTGCTACTGCTACTGCTACTGCGGTCTGCTTCATATATACAGTATCTGTCCCACCTCTGTCTCTCATTTTCTTTTTCTCATAAAGGTTTTTGTTTCACATTTTTTCCTCATCAGAATGCAGGGTCTAAGGTAGAGGGTGTCATTTGTTGTATAGATTGTAAAGCCCTCTCTGGCAAACTTTGTTTTGGACAGTACAAACAAATTGGACTTGACAAGATCATTCAGAGTGAACACGGTGACACCTGCCAGCCACTCAGAAAATATAATTTATCACATGTATCTTTAGTATTACTGTTTTTTCTTTTCTGTTCTGGTGTTTTGCTTTGGCACTAATCACTGATGTTTTTCATGTCAGTAAAGCTCATGTGAACTGAAAGTGAACTGAGAGGGAGGGCGCTCTGTTTATGTAGAAACACCCGTCAGTCTTTTTGTCCAATCACAGTGAAGCATCAGTTATGTTTTAATTAAGTTCAATTACGTTTTTATCACTTAAATGTTTTAGACGGATAATCAACAACCTGGCTGTGCATCTGCCTTCTGTCAGTGTGTGCGCGTGCATGTGTGTGTGTGTGTGATATAAAGCTGTACCGAGTCATTATGTTGAGCTTTCAGCAGTGTGTGTGCGGGTTAATTGGAACATGAAGCACAATGTTAACCAGGATTAATCAATGTAATTACACACAGTGTAATTACAGTTTTTTTATATTGGTGTGCTCAGGGTATCCTCATGAACTCATGTGTTATGTTTGTATTGTTATTGTTATCTTTTTGTCTTTTTAACCCAAATGATATAATTTCTGAAATGGGCTGGTGATTGTTTTCTTGCGCTGGGAAACACTGTGATGGAGTGTGGGTATACGTGTGTATGCATGTGTGTAATTCAATCATTAGGCCGTTTTCCCAGAGATTAGCCCAGCGTAGGCTCTGTTACCTTTAGTGGCTTCATTCATTAGCGCATCATCATTCATTAACCCAGCCACTAATGAAAAGCCACTCTTAATTGGCAATGGACAGATAAGGGCTAAATGAAAACACTAAATATAGAGGGGTCAGCTGTGTGTGTGTGTGTGTGTGTGTGCGTGTGCATTAATTCTCTAGATAAGGAGGAGGCCCAATAAACCTTTATTAGCTACTTAACCAGGACAGTTAGCCTGATAATAAGGATCAACACAGAAACCTGGTGTGATGAGCTTATTAACAACACACACACACATCACACACATCACACACGACAGGGAGTGAGAAGAGTCATTGAAATACCGCACGTATATTCGTTCGTAAACAGTTTGTATATAATGTTTAATGTAACTATAGGCTATTTATCACAGTGCATACATGGTGTTGTATTGACAGTCTTTGTAAAAGATTTGATGTGGTATCAAATCTTTTTTTTTTTTAAAAAGCTTTTTGAATAAATCCATAAATAAACAGCCTGCGTAGGAAACAAACCACCAACCTCCTAATCTGAAATATTCAGTCTCACGTGTGTGCGTACATGTGTTTTATGTGTTATATGTTGGAAGAATCACGAGCATGCGCATGTATGTGTGTTGATGAAAAAACATAAAGAGGCAGACTAACGTACATGCGTGCGGTATGGTGGGGGGATTTCAACTTAATCAGGATGGTCCGTGTTTCATATGACAATAGGCCAATATTTAATATTAACTCAAATGTTTCTCTCTCTCTCTCTCTCTCTCTCCTCAGCTGGGACGACCACTGAGCCCTCCCCTCCAGCCCCGCCTCCACCTGAGGCTCAGCCAATAGAAACCAAGGCTCCTGAGGAGGAAATAGATGTCACGGATGATGACATCACAGCAGGTAGGGACATAAAATACAACATTTAAAAGAGCCTCATTTAATTACTAGATTTTGGGTTAAGATGTAGCAGGTGTAATGTATTTTTTCTTTATAGGAACCTTTTAAAGTCTTTTATAAACTATACCTATAAAGCTAACCCTTGATATAAAGACATATGTGATGTCAGACCTGCCATCAGGAGCTCATGTTTATGTCTGAATTGGTATAGCTCTTGATGAGTAATTCTCTGTGTTTAAGGGGAATGTATGTATGTACACACTTCAACTCATATATGACAGTATAAAAATGAGTTAGGAAATACTGTATACTTTAATCATTAGTCATTGATATAACTACACTGACAGCTCAGAGTCGTCACTCATGACATGACCACACTTTTTAAGTGCCGCTGTTGGTTGAAAACCTTTGTTTTGTTCATACTGGAGAGGCTGTCTGAATGCAGTTCAAACCTTCGTACCACAACATTAATTCAAACATATAAGACTACTATAGGACACTGTACAAAATATTATAGGAAATCTGGAAAGCTTGCACTGCTCGTGATAATTGAAACAAAACCCATTTGGGGGTGACAGGGATCGGGAGAGGTCGGGTGTAACGTGACAAGAAAAAATTGATGATGATGTGTTTTGTAACGTTGACCCATAGGAGCACAACTGCCTTGCACAACTGTAAACATGGCGAAACAGTATGTTGTTGTTGCTGATGTCAGGTGGAACAGTGAAGTCGGTCCAAGGCACCTTACCGATCACTTATGTACATGACACAAGTCGTGACAGATGGCAAGCTCTGATTGGTCGGGGTCCAACATGTAGTCTGCCGTGTCTGTCGGCCAAGTCAGAGCAAAAATGTATGACTCTCTGACACAGTGACCATCTCATAATGCAAAAGTATTGTGCTTTCCAATCTCGGCATTAGGGACAGGGTGAGTCAGTTGAGGATGTTCAACATCTTATCAAAGATCAAAAATGACTTAATCATGTCTTAAAGCAATGTTCACATTTCACCTTAAAGTTACTGTGAAATACAGTAATAGTTTAAGGGTGTTTGAGGTATAAAATGAAAGGATCATTTTCCCCAGTGACCTGTTGAGCCTCATGTGGTTTGATATAAGAAACATTAAAAACTCGTGTGTGTGTATTTTCTAATCAGTGCCACACAGTCAATGTGTAATGCCAGCATACTGTGACCTGCATGTGTTAAAAGCAGTTTGGTGTTTAGTGTGCACACATTCTCTCTCTCACACTCGCACTTTCACTTGCACACACACACACACACACACACACACACACACACACACACACACACGATAAGGTGAGAAACATTTCTCCCCAGGGAAACGACTGACAACTACAGTCCAGGTAGAAAATGCACAAACACACACCCATTTTCCCAGTCCATTTATCTTTTGTCACATTTCCCTGAAAGTTTAACTGTGACAGACACACAGACAGGTAGATCCACCTAGTAGATCTTCTCTAGTGACTACACTCACACAGACAGTTTTTTAAGCAGTAAATTTCTATTTATTATTGATCCTTTCATTGCAGGATCATTTACGTATACAGTTCTAGTAATTAGTGGTATTTTCGATTCATTAGTTTTTCCTTTTTAGTGGCTTTTGCTTCACCAGCTTCATGCCTCTCTAATCTTTGCCTCTCTACTTCCTCCTACAACAGCTGATCATCAAACATAACAGAAAAATAAAATAGAATAAACTAAAAAGATCGCAAAGAAGACCCGTCATTACGCCAGCTTTGCTGATTTTCACTGAACCAAACAGTCAGTGCTGGCGTTCCGGAAGCAGAAGAGGCGTGACATGTAATACAACACTGTCGGCGTCTAGTGTGATGTATAACATACGTGCCATTGATCTCGTCCTCTGCTCGGAGGGTAAGAGGCTTCCGGACCTTGTTGTCTCTCCAATTTGCAGACGTTTTTGGTTGCTTTAGGTTAACTGCTAATTTCTTCTTTGTCTTCTTTGAGTTAGCTGCTAACTGCTGCTAGGTGCTTTTTAAATCCCAAAGTGGTGGGTCGCACACATAACACGTCATTAAATGTCCCATCCTGCCGGCTCCCACACAGACATCGATTCAGCTCTGTTACTACCTCCGCTGCCGCCTAAACGTGGAACAACAATGCCCTCCCATTCCGTGTTCGTACGTTTGATACAGATGGCGAGGCAGAATAATGGCGCAACATTCCCGCCTTGAACAGGCTGTATAAAAGGGGCTACTGTTTCACTGTCTCTTCACCCTCTTTCCTTCCTCCTCCCTCCATCCTTGTCTCAGACCAGTCAATATTGCAGATGTGTCTGACAATTTATCATTTCTCACAGCTCATTTTTCTGCTATTGACAGCAGTGTTTTTTTTTTCAGTCTCTGCAGTATTAAGTCTGTTAGCAGACGCCTCAAACACAGAGCAGAGTCTGACTCTTCTCTGCTGTGGAGGAAAAAACTCCTTGAGTTTTCAAAGTTTTCTCGCTCTTTGTTTCACTGTCTTTCCCTTCCATCCTTCCTTCCTTTCCTCTTTCCTTCCTCTGTCTATTTTGTAAACTGTTTTGTTAAATCCATTTTTAAAAATCGTGAATGAGGAAACCTGTTTGTGTTTTGGGTGATGGAGAAACAGCTGCATGTGTGTGATATAACTAAGCATTTAAATGTCTGCCAGTTAAAGTTATAATTTCTTTTCAATTTTCAGCATTTTTCAGCCTCACTGTTTACTGTTCACCCTATTTACACCATGTCAGAGCTAGATTAATTGACTGCTTATACAAACGCATCATCCTACTGCTACTGCTTGACACTAAAAGCTTTCATCTGGCAAAACAAGGGGAGGCTTTTATTCTGAAGCAGCCAAAGGAAATGAGAGTTTGCTGTAGTATTAGACTGCACTTGCTGTTACCATGGTAACCAAGGGTGTCGCCAAATTAACCTGAACTCTTATGGCTTAGACAAGATGCATGATGACAAATGTAGTTATATTTTTGTGTTTGCTGTGTCACGTGTAGTGTTCTTTCAAAGCTGCTGAGATCCAGATTTTTATCAGGCGTCTTCACAGCGACACTATTTCTCTTTGTTTCTCTATTTGTTGAGAAATTAAAATCATTTATATTAGTACTCAGATAATACCAGATTTTTTGTTTCAGTCACCGACATCAATCTACATGACCTGTTATAATGGTGAAGAGTTATAAAGACAAAGTCAGGGCTGCAACTAACAAATATTTTCATTATCTATTAATTTGTCGCTTATTTTATTTGATAAATCAAATCATTTTTATGGCTATGAAATGTTAGAAAATAGTGAAACATATCGACCACAAGTTCTGAGAGCCCAAGGCAACATCTTCAAATGTCTTGTTTTTGTTAACAATCCTAAATCCAAAGATATTCAGTTTGCAATGATATGAAGCAGAGAAAAGCAGCAAATCCCAACACCGGAGAAGCTGGAACCAGAGAATGTTTGACATTTTGATTGATTACTGACTTAAACAAGTATATTTGTCAAAATTGTGTTGATTTATTTTTAACTAATGAAAGTAGTGCTGCGTTTACTGGATTAATTGATTGGTCAATCGACAGAAAGGTAATAGACAACAATGTGTGGATTGACTGCTTTTCTCTGTTGTCAAATGTGAACGGAATATCTGAAAAAAGTTGAACAAGTAGTTTGAAGACTGCACCTTGGGCTCTGAAGGACATTTTTTAAGATTTTTAGTCTAATATATAGACTAAATAAATGATAATCGATGAATAAAAAAAAAATAATTTGAGACAGGAGGAGGAGCTCAGTTAAAGAATAGTTTCAGATTTTTCCAAGTCTATCATAATACTGTGTATGTTGACAGAGTTATTGGTGGCAGTAATCATACCTCCTGTCAATACCAAGAGAAAAGAGGGGAGGCAAAGAGGAGAGGCGATAAGGGGGAAATAGAGGATAATGGAGGAGAAAAAAAGAGGGGGAGGACAGGAGAGGAAGAAAAGAGGAGAGGAGACAGGAGAGGAGATGAGAAGAGGAGGCAAAGGAAAAAAGACAGATGTCAACAGCCACAATCACTTGGCTGCAGGCTGTTACCACGGCGATAGACTCATCACCTCAGTCTACTGTCTCCCCTGTCACTTACACACACACACACACACAGACACACACACACACACACACACACACACACACACACACCTACACACACACACACACACACACACACACACAGGTGACGATAGTTGCTGCTCGGTGCCACAGCTGCAAAACCTCCCAGAACAGAGCGGACTCTCTCTCTCACACTCACGCACAGACACACACACACACACACACACACACACACACACACACACACACACACACACAAACATAAACCTAAACCTTTGTGTGTGTGTGTGTGTGTGTGTGTGTGTACGCACAGTAATTATGTTCCTAGCAGTGTCAGGGGATGTCATTAGGATCCACAGCACCCTCCTCCTCTCTCTCACACACACACACACACACACACACACACACACACACACACTCTCACACACCTACACACACACACACACACACAATTTAGTTAATTGATTCTCTATTGGCATGACATTTTGATGGAAAAACATGTTGCCAAAGCATCTACACAAACAAAGTAAAGTAAACGATACATACAGTGAATACATGAACAACACTAATGATGTATACAGTGAATGAAATGAAACAAGTAGTAAACCGATAACACTTAGATAAAAGTGAGAAATACTCAGATCAGAAAAAAAACGTAGCGTAATTCTGTGTATTACAGTTTTTAAGACTTGATCTATGATCAGTAGGGGTGTAACAGCAAAAACAAATCAGGGGTGAGTATATTTTCGGTACAGCAAGTAAGAGAAGATAACCACAGAACAACATTTTTGTCATTTGTTTGAAAAATATAATCATTCAGTGGTGCATAATTGGCTGTAATTATTAATTATTTTTAAGTTTTATACATAAAGTAGCTCTCTGTAGCCCTAGAGGTCCATCTGTCAGTGGTGAAAGCAACTGCTGGGGCCACAGATATTTTCCTGGACAAATGCAGCTTATACTCATTTATACAGGGCAGTGGATAATTCTTGGATTAGTTCAGTTTGTGCTCCTAGTACAGGAACAACTGACTGACTGCACTCATGAAGGGACTTTATAGCAGAGGCTCAAGCACTGTACCTGTGTGATACACACAAATGGTTAATCATTTTCGCTTGTTTGTGTTTTTCGTCTGATCTACCACTTTTTGTCCAGTGATGCTGTAACTCACTGGGAAACAAAACACTCCTAAACAATAGATATAAGACATCTGAGGCTCTTCCGTGGCTGGTTCTCATTGTGTTTGCCATATTGATGCCTTTTGCTATAAATGAGCTGCTGTGTATATCCATTGGCTAACCCGACTAGCGTGGTCTGACTAACAAACAACTTGCTGCGAAAGCTTTCCAGGTGGAATTAACACTTTAGGATTGATGGTCCACACATACCAAGACCTTATAAAAAGAAATAGGACTAATAAGCCTGTATCAGGCATATATTACACTAATTAATTATATGTTGTATATATGTTCATAAGATGTACCAAATTGAACGTACCAAACTGTTCAGAACAAATACAGGTCCTGTTACACCCCTAATTACAAGCAGTTCTGTCTCCTGCCAGTTTCAGAGAGTCAGAATAAGCACTACTTTTGGAACGGAAATTAAGACTTGACTGGACTTTTTGGTGTAAATTTTGGAAAGATTTTATTTAAAATTGTTTCCGTAAGAAAATAAACCTCTGTCTCCACTTCCTCTGTTTCACGCTGGAAACAAACATTTTTCTCTGTCTAACCAGTGTTTTATATGATGATCTGTTTCAACAGCCAACTGGTGATCACTAACTCTGTATTTACTTAACATTTGTCAGTATACAGGGTTTTTAATTTGGATTAATCTGGATATCTCTCCCTCTTGATCACATCAAGTATCACAGATTTTTATTAAGAACTAAATCTGTATTAATGCATTCTTAGTAGTGCTTAAAGAATTAGATGATTAGTCTAGCAAAAGAAAATTAATAAACAACAATGTTTACAGTTGATTAATCATTTAAGTCATTTATACATTTTAAAATGAAAATGTCAAATATTCTTCGGTTCCACGTTCTCAAATGTGGAGATTTGCACCTTTCCTCTGTTCTACATTATTGTCAGGTGAATATCTTTGTTTTTTTTGTTGTTGTTTGTATTATTCTCTTGTCTCTTGGACTGTTGTTCAGGCCATACTAACATTGGTAATTGTGGTGTACTTCAATCCAACACAAAATATCTGCAGCTGCATTAAAACCTGATCTTATCCATGTGGAGCAGTAATGTGGTTCTACGCTAGAGGGAAGACTCATCTCTGCCTCTGATGGAGGAGGTGACCCCAGGGAGGTCAAAGGTCACTGCTGGACACAGCCCCATCACCCCCTCCCTCACATACAGACATTTTCTCTGTGCTGGCAGGCATTTGTCTCCTTCAGGATTCAAAGCCCTGCAGACATTATCAGCTGATTCATTCCAGCCAACAACATATAAAATTAAACTACAGATGGATACTTGCAATAATATTATTTTCTATTTGACACTGTATCCCTATCCTGTTTGTTGGGAGGAAGGAAGGAAAGTAGTTCCCTTGCGAGGGGTCCACAGCAGCACAGATAGAGGTCAGACGTCAAAGGTCAGGCTGACCCTCAGCTCTCGGTGTCATTAGCCTGGTTGTGATTTGGTTAGCTGAAACGCTAGCCTCCCCTGCTAATTTAATATCGGAGCCTGGAGGTCGTTTGGGTCAGATCACATTTCTCCTCACAACAGATTGAATTTATGGAGAGATAAATGGTCAGAGCTGCAACTCTGAATGCTCTGGTTGTTTCTGATGATTGTGTCTCTTCTATTTGACACAGTGAGTGACCCAGCTGGTGTATGGGAATATTATTATATTACAGACATACGAGTGAAGTTATAGTCTAAATATTATTAATGTACAGGAATGTATTTCTGGTGGCTCTGGTACAGAAACGGCAATATCTGAGATAGTAGTACAGGACAATACAGTATGGTATAGTGTAGTATGCTATGATACAGTGTTGTGTTATGTGTTGTAGTATATTATGGTATAGTATAGTATATTATGTTAGAGCATAGTATGATATAGTATGACATATTATACTATGTCATAGTATAGAATGGTGTAGCATAACATGTTGGGTATAATATAGTATGGCAAGGTGTAGTATAAAATGTTAAGGTATAGTGTAGTATGGTATAGTCTAGAAAGGTCTATATAGTATAGTAAGGTGTGGTATAATATGCTATAGTGTGGTATAGTATGGAAAGGTTGTGGTATATTATAATATGGTATACTATGGTATAGTATTGTGTGTTACAGTATGGTATAGTAAGGTGTAGTATAATATTTAATGGTATACTATAATATGGTATAGTATAGAAAGGTGTGGTATAATATAGTATAGTGTTGTATGGTAAGGTGTAATATAACATGTTATGGTATACTATGGTGTAGTATAGTATGTTATGGTATACTATGGTTTAGTGTATATATGGTATAGTGTAGTGTAGGGCATGGAGGGAGAGACATGAGGCAAAGGTACTGCGTGAGGTGAAAGGGACAGGTGCATGCCAGTGTTCTAGAAACAATCAGAAGTTAGTTATTGTTGTTTTGCCGCTGATCTGGCTGGCTTACCAGTCAGCAGTTGGAGCTGCAGCAGTGGCTGTGACACACATCGAGGTAATTAATCCAATTCGTGTCAAAAAGGCACTCTGTCTTCTCTGAAACATAACTCAGTCAAATCTAAACACACAGATACACATATTTTTCCATTCAGTGTGACTTACACTTTCCAACGATATCATTATCTCCAGGTCCGTATAACTCCAGAACTCGCCTGAGAATCATCATGTTTTTAAGTTTTCTTCAGTATCAAAGTAATCCAGTGATAGTTGTCTGTACATTCATGGGTACATTGCAAACAGGAACTGCGAAAAGCTAATTTGGCATATTTTTAATGGTGCCAATTTGCCAAAATGTTAACACATATAGGCTAAAAAAAAACGGGGAGTACGTTATAGCCCACAGGGTAACTCACTGAATCCATGGCAAAATTTTACTTCCTGTTTACATCCCCCAAAGCATTGTGGGAACTGTAGTTCCAAAAGGTAAATAGAAAATAATAGTAGGAGTTACGAAATCCATTAGTATGAATTTTTTTCATGTTGCACTATTGGTATATATTTTTCTATATTACTGAGGCTCAGAATGTCCCATCAATATGGTTCCACTGGACCACTGACACTGTCCTCTAGCCATTCATATACAGATAATTTGTGTTTAAAACCTTTATACAGATAAAAAACTCAAACAGAATGGTATAGTATGGGCACAATCATACTCAATTCTAGAAAAAAAAAAAGACGTGCATTGATTCGCTGCGAGTATTGGCACCTCCTCTCCTCTCCTTTAACACACACACACACACACACACACACACACACACACACACACACACACACACACACACACACACACACACCTGTCTTATGGTTGAGTAGACAGTGTGATGATGTGCACATGAAGGGGGGATGGGCAGAGTGATGTGTGTATGTGTGTGTCAGGGTTTATGAATGTGTCACAAAGATAAAGCACTGGTGTGTGTGAGACAGACAGACACTCACATCCTGCTCATGGTCTGAACCAAGATGTAGATGGAGAGTCATGGAGATGGATGGAAATGACTGGTTTACAGACTGGATTTCTGGGTCACTGTCTGAATGTCTGATTGGCTGTTTGATTACTAACTGACTTAATTGTAATCTGATTGACTGTCTGACTGTAGACTAGACAACGTTTATGCTAACTGGTTTGAAAACAAGCAGATTTTTTCTGGGGTGCCAGCCAGGTATTGTCCTTATGGAAAGCTCCATCACAATACCTGGTTTGTGAGTAGGCAAGAACTGATTTAAATTCCAAGAAAATGTGAGTGTGTGTATGTGAGCAAGAGTCCATATCTCAGTTTGTGTAGAAACAAATGGAAAATAAATTTAGTTCCTTCAATTCAAATCTCAATCCAGTGAGAAAAAAGTTGTTCTTTCTCAATGGATTCATTGAGTTTGTTGGTTAGGTTGTGGTTGTGTGCAATGGCAGGCACTGAACCAATAGGGGCATAACACAAGGAGAGCTGGGTGGTGTTAAGACGTACAATATCAATGATGGAAAATTAATGTATACGTGAACAATTGTTAGGGTCACCACAACACGTATGGGTAATTTAGAGTCCCCCAATTCATCTAGATGGACAGACAGATAGATAGGTAGTGAATTTTCAGATGTTAATACTGGTCACATTGATCAGTATGAAGCTCAGTTTTCACCTCAGAGAATCAGATCCTCCACTTTGAGGGGAGAATATGGAGATTCTGACTGCAGACACATCAGTTCATCAACCCTGACCCACATAATGTAAATGTTTGTGTGTCATTCTAGTTCTGATACAGTGAGAGTGTTCTTTACCGTCTCTTCAGGCTACCTTCCTTTGTCCCATTCAGGTATCAGGTCAGATGGAAATAGTCTGTTTTTTTTTTTTCATAACTAAAATCTGCTGCATACAGTTAAAAGTCTTAAATGAAGGTTTAGAGTTTATAAACTGGATTTTTCTCCATTCTCAACTTTTCTTGAAATATCACTGATGATTGAGGCATTTTTCTCCTTTTACTTGGGATAAAAAAAAGTGGTAGGGCCCTGTTTTAATCGCATGACCAGTGCAAAGCTGTAAGTCTCCAAGCACACCTGCTATTTTGGTTCATGTATGTGCAGCAGTGCAAAGTGCAGAAGGGCTGGGTGTAGTGGGATATAGATCGGAGGGTGTGGTGATTAATAAATGCACTCTCAGCCAATCACGTCACTGGTCTCATCGCTCTGAAACAGCTGAGCCAATCACAGTGAGGCATGACAACAAGAGCTTGATGGTGACTTTCATTCCCACGCCGCGGCCTGAATGCCTGTTCTTGCACTATGTAACTTGGGTTGAGCAGGTAGGATCTCCCGCGAGAAGTGCGTAATGCTTTACGGCTCTACATCCCACATGGGTCTAGCTCGGTATTCATGGACATCATAGCAGAGGCGAAGAGACGGAAGAGCACGTTGACGGAGGAAGCTAAGAAGAGAAAAAGAGAGAGCGCTGCCTCATTTGAATGAACCTCCCACTTGTTTGAGCCTCTCCTTCCACCTGTGCACTATGCGCTCTGAGTTGGGCACCAAAATACCACACCGATGGGCAAAACAAATTCAGGAAAATACCAAACTGTCGGAGCACTGCTTGCACTGGTTGCCGCAAATTGTAAAGGACCTAAAAAGGTGTAATTTTTTATTTAAAGCAATCTTCTAACCTCTATCAGTGTTTCCGTCTCTTCTTCACTGGCTTGTCTATTTTTCTGTCCATTACATTCAGATTCACTCTGTTCTCTGCCTTCTTCCTTCTGTTTACTTTACTGTCAGCAGTGATTCAGTTCAGGAAAGTCTTGAGTTAAGATGTTCTCAGATAATTTGTCTTTACACCGTAGAGATCTGCTTGTTGTGTCTAATCCGGTTGGATTAACTGTCAGACATCTTTAATTGATCCAATACTTCAGACTTGACACAACAAACTATAAATCTGTCGTCAAGTTTTTTTCTTATTTCTCAGCAATCCAACAGAGAAACAACTCTTTTTAAGTTAGAGTATAACTCATGGCATTTTTATATGAAAAATGGTTCCTCTCCTCTCTACCAAACTGATATACAGTGGGGGAAATAATTATTCAATCCCCTGCTGAGTTTGTAAGTTTACCCCCTTACAAAGACATGAACAGTCCATAATTTCTATGGTAGGTTCATTTTAACAGAGAGAGACAGAATATTAACAAAAAACCTCCAGGAAAAAACATTAAATAAAGGTTATAAATTTATTTATATTTGATTAAGTGAAATAAGTATTTGATCCTCAAGCAGAACGTGACTTAGTACTTGGTGGAGAAACCCTTGTTGGCAAGCACAGAGGTCAGACATTTCTTGTAGTTGGTCACCAGGTTTGCGCACATCTCGGGGGATTTTGGTACACTCCTCTTTACAGATACTCTCCAAATCCTGAAGGTTTCGAGGCTGTCGCTTGGCAACTCGAAGTTTCAGCTCCCTCCACAGATTCTCTATGGGATTAAGGTCCGGAGACTGGCTAGGCCACTCCAGGATCTTAATGTGCTTCTTCTTGGGCCACTCCTTTGTTGCCTTGGCCGTATGTTTTGGGTCATGCTGGAAGACCCATCCACGACCCATCTTCAGTGTTCTGGCTGAGGCCAGGAGGTGCTCATCCAAGATTCTACAGTACATGGCCCGTTCATCAGCCCCTTAATGCGGTGAAGTCTTCCTGTACCCTTAGCAGAGAAACAGCCCCAAAGCAGAATGTTTCCACCTCCATGTTTTGACAGTGGGGATGGTGTTCTTGGGATCATATTCAGCATTTCTCTGCCTCCAAACACGGCGGGTTGAGTTGATGCCAAAGAGCTCAATTTTGGTCTCATCTGACCACATCACATTCTCCCAAGCATTCTGTGAATCATTCAGGTGTTCATTGGCAAACTCCAGACGGGCCTGTACATGTGCCTTCTTGAGCAGGGGGACCTTGCGGGCACTGCAGGATCTCAATCCATTACGACGAAGCGTGTTACCAGTGGTTTTCTTAGTGACTGTGGTCCCAGCTCCCTTGAGATCATTAACAAGCTCCTCCCGTGTAATTCTGGGCTGATTCCTCACCATTCTCAGAATCATCCTTACCTCACGAGGTGAGATCTTGCATGGAGCTCCAGAGCGAGGGCGATTGACTGTTATCTTGTATTTCTTCCATTTTCGGATTATCACGCCAACAGTGGTCTCTTTCTCACCAAGCTTCTTGCTGATAATCTTGTAGCCCATTCCAGCCTTGTGCAGGTCTACAATCTTGTCCCTGACGTCCTTTGACAGCTCTTTGGTCTTGCCCATGGTGGTGGAGAGGTTTCAATGGAAGAGGTAGATTATGTGACAGGTGTCTTTTATACACATAACGAGTTGAGATCAGGAGTACTTTCCTAAAGGGACAGGACTAATTTGTGTGCCTCATGGGCACATAACAGGTCTGTGGGGGTCAGAATTCTTGCTGGTTGGTAGGGGATCAAATACTTATTTCACTTAATCAAATATAAATAAATTTATAACCTTTATTTAATGTTTTTTCCTGGAGTTTTTTGTTGATATTCTGTCTCTCTGTAACAATGAACCTACCATAGAAATTATGGACTGTTCATGTCTTTTTAAGGGGGTAAACTTACAAAATCAGCAGGGGATCAAATAATTATTTCCCCCACTGTACAACATAATATTGATTGATTTTTTTTAAGTAAGGAGAGGACAAAGAAGTAGGTACAAACAGCACAATGTTATTTGAAAATCCAAATTAGAACATTTTACATTTGGACATAAACTTTGGGGTACCAACACTGTGATTGTGATTTAAATAAAGTAAGAAGTTTTGTTGAAGTTCTGGATATTGTAGTAAATCCCCTGTAGACATGGTGATGCTTTTACCATCCTAAAAGTTTTGCTTTGCCAGCTCTGCAGTATCTCCATACTGCAGAGAAATGTTAACCAGACAACAGAGAAGTTGTCCTTGGAAACAGTTTGGAAAAGGGCAGGCACTTTCAAAAAATACTTGGCAGGTGATTGGATGAACCATCTGTCTATCTCGGGCTAACTTCAACCAATCAGATCAATGAACCATATGTTGTAGTAGGAGAGCCGAAGCCAAGCTGGGAGAAGAGCGAAAACATCTTTTCCATCGAGAACAGCCTTTAGTGGCGTTCTTTGCTTTTCTTTCAATGAAGAAATACTCCACAGTTCTGATAATACTGATGCTATAGCAGCATCTATGCTAACTTCTTTAGGAGACACCATTGCCGTCATTTTGAACAAACAGTTGCAGTCGTCATACCTAAAGTTACGTCACACCCGTAGCTGCCAGTAGTTCTTCATAGGGTGCTGATTGGTCCGAACCACTGTGCTTCAGTTTTTTATAAGGGGAAAGGCTAACAGGCCTACGGAGGCTTAAAGACCTTTATATGACTGCATGGGAGATGCGTGGAGTAGGGTGTGGTGATTGAAGATAAAACTAAAGTTTGATCTAAAACACTGCAGCCCTGTCTCCTAAAAGTTAGGTTCATATACTATTAATTTGCAACAGCAAATACAATTTCAGAGAAATTGTTTCAGATTACATTTTTGATCAGCATACTGAGGACATCTTTTTTTTAACATATCTGCAAAGTAGCAAAATGTTGATACTAAACATATCTGCAAACTTTTCACTGACTACACTGCTGCAACTAAAGCATGATTCATGTTTTATGGTTCTGTTCAGGCAACTCACTGTTCAGGAAAGATCATCCTCTTGATTAAATACTGAAAAAGTCAATGGTGACATGATACAGAACACATTTATGTCTTCAATATTTAAAGGTAACCTGTGGAGAGAACAAAATTATGTTTTTATTCAGTGTTTCTCACCAAAAAGACTGTGTCCTTGAGGCCTAACAAACCCACTGAATGCGTTTACTGCCTCATAAAACATTTGCAAGTAGAGTTTTTTAAAAATATCCTAAATCCTGCTTTGTTTACAGTGGCAAGAATGTGTAATGCTTTGCCTCGTCCCTGTGCATGTGACACAAACAAACAACAGGTTGGCTACAGGACCTGAACCATGGTCTCCTGTGTCAAAGTCCTGAGCCTTGTATGTCCAACTATTCACCCACCTCTGACTACCTGCGACTTCCGTGTGGTTCAAGAACATACCACACGCTAAAACAAAAAACATTATCATTGTACCAGTTTTAAATATTATGGCTGTAAACCTCCAGCTATAATGAAATTACAGGAACAGCAAACTTTTAAAATGTTCACTGCAGGTTGTAGTTAGTGCATTGATGCATTGATATAATAGTCAGCTTTGAAATATCTCTAAAATTAAAAATGATCTGTCATTGATCTTCACTCTATTGGACCCTATATAAACATTTGAATTTTTCTGTATTGTATATGTAATTGTCGCATATCATCTTCCGTAGATCTCACCTGCCTCGCCCCTCCTTTGTCTCCCTGTCTATGTGATGGGAAGATAATTTTTTCCCCCTCTCACTCTAAGTTGTGATGCTTTTCATTTGGTGGAGTTGAAATCTAATTCTGTCAGATGGCTTTGATTCCTCTGTGAGCAAGAGGAGAGTGTGACTAAGCTGTGGTGGCTTTAATAAAAATAATTCCTTCTTTATGAAGAAGTGGTGTGATGGAGGCCGTCCACTGTCTCTGCATTAGGGAAATTAACATCCAGAGCCATTATTCAGACCACTCCATTAACAGCATGAATCTGACAGCTGCAGAGTGCCGAAAATATTGGTTGTATTAAAAACCTGTCGGATCGTAAATTAAACTGCAAAACAAACACATAATTGATAACATAGGATAGAAAAATAAGACCTCAGGCTTTCATTATTGCCAATCTGTGCCTTCATACAGTAGTACGGAATTATGAAATGGAGCAAAGTTAATGTGATTGGTGGTAGATGTCGCTGTAGAAAAGTCCTCCTACATGTGTTTAGACTGCATCTGTCATGCATCACTACTGTATTGAAGCCTATTAAACAAGGCAAGGAAAAAAATAGATGAAATGTTGGGATTGACTCATGACTCAAAATTATGACATACTGATTCAAAATTATGAGATAATAAGTAAGTCAAAATTAATTTAACTTTTTTTTTTAACTTATTCGATTTAATGATTATTATTATTAGTTTAGTATTGATCTATGTGGTGAAGTTTACACCACATAGATCACAATTACAGCATGTACTGTAATTGTCAAGATGTATAATCAGAAGAAGTGTAATTTATAGGGCATCCACCATAGTGCCAAAAGTAGTTCCCGCTAGCTTATATTATAGCAATATAATATAGGAAGTTCTGCCAAATTGCTATGCGCTCTAGAGCCGGGTTAGCCAGAAAGCTACTCCAATGTGGAGAAGTGTGGCAGGTGCGGTTGAAGGTGCCCACAATAGTGATCTGCCAGAGAGTTTGGACGAACATGAATGGATGCATGAATGGAAGATGCCCAACTCCTGGCTTGATATTAAGAGAGCAGATCTTGGATGTTTTGTGTACAGAGAAGCTTAAAGGTTGTTACTTGCTGAACAGAAAAGAGACATATACTTTGTCAAAGACTGAAAAAAATGTAAGAAACTGATGGATGATAAGCAGAGATGTAAAATCAACAGGATTTGTAGTCAGGCAAAACCTGTGCAACCTATGGAAAACCTTCCACCTCTCTCTCCGCTGCCTTGTATCACTTTGCTAAGCCCCTCCCACCAAACCCACAACTTTGTCTTCTCAAAGATGCCCAATCAGAGTAGAGCGCCCCAGGCTCAGAGGCAGCTGCTACGTCGTCCATCAGCGGGATGAGAGGCTAGTACACCACACACACCACTGTGTTATTCCCCACTGTTTGTCATCATGCCTCTTTGCAACTCGTTGATATGAGCGCCATGGCATCGAACATAATGAGCCCGATGCTCTGTGTGGAGACAGGGCGTGTTCATACACGCGCATCTGCGTTTGTAGAACAGCCAATAGGAACACGCCCTCTCTCTGAAATGACCTGTGATTGGCCAAAGTCTCCCGTCACGGGCTAGATTTTCTGAAGCCTGAAAACAGAGGCAAGAAGAGGCGCAGAAGCAGAAGTTTTCTCTCAGACCACTTGAATTACAATATGCCGAACGGTTATTGTGGAATTCTTTCCCAATGACGCCAAAAAAATACTTCCTACCCCACCTTTAAAGCACTAGTAAAACCATCAGTTTGGTTTTGTCTGGTCTCCTCTTACAAACTTGTATCCAGTTTGTTTGTGGTATCTCATGCGGACGCCCCCTGACCCCCCACCCTCCTCCCATACCATCTAATTGAGGCATTGTGTTTCCAGCGAGCGCAGATAGCTCTTCTGTCTGTGTCTTAAGACAGTAAAATACACTTAACCTTCAGATGGACTCGGGCCGGTTGGAAGGACAGCCACCATTTCAGGACTCAAATCTTTTTTCTCTATCAACTTAATTGTGTTTTTCAATTATTTCCCCCGATTTTCTGTCTCCTGACATTCGCTGTAAAGACATTGTTACCCCAATCCTCCTACAGCACCAGCACTCCTTTGTTTTATGGAACTTTTTCTTGATCCAGAGAAATGTAAAGCCTTGAGTCTGCCTTCAGAGTTAAATTTCTGTTTGTCTGCTTGTTGTTGTGTTATTGTATATTCCTATTTTTTTTACCTTTTTGACTAAATCTTTTCTCTCACAGTATTTTTACTGTATGCCGTTCACTTTTACTTCCTCCCTCCTTCATTCTCACATCAGTTTCCTGCTGGTATTGATTCCCTCCCTCAGTCCCCGGTGATCAGGTTTTACCGGTCTCTCATTGATTACCAATGGAGGCAGAGTCGAGGTGCATCATGGGAAGATGGTGGGGCTGCATCTCGAGAGGGGATGGTTGGGAAGGTTGTTGGTTGGATTTCCTCAGCAGGGTTACTAAAAAACAAGATACAAAAACATAAATATATACTCTTTTTTTTGTAGCTCTTTCTCTCTTTATGTACATATTATATATGCCCATATTTCAGTTAGGGCTGGGCGGTAATTCATTGTATTATATAATACAATTACCATTATAATTGATATTTACAGTAATTGATAATTATTGCTTATTAGATTTCAGTAGAATTGTATTGTGTTGTTATCACAATTAGAATTAAAATGAGAATATTTTGTGTATGGACTTTCTCATATTTTGCCAAATCCTGTTATGTGTTGTAATACAAATTTCAGCAGCATCACCTAACACTAAATAGAGCATGATGATAATAATAAACTAAATGATGGAGACACTGTGTCACCAATTTGTTTCACGCATTTCTCAGTACTGAGTTCACTTTTTTGAAAAACTCTTCACACAGTCAACACAGGAGCAGTCAAAAGGACTAAAACTTTTCATTGCTTTGACACAAAGTACATTCGGTGACCACATCTTTCACAATTCATAAATTGTTTTCTCACTCAAACTCAACCACCAGAAAAACTGTGTGGATTTATAGCCTATTTCATGCACGTTACTATTTTAAAAACTGTTGAATTTAACTTCAAAAACTAGCAATACAAACTTTAATTGGAAGACAAAAATTAACAACCACAGCTGATTGGCATTTTAACTGAAAACCCAAGTGTATTAGGAGAGAGGACATAAGGTGTGATGTAGATGAGAACTTGTGGTTAAATGCTGAAGACGGGGTTGATGAGTGTTGCTGTATATCCATCAGTGGACAGAGCGGTGACTTCAGTATAAATAAAGTTTAAATTCAGTCACAATGCGGATAAAGTATAAAAGAAATCTGAAAACATTTCTGTATTTGTATGAAAGACAAAACACTTATTTGTTTAAATTGTCACAATTAAATTCTGAGGATAATCTGGATGACAGCAGGTTGTTTTGAATTTGAAGTTAATTGGTAGGGAGCTGACCCCAATGTGTGTGTGTGTGTGCGCGTGTGCACTGCTATATTGATTAGTGTTCTTCAAACGAAGAAATCAGCTCTGCTCTTCTTTCTCTTTCTTTCTCTTTTTTCTTTCCTTTGTTTCACTTTTTTCTCCTTTACCTCGTCCTCCTTTTGGGCCCTTTTTCCACCCTCTCTTTTGCTTCATCCTAATCTCCTTCTCTTCTTTTTTCTTCTTTAGTCTCTCCGTCATCCCTCTATTTTGCCTTTCCCTCTTCTTTACTTTTCTTAGTTTCTTTTCCTTTCATCCTGCTGTCTCGGCTTTTCTCTCATTCTCCCATTTTACCGTTTGTCCGTTCTTCCCTTTTCCCTTTTCTCTCATTGTTTCCTTCTTTACCCCTTCCTTCATTTGCACCTGCCTTCAATTTTTCTTGTCTGTGTTTTCTCCTCTTTCTCATACATCCTTCCTTTTATTTTCATTAATTATTTCATTTCATCCTTTCCCTCCCTCTCACACAATCACTCCTTGTTCTCCAGTCAAAAATATGTAAATTATTTGATTTAAAAACAAAAATTATCTCAAAGCTTAAAGCAAACATTAAAATATAAAAATATAAAATGTTTATACAATAAAAAATAGATTGCATTAATGAATATTTCAGATATATATATATATATGTGTGTGTGTGTGTGTGTGTGTGTGTGTATATATATATATATATATATATATATATATGTATATGTATACACATATGTGTGTGTGTGTGTGTGTGTATGTATATATGTATAGATAGATGTTTTTTTTTAGTTCTTACTGTTTTTCTTTTGCTCAGTAACATTTCAGTTCTTTCTTTTTTATGACACGTCCATATTTTTACACTGATTACATGAACTCCACAGGTTGTTGCATTACACCATCCTGCCCTCTTTTAATAGATTCCTTCCTTTATGGATAATGTCATTCCAGCTAGAAAGCCTTTTCATCCCAATCCATCCATAGTTTTTTATAAAGATTTAGCCGAGCTGAGGCAAGCATAGAGGGGAGCTCGTCCGTCCCCCTCTTTAGTTTATTGGGTTATGTTTGGGAGCAGGTTGGCCAACAAATAGGATTTAGATACAATGTCATTATAATAGATCTGCTGGTTGTGAAGGAAGCAGATCGATAGGCTTTAAAAATCAATCAGTCCATCCACACAGGCCGAGAGGCAGCAGGTACACAGACAGGAAGTGATGCTACCTGACGATTGTCTGCAGAAAACCTCTCATCTCACAAATGATGAAAGTTCAGGGCATCTGTCTTTAAAATGTCTTAGATTATTTCTTATGGCTGCACCGCTGAGTCAAATGAAGAGTCGTTATTATCCATGCATCATTTAGTCTGTCTTACTTGGTACCCTTGGAAACTCTGGAAATATTTTAAACACATCACTAGGACTAGAAACCTCTGTTGAGCAGAGACGTAAAGTTTCTAGTTTTCTGTCTCTGCTCGCTTTTAGTTTATAACACCTGTGACCAGCAGACAGGTTTTGTCATCTTTGTTACTTTATTTAGTTTGTAAAGGAAAATTCTGATATTTTTCAACCTGGGTCTTATTCTTGTAATTTTATCCATACTATTTTGACTATGTCAATAGAGGTAAACATAGATAATTCCTAAATGTCCTGAAAAGCTTTGTTTGCATTATAGGGGTTGTACTCGTTTGCATGACCCATAATCATAATGGCCACAGTGATGAGAATAAAACTCAGGTGAACAAATTTGGTCGAGGAAGTAGGGGACACAATGAAGTCAGGTTCTTTAACGAAAAAAAGAAATGAAAAACCCTAAAACTAAACTAACAAATAAACTTAACTTTAAAAAAAAAAAATCATATTATACAGACACATTGTCACCCTAAATCAAGCTGAGTTTTCCCAGAAAACATGCAAAGGAGGTTTTTTCAGCCCCGAATAGTTTCTTCAGATCTTCCTCTCAGACTGCACACAGCTTCAAAAACCTCCACCAATGAGAAGGTTAAGGCAGCCTGTACATATGCTCATGAATCTTATTTTTGTGAGTGCATGGTAATAATTGAAGGCAACCCAGATGTATGCATCAGTGTTTTGACGTTTGCAGCATTGCCTAGAGTTACAATTACAGTATTATTTAGCTCAACAGTCTGAATTTGACGCTGGATTTGGAGATATTATGTTGATGATATGGCCTCAAGCGCAGCAAGGGGTGCCCATCCAATGAGGTGTCAGGTGTGACTGAACCGTCCTTTTACTGTTTGACTGCGGGTAGTGAACACACCAATGCATATACACATTCACACCACACATTGTACACTCGTTCTCCACTCATCCATCCTTTCTAACAGTTTAGAGGGCACTACCAACGGTGCTCACTTAAATTGTGTTTCCCACCCCTGTCTCCTAAAAACTAGGTTTATATACTACTAAACGTCTTGATTTTGTCTCTGAAACCTGCACATACCTCTTCCTTCTGTCTGAATCAGTCTCTCTCCACCTCGCTTTACTTTCTCTTTCTCTCTGTAAATCTCAACTTTTTAGTGATTCTGGTTGGGAGTCCATCTCTAATTCTGTTATCTACTGGCCCAGTCTGGCCCAGGGGTGGATGCCATCTATAATCCATTTATCAGAGCCGGCCGCTGGGCCTTCTTCCAAATGACAGCTGGACTTTAGCAATCTCATTATAAAAAGCACCAGGATATAGTATGGAAATATGGGGGGATGGGCTCCTGAGGTCCGAAAAATGGTCTGAGAAACAAACACAGTGGACAAAATATTACAACAGAATGTATATACTGTATATGTATAGATGATATATTTCAGTAACTTTCTTTCTCATCTCTTCTGGAATTTCTTTTGATCGTGGCATACTGTGCTGCTTGTTGAGACCTTTTAGCCAGCTTTACATTGCTGGAAAGATTCTATTTAAGTGATGTTTAGATTCAACAGGGCTGGCAGTAATCAAGCCTGATTGTGTCTAGTCTAACTGAACCCAAGTATCAAATACTTTTTCATGGCACTATATGTATATGTGCATATGTATATATACAGTCGTGAAAATGATAGGACACCCCATAAAAAACCTTTGTCTTTTTCAGCATATTTAAACATATGGACATTTGATCGTCATTTTAACAATATTGAGAGATGGTGGTAATATAACTAAACAAAACTGAAAAAAATCCCAGAATGCAAAGCACACCTGACGACAGGAGCCGTTTAGCTCAAACTTGCGGAGTATACCGCGTAGTTGAGTCGGACTGAGGTCGGATCACGTTCCCACCACAAACGAACCAGACCGAGACCACCTCCTCTAAAGGGTGTCGGTACGGTTGTTTTGGTCCATACCCGAGTGCAATTACTGTGTTCACACCTGCCCATACCAACCGCACTAACCGGGCAAAGGCACCAGGGTTCGTTTGAACTGATCCAAATAAGTTAGGTGTGAAAACGCCCTAAAAAGATCTCCATACAATTAGAAATCAGCCATTCCACACATAATTTACAAGTGCCAACATGGCCAGATCAGGCCGTCCTATCAAGTTCAGCCCAAGAGCTTGACTGTAAGAAGTCTCCAACAATCCTAAAATGTCATCACAGGACCTACAGGTAGCTCTTGTCACAGTTGATGTCAAAGTACAAGCTCATGCTTCTACCATCAGAAAGAGACTGCACAAGTTTGATTTTCATGGGAGGTGTGCAAGGACAAGGGCAAGACTAAAGTTTGCCAGAAAACACCTAGACAAAGACCCGGACTTCTGGAACAATATGCTTTGGACAGATCAATCCAAAGTTGAATTATTTGGGCACAGTAACAGAAGACATGTTTGGCGCACACCAAAGACAGCTTTTCAGCACAAGAACCTCATACCAACTGAGAAGCATGGGGGTAGAAATGTCATGCTTTGCTTTGCTGCTGCAAGGCCTGGCCATCTCACCATCATAGAATCCACTATGAATTCTTTATAGTGTCAGAGGGGGCTTGGACAATGTGAGACCATCTGTCCAAAAATTTAAGCTGAAGAGGATGTGGACCATGCAACATGACAATGACCCAAAACATTCCAGTAAATCCACCAGGGAATGGCTCAAAAGAAAGAAATGCAGAGTTATGGAATGGCCAAGTCAAAGCCCGGATCTTAATCCTATTGAGATGCTGTGAGGTGATATGAAACTGGCTGTGCATGCAAGAAACCCCTCAAACATCACACGGCTGCAAGTTTTCAAATTCTGCATGAGGGAGTGGGAAAAACTTTCTCCCAGTCGATGTCAGAGACTGGTAGACAGTAATAGGAAATGTCTAACTGAGGTTATTTCAGCCAAAGTGGGCAATAGCAATACCAGCTATTAGGGCATAGGGTGTCCTAACTTTTTCTTCAGTAGGAATTGGCATCTTTGTTCATTTTCTGTTACATAAATGATAACAAAGTTAAATTTTCATTAGTTTTGGTTCAGTTACATCATCTTTATCTATATTGTTTTAAAGATCAAAAATTGATATGTCCATATTTCATTAAAAAAAACTAAATATTTCATGGGATGTCCTAATTTTTTCACGATTGTATGTGTGTATGCAGTGCACTCCCTGAGTAGCCTAAGTATCAAAGAAACTTTTGCTCACCCCTCTTTCTAAGAGTCCGTTCTGCCGTGACATCAGTTCATAAGGAATGACATACACGTGGTGTAAAGATGTTAACTTTACGTTCCATCTTAAGTCTGTGTTGTAACTAATTTGTATGATGCAACCTGTTTTTACTAAGGCCCCATTTACACCTCTCATTTCAAGTGTCTCGACAATCAAATCCAGATGTGATGTAATACACTTGTGTTTACACTTATAGTATGTGTCTTGATTGGCCAATCTGATTTTAATCCATCTTGGTGTCCAGGGGTTTCATGTCGATCAAGGTCATACCTTCTCCACTGGTAGTCATGTGCCTGAAGTTACTGTTATCACGGTCTCCTTTTTATCCGGGGTCGTCATTCTTTAGTTTTCAATAATCACTTACCTCATTGAGGATCATGTGACCTGTGAAACACCATGAAGATCAACGGGAAGTAGACACAGCAGTGACTCTCTCTCTTTCTCTGTTCTTCACACCCAATGTGCTCACTCACCCCTCACTCCTCACAGACTGTGTATGTGTGTGTGTGTGGTGAGTGAGTGCTTGTTCCCCTGCAATACAAATCCATAATAATGCTTTGCTTGCTCATCCAGAGAGAGAGAAAATAAGAAATAGAAATCAGAGGGTGGAGGCGATGGGAAGGGGGGTGTGTGTGTATGTGCACGGATGTTACATACACATACACACACACACACACACACACACACACACACACACACACACATACAGTTTTTATGTAGTCCTTGTTGGGCCTTTGATCCAAGGTGTGTAAGGAGCTCTCATCTCCTACTGTGATACTCACACACACACACATACACTTATTGGTCACACACAGTCTTATATTCCTCTCAGGGCTGCAGCAGTTCCCCACTGTGTAGACCCTGTGACACGCACACACACAAAAGAGGTTATTTTGGGGTCGTCTTGGTGAACACAATGGACGGACACGCCCACACCCACACCCACACCCAAGCACACCCAAGCACACCCAAACACACACACACACACACACACACACACACACACACACACACACACACACACAACAAAAGGGTTTCCAGTTGCACGTGTCCAAAATCCTTCCAGAGGTCTGTGAACATGACCGTCTGTATGTGAGTGTGTTTGCACTGTGACTAAAGGCTTTCAGCGGGACAATAAGACGTGTGCCTGTGTGTGTGTGTGTGTGTGTGTGTAAGTAATGGTTAATACCAGGACAATAGAAGTGTGCCTGCTCAGTTGTTATCGGCTCAGTGGAGACTCACAGGCCTGCTGTTTTTTTTAACCACCTTTCACCATGAAAAGGAAGAAAAAGAAAGAAATGAAAACGAAAGAAAATGACAGCTTTTTGTATCGAGTCCCTTCTTATCCAGAGGTGGTTGTGGGAAATGATAATTTGTTTGATCTGTTTTTATTTAACACAAATATATTAATAGGTTTGGAATTTATTATCATTTTTCTTAGTATATTTAGACCTCCCTACATGCTGATTGAAATAAAATACAAAAGTATAATTCTCAAATACATACAATAATTGAATAAGGGTATAGTAGATAGGCGATAAAAGCCAGAAAAGATTCAGAATCCCTGTTATAAACTGTCATGTACTGTATTGTACTGTAGTATACTATACTGTATTATGCTCCACTGTATTGTTGGGGTTGGATATGTTTGGGTCATGGTGGTTAATGCCAGAGGGACCCTGTGTCAAAATGTAATTTTTAAGACCGTATTATTTTAGTATATATTGTCCTCACATGGTGCATATTTCTAAATAAGTTTGTGGGGGTGCATCAGCTGGGTCAAAATTTATGACTTAGGTCTCACTATGGCACTGTTATGTGGGATGTTGAGCGTGAAAATTCTTTGTTATCCTTGGTAATAGTAGTTAGATCTTGAGTTAAGATTATTTGGTCAAACTAAAATTATTTAATTTCAGTTTTCTGTAATGAAAAACAAATTATTCCAAGTATGAAATGCACGAGAATGTTTAATCATTAAGCCTGAAAGTTCATTTTTACTTTGGGAACAGTAGTGTGACAAAATAATACTCAAGGTCCACCTACTAGCTTTTTCCAGAGCTTTCATCGCCTCTGAGTCTTCACCTGTGAATGGAGTTTGCTCAGTTGACATGGAGCTGTCAATTCAATTCAATTCAGTTTCATTTATATAGCGCCAAATCATAACAAAGTTATCTCAGGGCACTTTTTCATATAGAGCAGGTCTAGACTGTCTCTTTATATTTACAGAGACCCAACAATTCCCACCATGAGCAGCACTAGGTGACAGTGGCAAGGAAAAACTCCCTTTTAACAGACAGAAACCTCAAGCAGAACCAGAACCAGAACCAGGCTCTGGGTGGGTGGTCATCTGCCTCGACCAACATCATGTGACTTAAGTATAGAACTAAATAACGAAATAACTTAGTATGGAACTTCCCGTCTTAAGACCAGGATGAACACTGCTAAATCAACAGGAGCCACCACAAGACACTTCATTTTCATTTCTCTTTCTGTCTCTTTACCAGGCTGCCTGTCCAACCTTCCACCAAACGCCAAGAAGATCTCCAACTCATACGAGGAGCGCCGTAAACAGGCCACTGCCATCGTGCTGCTGGGGGTCATCGGGGCGGAGTTTGGTGCTGAGATTGAACCTTCAAAGGGCTTAGCACGAGCTCGAACTGGTGGACAGGCGCCTGAGGGCTTCGGACTGACAAGCGGAGGGTCATCCAACTACTCACTGGCTAGACACACCTGTAAGTACAGAGATAACACACACATTGCCATGTTGACATTCTGGATATCCACAAATGTATGTATGAATTTTGCGGTGGAAGACAGGGATATGTTGGTAAGAGGTCAAACGTTTTGATGTCAAATATGTTCCTTCTTAGATAATTGTGACCCAGCAGCTTTATTGCCAATATTTAGTTAAGAACAGGTTCAGCTAAACTGGAACTGGCTGGGGTTTAAAGAAAATGCCCATCACAATAACCCAGAGCCCAAAGTGACACCTTCACAGTGCTTGTTTTGTCCAATCAACAGTCCAGACTTTAAAATTATTAGAAATAAATTTCAATAATTAAAAAGAAACACAGCAAATCCTCACATTTCAGAAATGTTTGGCATCTTTGCATTAAAAATGATAATTATCAGTTATTAAACAATTATCAAAATAGTCACCAATGAATTTTCTTAATCGATTAACAAGATTGTTTCAGCTGTACTTGTATATACCTTTGGGTAGTATAGTTCATAACAAAACATCATATTTTGGTACAGTATTTCTCTCTGAATTGTATTGGAATAAGAGAAGAAAGTGGCATGAAAAAGAAAAGGAAGTAAAGTACCTCTAAGTGGTACATTTACTCAAGTACTTCAGTCCAGTACTTGAGTAAATGTACTTCCACCACTGCAAACAGGGACATTTCGGAAATCATTAAAAAGGTGACACTGCTATTTGGAAAGCTAGTGAAGTGAGCGGTTTGGGGACAGACAACAATGGCAGAACTGGCGCTGATGCGGTAATTGAATGCCTTTCTTTGTGATTCTTTATTTTTCTATAATCTCGTTTCATCGTTTTAATTGTTTCCTTGAACTGTTTGGCTGTGTGCTGTATCTCCATTATTACCAGACACAGAGAAACCTTCTTGTCCACCTTTTGGTTTCTAACCACTGAATCCAGCTCCCTTTGAATGGGCTCCTCACCCCAAACTGTAATGAGGGCATCTTGGTTTGTCCAACAAGCATTCCCCATTGTTCTGTTTTTTTGCATCTATGGATGGCAGTGTCAGTTTGGTCTAGACTGAGATATCTCAACAACTATTGGATGGACTCCCCCAGAGATTGAATCTTACTGACTTCTTTGATCACCTGACCTTTCCTCCAGCACCACCATAAAGTTGACAGTTTGGGCTTTGAGTAAAATAGCTCAACAACTGTTGAATGGGTTGCCATGAAATTTGATACAGGCATTCAAAGTCCCCAGCAAATGAATCCTAATAACCTTGGTGATCCTCTGACCCCTTGACCAGGCTGGTTCAGTCTTTTGGTTTGTCAAATACCTGCAAAAAATAATTACATGTTAAGCATTTAGCTCAAAGCACCGCTTTGTGGTGGTTCCATGTTTTTTTCCAAACTCAGAACTACACAACAGACAAAGTAGAAACTTCAGTGTTGGATTAGAAGTGAGGAGAGAGATGGGATTGATTTTCACCCACCAAGCTTGACACCTTAAGGAGCTTGGCACTGACTTCCCCTCACACTCACATACACACACACTCACTGAACCCAGCCTGTGCCATGCTGTGCCTGCAGCGTTGGACCTTGGTGGGCATCAAACCTGCACTAAGCAGAGCTGCTCTTCCATCCCGGTGCTCCTGAGCTCTGATTGGCTGCCTCTGGGGGCATCCGCCCAGCGACAGAGCCTGTTCTCTCACTGATAGGCTGTGGAGCGTGATGCTGCTTAGCTAGACCTGTACACAGCTAAGGTCAGCTCACCTGTGTGGATGCACCAGACACACACACACACACACACACACACACACACACACAGAAAACCCCAAGCCCATGTCATCAGATAAAACCACTCAAGATTAATTTAATTGATCCCCTTGAGTAGAGCTCCAACCTTTTAAAACCTTTCACTGACCCCTCAGGCTGGCTATCATTTGGACATTGTGATACTGTATGATACGTTTTTTCACTCAACTGAATAAACCAAACTTCTCAAAGTCATTGGAGTTTATTGTTCTCTTAACATCAAGCGGTCATACTAGAACTTTGTCCTGATAAAATCGAAAAGTAAGTTAACAAGACATGGAGTCAGAGTTTGCGCAGTAGTGATCCGTGGTGGAGCCAATTCATCTTTAAAACAATACAGTATAAAGACAATCAAATGTGCAACAATTCGTGGAGGGAAATTGCCCAGAGTTTTGCCAGAAATTGCCCCTACTGCGCATTTGTGGAGCGCGTCTTCCAAGCGGACTCCAAGTTCTGTTTATACACAGAAAGTAGTATAAACAGAACTACTACGCGTCAATGGTGTCTGCACCTGTTCGTGTACGTGTCTGCTTGGGAGTATAATCCAGGCTTTAGGGGATCTGAAATAAAGGGAAGATATTACAGCTGTCAATGTCGTGTCATCACAGAGCCATACAGTGACAGAAATAAACTAGGATGGGTTTGATGTGACATTAGAAGCCTAAAAGAGTCTTGCTTGAGCAAAGCAGCCCGGGACTAAAATGTGTGGCGGTCAAGAGGATGTGACAATCTCAAGGTCTCCCAGAGATGGGCGACAGAATACATTCATTAGAGGTGATGCTACAGTGTCAGGTCTTATCATAGAGGATGGTCACCTGCACAGTGACCTGCATAAAGACCCTGACTGTGACAATTTTCCTAGTAACTACTGAATTGTATAATTTATCATACCAAAATATCCATGGCAGTAAAATATATTTTTAAAAAAAATCAAAATTAGATCCGGGTCAGTTTGCCAGCTAAACGTCCCCCCTGCCATATTCATCCACGCATGCTGGTTTGTTTACATGTGTGAGGCTGACTTTCACTGCAGTTATACTGTCTTCTCAAAAATTGTACTCATCCTGTGGATTATTATGAAGACGATCATGCATTTCTCTTTGATGGTCGACCGTATTTATTCAAACCAGAGTACACAGACAAGGAGCAAAAATCAAATGGAAGAGGAGACACGAAGAATGGATGCAGAGGCAGAAACGCTACAGGACCATCCCGACCGTCACTGCTCTTCACAGCTGACTGAGGACGAAAACTTTTGCTGCAGAGAGTTAGGTTAGCCAGGAAGCTGACCGGATGCAGATCCCTATGCAGTTAGCCATAATGGCCTTTCCAGGCAGCTACTTTCTGTGTTTACTTTCAGTCAGACTCGGAGACAAGTTTTTCAAATGATTCATCTAAGAATTGTGTTTATTTGGAAAGCTGTAGGTGTCTCGTTCAGCTTGCCCCAATATGTCATTTTGCGTGAGTCCTCGTTCCTCCAAAAGTCTACAGCACAGGTGGTGAGTGCAAAGTTAGCAGGACCCATAGAGTCACATTTACAGATGTGTGTGTGATGGAGGACATTTTTTATGCTTTCTCCTCTGTTTCTTTCTCATGTCTTATGCTGCATTCATTCCTGCCCCTTCCTCCATTTTATCCTTTCACTCTGTTTTTTTTTTCCAGCTCTCATTCAGTCTGTTGTTTTTCTCCCTCCTTCTACTCTCCATCTCCCCCTTCTCTCTCTGTTATGAAATTGAAAGATGGATCGGTGTTGTTGGCATATAGCGCTGTGTGTGATGAATGAGAGCTGTCCACCCAGAGAGAGGAAGGGTACAGTAGTCTATACAGCAGAGTATGGATTGATGTTTTCATATGGCGAGGGGGGAAATGTAGGGAAGATGGAGGGGGAGATTGGTCTTAAGGATGGAAGGAAGGAGGGAAGGAAGGACATATAATGACAGAGGGAAGGGAGGATGTGTTTGGACAGGATACAAGAGAAAAACTGTACATCAGTGTACCATCTCTGAACAATAATGTTCACAGTAAATGTCAAAATACCATGAGGCCCATTCACTGTGAACAGTGGCATTTTAAACATTCATGACAGCTGATTGGAAATTAAGTTTTATTTTGTATCATAGAAAATTGAACAGGGACAAGCAGGTGATGGAAACTACAAAACTCTCTGCTGTGGATCAGACCCAATAAATCTCTCCCTTTTTAATCGGTCAGACATTGAGAGTTTTTTCTTTTACAGTATCAAAACAATATCAGTACATGGAGTACATTACGTTATACACAACAACACTACTTTATCAGCAATGCTTTTGTCAGTATATGAGAAGAACCTTTTTAGGGGGTTAAGCTAAGACAAAGTGCTGTTCTATGTTCTGTGTACTATTTTTATGCACATTTTCAACAACAAAGAATCTAAGTGGAAACAGTGGAACTTTGAAAAGAAAGGTCAAAATATCACAAAAGAAATGTTACGCTTGGCTGTGGTGGAAAACTTGGTGTATCGATAAAAACAAAATGCGACAAAGTGCAAACTTTGTGAATAAATCATGACGAACGTGAAGCATGTGACTTAAATGTCCACTGAAGCTTCCGCTCCACTGAAGAGATGAAAACATCAGATCTGTGTGGAGCAATTTGGATGGAAACTTTGCTACAGTCATTTTGGGTCAGTCAGACGCCATTGCTGGCTGAGATGTTTCTGAACATATATTTTTAAAGTAACCAATTACCTCATAGTTACTAACTAACCAGATAAGCTATGTAATGATTAACGTTTTTTCTCTTCATAGCGATGAACAAGTTAAGTTTAGTATTTAATTTATTTTCATTTCTCAATTTAGTGATGTTGGTTTATTTATAGCAATTATTTACTTGTTTTAGGTTTAATATTAATGCACGTTTTTGTCCATAGTAGTGGTTAGCAATTTTTTTGGGTTTGTATCGGTATTTTGCTTCAAAGTAGTTAGCTAAATCCTGGCTTTCAATTTATTTTGTACACTTATTTTAGGCTACACTTAAACATAGTAATTGTTACAGTAGCTAAATATTGGGCTTATACTGATTAGCAGAATACGTTTTTTAATGATTAGTGACTGCTTAAACATTTTAGTATTAGCCACATCTTGGACTTAACACTGGCTAACAAAACGTGAGGATTAAGTGCCAGGTCACCCCAGAATTTGGCACAGCGAAAGTAATTTGCATGTCCTCCCAAAACAGGTGGTGCTGGAAGCTAGGTGACGTAGAGACTACTTGCAGGGCTGCTGACGATCTAACCACTAACATGCTAGTTAGCCAGGTACATGCTCGTGCAAGACAGTACAGTAGCCAGCCAAACTAGCTAGCTTGCAAGCTGCCAGTTAGTGGTGGATTGTTACACAGGTATTCTTTATGTATGCAGTGGTTGTTGATCAATACTACTATTATTATTTTCTAATTATATTTTTATCATATAGTTATTCCAGATGGCCACAGCACCACTCTCCATCTTTCTCACTCAAACAGGCTTTCATTTTTTTGTATTGTTTTTTTCCTTTCTCTCTCCCTCTCTTTGCAGCCAGTCTGATCCGGCTCTCATCCACTAACCAAGTCCCCAACATTGATTTACCTTCACCTCTCATATAAGCTCAAACAAGAGAGAAGGAGGGGTGAGGGGGGGCAGATGGAGGAAGGAAAGTAGAGAGCCTGTTAGTGGTCGATTTGGCCTGGTAAATTTTAGATGTCACCAGTCTGTCGCTGTTTCACACTGTCTACTTCCCTCCCTCCTTTATTCTTCCCTACTTCCTTCCTCCCTCCTCCTCCTCCTGCTCTGATCACCCTCTCTGTGTTAATGTGACATGTTTAGTGCTCTAACTAACAGCTCATTATGTCCGATGGATGCTTTGTCAATAGCTGTTGGTTCATTTGGGTCCAGGCCTGCCTTTAAACAAAGATGTCCACTGTGAGAAATGGACCTGAGTGTGGACCGCTCTCACTTCCTGCTCGCTAACTAGAGGGGGAGGGGCTGTAATTTTAAATCTGAGTGTGTTCAAAATCGCATACTAACGTACCGTATACTACATACTCAATCAATATGTACTGCATATTGAGTACTAAATTAATGATTAAGTATGCCATTACCAGCAAACTGTTCACACTGAAGTACTCAAGCAATACTCTTCTCTGCATCACATGACTGTATCGATCACATGACCGGTCCCAGCTACTGAATAAAAATTGTTTATCACAAATGTAAATCAACGTAACCTCTTCCACTAAATTTAATATTTCAGTTGCAGTTGAGTGTGTCAATTAAGCTCATGTCGCATCCTCAGAAATTCTTGCTAATCTAGTACACACCGTGTAATGCGTTAATTTTGACAGGGTAGTGTTGTCTCAAATCGAACACGGCTGTCGTGCGCTTACCGGAAATGATGATCGCAACCTTTCACCGCTTCTTCTTCTTATTTTGCATTATTGCCAACATTTTACCATGATTTCCGCACGCCAAAATATCTCCTGGCTCGTTTGCTCACTTGACTTCAATTCAGTTTTAATAAAAATGAATGAAAATAAACGTGCTTTTTGCTTTTAGCCGTAACAATCGTAACCACGGTCGCCATTGTCATACGTTGGTGGTCCCTCCCCTTCCCTTATGTAGCCAAGATGGCGACCGTTGAGGGTGAGAAGTGTGCAGCGTTCCACATTCAGCTTTCTGACCGTTATGAGTACATCATCCTGGTACTCATAGTACACTGCATTTCGCCATCACATCAGTGTGAAAGCACATACACACCTGAAAATATCAAGTGTAAGTACGGAAGTACACAAATTGAGACACAGCATTGGTAGTATGCAATTTCGATCACAGCCGAGGTCTGTCAATTACAGCACTGATTACTAATGGCCATCTTTAATTATCTAGGGGAAAAAATAGAAGAAGCTTCTAAGTGCAAATGTGGCTGTCAGATGAAACCTCCATCAGGTTCATTATAACCACACACACATCCCACACGCCTGCCCACCCACAGTCACTGTCACTTCTCACAGCGTTGAACTTTGACCTCACAACCTCTGAGGCCCGTTCTGTGCTGGGGGGTCCGCTGGTTCACTGTGTGGTTCACATTAACAATGTCAGGGGTGTGAATTTTACTGGTGAACTTTCTGACTTCCCTACTCCATCTGTGGCTCTAGGTCCAAGCCCATTGGTTCCTACTGAAGACATAAATCTTTTGAAAAGGACTTGTTGTAAATAAGAATCTGTTTTAATTCTTTGTAAAAGCAACATAAATCCATATACTGGTGTGAGAAAATGAGGAGCAGGTATAAGAATTGCACACATTATTTTGAGAATCACAATTTTCATTTGAGGATTTTGCCAAAGCAGCTGAGGAAAAGTCATTACACACCAAAAAACAATAGTTATCACTGCTGGGAACTGAAACTCTGGTTTCTGTGGTTGTGGACAGTAACCTTTCCACTGCACCAAACATGCACCCTGTCAATATTGAATTTAGACACAATTACTACAGAAAAAGGGAGAATGTTTAAGAAAAACCTCTTTCGTGGATGAACCTGCCGAAGCTAAAATAACACACCGTAACAGGATATTTATGATGCAAACTCACAGGGTATTTGATAGTAAACAGGATCAAACAGGTGTATGTCTGAAGAAAGTTTTGTGGGGAGATCATGAAGCAATAGTATACCTGAGAGTGTAATTGATTTCTGTTGGTGGTCTTGATGATTTGTAATAACCACTAACTGGAGGTCAAAGTTCATTCAACCCTACATCACTGCTGATATTTATAGTCTACTGTTTGTATGTATATTGATGTATCTAACAAGAGATTGATTGATTTTAGCTCTAACTGGTGTTTGCTCACATCATGTTAATCACCAGCTGAGGGTCAAAGGTCACCACCCTATCACTGATTCAGTCGCAACACACCTTTTCTGTATGTTTGACTTTTTCTCTCTTTACCAACAGCCATAAGTTAACTACTAATAACGTTGATGTCCATCTCTTACAGTCTATGTCGCCCATAACAACGTAGCATAACAATGCTAACTCAGTTAGCGCTCTATCTGTCGCTGCTGGTATATATTATAACAGTTATACCCAGCGATGCTAACATGGTTAGCCTCTAGCTATATCTTTCATAGCCCCATCCATAGGCTGTGTGTGTAGATATAAACCAATAAGGAAGGGGGTTTGCCATTTAAGGCGGGCTGATGATGAAATGCCAGGACATCCAGATGATGAGATTAGCTGTGTGTCTGGAGACTGGAGGACCTTCAGAGCCACCACAGGATTATAGATACTTAAAGTAAATTATCTGTTTTATATTATATGTTTCTTCATATTATAACTGTTTAGCATTTACATTTGAAGTGAAAATACAATGAGCGTTCATTGTATTTGATCTGAGTGGAAGAAGAAAAGAGCCTTCCTAAGGCTATTGTAGAGTCTCTTTCTGCTACAACAATACGATGCTCGAAATATTTACAACTTCACAGTTGCAGTCCAGATTATTCTGCACGTACATCACTGACTTTGAATAAATAAATGAATGACCAGTTAATTTATGATACCTGAATTTAAAAGGAAATAAAAAGAGCCATAGAAGCAACGAGAGATGCATCAGATGTTTAATCTGCTTCTCTCTGTCTTGATTTTCTTCTGACTTTATCTTTTTGAAGCACTTTGGGAAGAATCTGCTGAAAGCTCTGGACCTCAGGCTTCAGTGGGTGAGACAGGCAGAGAGAGACAGACAGAAACCTGTGGGGAAGGGGGGTGCATGTGTGTGTATGTGTTTGGGTGAGGGGGGTGGTATTGAGGGATGGGGGATATTTTCTGGAGTCTTAATGGTCAGTCTGTCCCCAAAGAGACTGGCTCAAATGTCAGGTCAGCTATGAAGTGACCTCCATCCCGCTCGCTGTCTTTATCCTCTTATTGTGTGTGTGTGTGTGTGTGTGTGTGTGTGTGTGTGTGTGTGTGGGCACAAAAGTTGAATCATTTTTACGTGAACCTCATTTGAAACAAAATGATTTATTATTTTTTTGTTTATGAGAAGATATTATTTCTTTATGGAAATTCCTTTGTTTCGAATCGCTTCCATGTTGCAGCCATGTTGCTGAGGTGGGCGGGGCTTTGACTCTCTGCTCTGAGCTGATATGGTCATGGAACCATAATCTGTTTCAATTCTTCAAAGGGTTGAGAATGCAAATTAGCCGATTTGCTAACTCTGGTACATTCACATTGATGTTAGCGATGAAGGTGCACTGTCCCCTATAACTGAGCACATAAGTGGGTGAGAAATTGAACAGGCAGATTTAATGTCCTACTTGAGCAAAAATTATAAGTGTGAAATAAGAGGAGTCATAGTTGCCGATACTGCTGCAGTGTCTCGAGTTTGAATTTATCTGAACACCTTTATCACATCTTAATTCTCTTTTTGTCCTGATATTATTCTCCTGCAACAAAAGGAGAGAAAGAAATTGTGAAATAAGAGCATAAAGTCACATAAAATGAGCTCTAGCATTGTTAGAGTTTTGACCTTCACAAAGTAGTCCTGACGTTTTCAGATAAACCCCCTCAACTCAGTTCTGTTTTACTGTGATTCTACTGTTTCTACTGTTTGCAGGTAAGGCGCTGACTTTCCTGCTGCTGCAGCCCCCCAGCCCCAAGCTGCCTCCCCACAGCACCATCCGCCGCACCGCTATCGATCTGATTGGCCGAGGCTTCACCGTCTGGGAGCCGTATATGGACGTGTCAGCGGTGCTCATGGGACTGTTGGAGCTCTGCGCTGACGCCGAGAAGCAGCTGGCCAAGTGAGTCCACGGGCGCACAAACTCAAATGTTGCTGTTATTGATAAATTACAAACATTATCAATTTCCTATCCTGAAATATAAATATATATAAAGAAAACCTAAGAGGAAATATTTGTTAGAAATCAGAATTTTGTAGGTGGAAGTAAACAAGCTGTGGCATCTCACTTGTAAACGTGCAATGTTGTAGTGAATTTTGCTTTTTAATTGCTTTTGCCAAGAAATACAGTATGTCCAAGAGATCCTGTAGGACCTGCTATTTGTTGGAATATAATAATCAGATGCCACTGAAACAATAGTTATACCAAATCTAGATATAAAAGAACTTGAGAAAATGACTTGAGACTTGACTTTAGAGTGGCTTTGACAAGACTTGAAGCAACATTATGCAACTATTTTACCTTAAAATAACAGCTTCAAAATCATTTTGATGGTATACTGACTTGTAATAGGGAGAATGGAGCCTCTTTCATTCCCACTCCGAGACATGAATGCCTGTTCTTGCACTATGTAACATGGGTTGAGTGGGTACGATATCGTAAGAGACCGAAGAAGACGTTGACAGAGGAAGCTGAGAAGAGAAAAAGAGAGAGTGACTGAGAAAAAGGCCGGACAAGAGTAAATCTCGAACTAGCTTTTAGTCGTTGCTGCAAGACAGACGCCAAGCCGGCCTTCTTGCTGTTGGACTAGTAAGTAATATTAGCTGGCTTGCTATGTCTTGTGTTGTTGTACTTGCTTGATGTTTGACTGTTAGCAAAGTTGTCGCCTCGCTAGTTTTTGATCATAAACCAAGTCAGCCCACCAAATCCAAATCCTTCAGCTTGTCAACAAATGCACATGTGCAGCTGTCCATGAGGGGGAACTGCACTCTGAAAACTGTAGAAACAAGACTTAAGTCTTTACCTGGACTTGTCTTGACTGACTTGACACGTGACTTGGACTTTGAAAGGACTTGGACTTGCCCCAAAATACTTAAAAACAGTGAAATTAAGTGATACAGAAAGATGTAAATACATACTGAACATAAAGACACTGGGGTCCAGCGCAGCCTTGCGTCCTCAGTTTCTGTTCAGGAACTGATTGGTTGATTCATTGTTGGTGCTTGTTTGTTTGACTGTTCAGTCTTCCCTCTCAGATTCCATAGTTCAGACAAGAGCCTGCTTATAGATACAAATATATGCACACACACACACACTGAGGCATTATAGAGCTGACACACTGAGTTATGGAAGCCAGGTTGTAATCTGATTGCAGGACATTATGATGATGTAACGATGTCTGCGTTGCTCTGACATGTGAGTCCTCTGCCTGTGTTCATGTGGCATCATGAGTTTTTTTTGTTTTTCTTTTTTTTTGCCTCACTAGCCACAGCACTTAAAATGTCATGCAATTTCCTCTTCCTCAGAGGATGAACCCTTTAGATTTTAATGACTAGTTCACCGTCCCTCAACTGAGATACAGGTTTATTGCTGGCACAAGCCATTCGGTGTAAAATGGTGTCGTCACAGTGATTTTTCCTCCCCAGACTGTAGCATTTGAAGGATTTTTCTAGGCCTGAAGAGGTAAAATTATCCAGTATTTCACATGAAAAAGCAAGTGTCAGAAAAAAATAAACATAACTGAAATATTTTTTTCTTTTTTATCCCTTTGATCATCTGGTAACTCTGGTAAATGTCTGTATGAAGGCAGATGTTAGGTGGATTCATCTGATCACATGATTTACATTAGTCACTGTAACTGACTGCTAATCCAGTTTGACTTGCTGAGTTGACCCAGTCAGAAGTTGGTGTTAGACCACAGATGTTGACAGCAGCAGAGTCCGCCTCACTTCCTGGACCATCAACATCACAATCAGCAGAGAGGAGGTCAAAGGTGATGGCTGCCTTCATACAGTCATGGTGAGGCTGTGGTTAAGTTAATGCAGCATTTTGTATGAGTGAAGGTCAGAGGTCACAGAGGGAAGGTAATTCTGTGGCATGTTCTCATGTGGCACAAAGGACTACGTGTATGTGTATGTGTGTGTCTTCCTCCCTGCTGAAATCTAACTGGACAACATGCGTTGATCCTATTAAGGCTGAAACTCGAGCTGAGTCAGTCTGGTTAAATGAGTATAGATATGTCTGCTGCCACTGTGTGTGTGTGTGTGTGTGTGTGTGGAAGAGAAGACAATGCAATTAAATTTTAGTGGAATACATTTTAGTAGAATAGAAAGTGAAGAGAACTTGAGACATAAAGATTCTCGCACAAAATAGTAAACACAAGGAACAGTCTGGAAAACCAGACCTTATTTCTGTTAAATATGAACAATTAGTTGTGGATTTTTTTGCCTATTCATCACACCTGACTGATGATTAAATTAAGGTATTAACTGATAATGTGTTCAAACATTGTGATTGGAGTGGCTTTTTTGTTTGTTTTTGAATTAATTACTTATAACAGTTATGTCTGTTGATCATAGTGATCAATGGAAAGAAACGAGTTGGCACAAATAGACACATCACTCTACGCAGCACTAACTGAGGCCAAGATGCACCAGTTTAAAATGTTTTAACTTAAGTAAAAAATGTGCACCTATTCTGAAACTGTATGACTCCACTTCATGAACATACAGAGACAAGAAGACACAGGAGAGAAACTGGAGGGAAAAAAGTTTGTGGAGTTCATGGTGAGTTCTGAGATCAGTACATAAACAACACACTCTACACACATGTGATTGATGGTACATTGCTAGCTGCACTGCACAAACAGTCCAGTGGCCAAATTCTTAGGAATAACACTGGCCAATATTTGCTTTGCATTCTGTCTGAATGCACCCAAAGCCCGTTGCATACTTCTCGTGCTGGGCTCTGCAAACACGCGAGCATGCCTCCCAGAATTTGAAACAACGCAGTCCGTAGCCACGCCGACTGTGTGCGGCTCTTTGTTGATGATTGGCTGGTTGGTCTGTGGCGTCTTCGACCCAATCACTTCCTTTTCCACCTTCTTCCAAAACTGATTGTTAATCAGATAACCAACGGATTTAAAAAGACTAGAAGAACAAAAAAGCAAGAAGAAAACAGCGCTCGTGTTGCACAGCAATTGTAAAAGGTTTAACTAAGAACCGTCACATTCAGATTTTCCTGTTTTCTTCACACACGCACACAAACACGCACACACACACACACACACACACACACACAGATAGAGTTTATGACAATGTATAATTAATAATGTGATGTCTGCGGGTGTGTGTTGCCTCCTGGTGCTGAAGTAAACGGCACGAGAGCTGATCCATGAGACACAATCATCAGATCAGTACATTACAATAAAGAGGGAGATAATACATTAATACACACACACACACACACACACACACGTGCACACAGTCTGTTTCAGTATTCCTTCCCTGGTCAGTTTATACTGTAGAAAGAGGAAGAAAGAGGGAGAGTGTGAAATGTTGAATGCATCACTGGCTAAAAGGGAGTGCTTGCGCACGCACACACGCGCACACACACACACACAATAAGAGGATAAAGACAGCGAGTGGGATGGAGGTCACTTCATAGCTGACCTGACATTTGAGCCAGTCCTCTACAAGCACGCGCAGTTTATTTCCATGCAGCTGACTTGCAGTGAGGCTCTTGTCCCTGATACACCCAACCAGTCGTCAATACACTCCTTGCAGAGTTGCTTGTGTGTGTGGGTGTGTGATAATCCCTTTTCAATGGGCAGAGATTAGAAAAAAACTCACACATTTTATGCTTTCAGACACACAAGCCAGTAAAAAAATAAACCATACACCTTAACCAACCTGCACTGTGCGTGCATGCGTGCGCCTTACACCTGCAACACAGAATTTTCAAGGCACCCATTTTTGGAGGCAAAAGCCCCTTTCAGACATACATAGGTCATCATATAAACATGACAGTTTTACATGTCTGGTCTCATGTCTGAATAAACTTTTTACATAAAGGTCTTGACGGTAATCTGAGACCTTTCTGTAAACCTTCCAACACTGCACAAGTCTGAATTGAATGCCATCACGTTAACATAAAGACTACAGCAGCACAAGGTAAAGCATGCATATAGAGAGATCACACATGTTCTTCTGCCTTCTTAAGCTCACTGTAATAAATTGATCACTTAATTATCATCTTATGCACAAATGTCAGATCAGTCTATAACAATGATGGTATTATTGGTTTGTTTTTTCCTTTGCAGTGCTGTACAGCCACAATGCTATCAGACATGCTATAAAGCTAAAAAGTAATATTAATACAAGTGGGGAAAAAGAGAGGAAGAACGAAAGATACTGGTAACTGCAACATCAACATATACAGCATTCAGAAAAAATAAAGTGTTTGTGGTAGTGAAACATGTTGCTCATGCCAGTGTAAATATAAGTGTTATTGTTTTATGTATTAAAATTGTATACAAAATAGATTTTTATGTATTAAAAATAGATTTTGACACCATGCCCCTCTCACCTCAAGATTAGGTTATCTCAAATTAATACACAGTGATACCCTGGAGCCTTTGGGGCCCCCGAGGGTCATGGCCATGGGTCAGTTGCCGGCTTTGCACGGTTGGTGATCCAGTGGTGATGTCAGCTGCATGGATAATGTTAGTAATATCCAGGAAAACACTTTACATACAGTACGTGAGAAAAAAGGAATTATTTGAGAGTCCCAATTTAATGTGGTGTCATGCTATGCTTGTGCACTGTCAGACTTGATAAAACAGGCAGCGGAATTCTCTAATAAATTATGAAATTTATGAGAAAAGTATCAGTGGATTCACTGATTCACTGTGAGAAGTGGTGGCAAGCATTTCACACGCTTGTCATTAATTAAGGCCTACAACTTCACAATAAGTTTGAAAGTCCATCACTGATACAGCCTGTGAAAGAACAGAAATCACTCTTCTTTGTTGGTACCATGACTTTTCAACTCACCGCTGTTCTACTGCATTAAGACATCTCCCTCTATGGCCATGTGAAAATAAACAAGGTACCACTTGTTAATAAGAAACCTGTGGAATTGTTGAAAAAGGCCTCTGAAACTTTCAAAACGTCAAAATTCCATCTGTAAATCAAGAGTGTAACCTCATCAAATGTCCTATAGTGGACTGGAATTTAAAGGCCTCTTGCTGACCTGTTGATGTTTCCCTCTCTGCTCTCATCCAGTCAGAGTGTGATGTGTTTGTTGTCACCACCACAGAGATAAATGCATGTTTTAATATGTGTGTGGGATAGAGAATATAGTATTTGACATGCAGGGATAAATGCATCTCTTTACATTTTTGAAAGATTGCATTTGTCATGCAGAGGTAAATCAATGTTTTTTTGTGTGTGTGTGTCGTGCAGAGATAAGTACATGTTGTCACCATGGATGTCGACTCATCAACACAACAGGTTGTTTTCACCACAGAAACACAAAACAATGATCAGAAAACTCCAGGTCACTTCTCAGAAAAAATATTGTCAGTTTTATTTTTGAGAAAATAAAGTTCTTAAACCAGCCAGTACATCAATCAGTAAGTAAGAAGAACTGGGCAAGAATGTACACAATAATTGTGTGTACATTGCATGCATACCGTCATAAATACATGGCGGTATGCATGCAGCCGCAGAGCAGATGGCAAGCACGTTGGTGCGGGCACCATACTGAGCCCTTGAACCATTCAAGGTCAAGTCAGCTATTGAACCAGTCAGTCAGTAAACCATCCAGTTACTCAGTCAGCAACTCACTGAGAAATACAGTTAGTCAGTAATACCCCAATTAGACCGACACAGTGACTTGGATCAAACCTGTGTCGGGGGTCTGTCTGAATGGGTCAGCGCGCATCAGCGGACCCTGCTTCAGGACCCTCCTCCCGACCAGGGATGGACACAGGTCAGACGCTGCTCAGCTTTGGCAAAGTAGCGTTTCTGTACGGAATGGATATTCATTCAGCTACTTTTAAACTTTTAACCGACATGAAGAAAAGAAGAAAAGAACGAGTGAGAGAAAGAAAGGAAGAGATAGAAATGGAAAGTGCGCATGTGTTGGTAATCAAGGGAGAGGGAGTGTGCATATGGACAGGAGAAGAGCTCAAGTTAAGTTATCTGGTAATTGTTGGATGTAACGGTATAATTCTCTGTTTATCGGTGAAGTGTATGGAACTACACTGCAGACTGGAGTCTCTGCTAGAATGGTGACAGTAGCCTCAAATTATGGTCAAGTAGACCCACATCATATGTGCGTCTGCTGTCTGTAAGGGGTATAAATGAGCACAGTAGTCAGTAACCCAATCATTGGCAATAAACCGCTCTGTAAGCCTGCCGGTTAGTAAACCATCCGGTTACCCCGTCTGCAACTCATTGAGCAAAACAGTCAGTAAACAGTCGTGTACACACACAGGTTTCTTGCAGCAGTGACTCTCATCATGTGACTGAGGTTATTCACCCCTACCTCACACACAAAAATCAATACTTTCAATCCTTACTCTGTGTGTGTGTGTGTGTGTGTGACTCTGTATTGACTGGATAATGCCAGCGTGAAACTGACTGTGAATGCAATCATGTTGCCAGGTTCACACACACTGAACCCTGTGAGTGTGTGCGTGTGTGTGTGTGTTTCATTGTCAGCTCCACATACTGTAAATTCATCAGAGTTGAATTATTTCAATCTGAACTCATAATCCAGTTCACTTTATTTAGTGTAATATAGTTTTACTTTTTACTTTTTATTATGAGAAATTACTAATTTTAGTTTTTGTTTAGTTTCAATTTTACTTTGTGTTTGTGTGTGTGATGTGTATTTGGCACAGCGCAGTAAACCCAGAGTGTACATAAAGCGGCTATAATCGATATTTTTATAATAACAATGTATCAAATGACAATGTGAAAACAATGTGGCTGTGAAAGGGGTCGCTCATAGTGATGAACCTAGAGAGAATTACCACCTGATTCTGCAGCTCTCTTCGGCTTTACAGAGCTTTATAGTGAGTTTCAGCTCATTGTTTATCTGTCCAACCCACACCTTTACTGTTTGGGTTCCCTCTTACCGCTCTCATGGTGTAATTCTTGCTGTTTTCAGTGAAAAAGCTCTAAAATCCCACTGTTCACTACCTGCTCAGCAGCAAACAGCAAATAGACACAGTTAGAGAGGAGCTGGTGAACATAGTGGAGCATTTAGCAGCTAAAGAGCCAGATATTTCCCTCAGGAGTTGGTGGAGACCGAAAACAGCTAACAGAGAGGGAACACTGGACTGACATTCATCAGGTGACACAGACACCACTCCACATGAATGATCAAGTTGCTCTGTAACTGCTGGATGTGTAAAAAGGCAACATTTTGCTAACAAGTTCACCATATCAACTAAAAAGGTGATGATATGTCAGTGTTCAATTGTTTTTGCTGCCCCCAAGTGACCATAACAAAGTCAGTTTTTTGCAGGTTTAAGTGCTAAAATAATTAGACACTTACTCAGTCAATTTATAGAAAATTCATTGATGGCAATTTTCATAATTGACTATTTATTTAGTCATTAAGTAAAAGTGCATTTCCCGAATCCAGCTTCTTTATTGTGTGGATTTACAGTTTTTCTCTTTTGCACATTGTTCTCTTTGGGCTGTGAGACTGTTGGTCAGACTAAGTAAACAGTTTCAAGGCATCAGTCTGGAAATAACATACCATGCCATTTATAGATCAGTAATTCACATACCTGTAATAGAGTTTATATTTTACTATGTCCTCAATAATAAACATATAATTGAATTTATACATTTCCAACTATGTCATTAAACTGAACATTATAAACTTGGTTGTTGTATTGAATTGCAATAGATTGCACAGGTGTACCTAATAAAGTGGCCACATATAGTTTTAGCTTTGTGTGTGTGTGTGTGTGTGTTCTCCTATGACAGTAATAATAATCCAGGTTATTTCATTACATGTTCTAAACGTTGGTTATTAACCTCAGTGGTTCTCAGTACAATTAGCTCCTTGCACTCCTGCTGTCTTATATCAACATCGTGACTGTTTCCAATTACAGCCACTCCTCTAAATGAAATTAAACATTTCAATATTGCTGATATATTGCCAATATATTACCAGTATTAATTACAGGTTCTGTAGCTGTGATCTGTAATCAGAGGAGATGAATCGTTAAGCTCGGCCGCCCGTCCACCCATCACTCCCTCTCTCTCCCTCCCCAGAGTCATTTCTTAACAAGGTGGCCTCTCTCGCCCCCTCTCTCTTTCTCTCTCACACACACACACACACTCAGAGGGGTGTGTGGCCAGCTGTTAGGGTGTGTGTGTCTAATTCCTGTTGCATTGTGGGAGTCCATTATGCTGTCGTCTGGTGAATGGCTCCCATTGACTCGGCCTTGACATTATAAGCTGCCCGCTAATCTCTTCACTCCATATATTAGTAAAGCTCTATCTCTCTGCCGCTTCTCTATTTTATTTCATTTTCTTCCTCTTGCTATAAAATTGTCTATTTAATTGCCTCCCTCTTTAGATCATTATAAAATCTCTTTAAAGGATAAGGCTGGTGATATTCTATATTTTTCTTATTGTCAACAAATCCCATGAAAAGACCAAAACCAACAATGAATGTATCCTACTAACAACTATTGTTTGTGTATCAGAGCCTGATATATCTTATTCCTCTGTGCCATAGAGATCCATTGTTGTCCAAAAACACATCAATGAGCCACACTGCTGCACTCAGTGACGTGTTCCTTCATTACCATGAACACACACTGTAGTTTATTTTGACTCAATCCCACACACACCATCGTGCTACTGTAAATACTCACTAGAGCACCAAATGTGGATTAATCACAGCTGAAAAAAGCCCCCAACAAACACACTCTTTACCAAAGGTGTGGACTCGGACTCGCCTTTGGACTTTAACACCAGTGATTTTGTGACATCACTTGGACTTTAGCCGTTTTGAGTTGGATGACTTGAAATCCTCCCCAAACCAAAGATTTTAAATTATGCCACAAAACAGTGTGCAGCAAATCATACACTGAATCAATCCAACAGCAGCTAATCAGGTCTGTCAAACAGACAGACAACAGATGATCCCTCTAAATATCACATCCAGATGTAAAGACTTTGCTGTAGTCGACAAAAAATAGAGGGCAACATGCAAAACCTTCAGCTTAGAAATGACAAATAACATACCAAGGTGCACCTGATCAGTTTTATTTTGAAAGTTAAAAGGTTTATTTGAAAGTAATGAACACAAATTTTAAAATGTCTTAATTATTTCTGTAAATGTATTGCTGCTGTTTAAATTTTTAAATGGCAACACATTTAGTGAAGGGTGCATAATGACTTGTTCAGGACTCGAAACATAAATCTTAGGACTTTGACTTTACTGGGGACTTCCTAGACTTGACTTGAGTCTCACTTATGACATACAAAACCATGACTTTGTCCTACCTCTGTTTTTTACTCCCCGTTTGCTAAAAACTACAGGGCTGTTTTAAGAAATTACTGAGCCTCACAAGCCTTAAACTTGTTTAAATAAAATCTATCATACTAAATGTTTCTGTCTGTATTTTGGATTAAAACAATTATTTTTGGTCATTTGAATGAACCCTCTAACACTCTCTCTCCACAGTATTACCATGGGTTTGCCCCTGAACCCGCCTGCAGATTCTGCTCGCTCAGCCCGCCACGCCCTCTCTCTTATCGCTACTGCTCGGCCACCGGCCTTCATCACCACCATTGCACGAGAGGTGAGACTGAACTGAATCTTCACATACATCCAAACAGCAGCTTCAAAAAGTCATCAGCCAGCACATTTTTACATGCAATGTGTTTCTGTAACCTAAGTTAAAAGTCGGTTGAGTTTTAAATTGAGTTTTTAATCAAATAAAGTAGGAATGTAACTTAAGTTAGTCCTTCTAGTACAGAGTTGCCTCTTTTGGTTTGCCTAGACAGTGTTTCCATGCTGAGCTGTGGAGGAGGGATACTAACACAAAGAGGGAAATTTATACTAAAGAATATAACTTTGGAAGATATGCACTCAGACTGCTGAAGCCTCATATTAACTTCAGATAGACTTTGGAATATCATTTTGCACAGAGATAGGACAGTGGATTTTGTTACTGGCTAGTATAAACAGAAGGAATGCTTACAGCACAGAAACTGTTTCAATGTACAGTCAGTATGGGCACCTGACTATTGTTTTAAGACAGACTTGTAAAATTGTGAACCTATTCTTTAAGTGAGACTGTATTTTATGTTGGCAAAATTCTCGTACGGTCGCTTGTGGTGATACATTTAATATTTGAAAACTTTGTTAAATGAAAACAACATCTTTGTTGAAAAACATTTATATTTCTCAGAGTAAGGTATCGAAAAATGAATTCTTTTGGTATCAGTACCAAAACTCAGGTATTATATTGACAGTAGTATTTTAAAAAATTCAAATAACATATTTAGCTAAAGCATGCGCTTACCCACTCTGAAATCATGCACATCCAATTCAGGAACTAAATTACTAATTAACTAAACAGTATGTTTCTATTTGTGTCATATCTTTCTCATACTCTTCCTCCACTAATAACAGTTATGCATATGTATTTTTGTTTTCCAGGTTCATCGGTACAACGCAGCTCAGGCGAACTCTCAGTCGCAGCAGAACGTTCACACCACCACTCTGGCCAGAGCCAAGACTGAGATACTGCGAGTGATTGACATCCTGATAGAGAAGATGCCTGGAGACGTTGTGGATCTGCTGGCTGAGGTAAAAGTTATTACATATCAGATGTTATTTTGCTAATTATGAAGACGGCAGTCTCCACAATTCCAGCAAAGACGAACCGCTTCCATATTTGGCTTTTATAAAATGGTTGCCAACATCTCTGAAGAATGTTGAATTCATTTTCCAAAAAAATTAATTTTTCAAAAATAAAAAAAACCCCTATCCATTATGGAAAATTTCACCTCATACTACTCCTCCTCTCTCTCCTCGTCTCCTTCTCTCCTCCTTCCCTCTCCTACATGCCATCTCCTCCCTCTCCACCTCCTCTTCTTTAGGTGATGGATATCATCATGTACTGTATTGAAGGTTCTCTGGTGAAGAAGAAAGGACTTCAGGAGTGTTTCCCTGCTATTTGCAAGTAAGTGTGTGTGTATGGGTTACATGGTGAGTGCCAGTGGCAATCGCCGACTAGTTTGTCCAGACGGTGGAGCGGCAGCCAAAAAGCCAGCCTTGTGCTAAGGAGTCACTGACAGGACTACGTGGGAAGCAGAATGTGGGTTTGTGGCCAGCTCTAGCTCTTTGCTGCCCATTAAAGTAATCACTTGAACATACACAACATGACATTTTCAAGAAACTAGACATACCAATGTTTGATTGAACCTAATTCCAAGATAGGCCTTTGCCCAATCCAGATCCTCAAGTGAAGCCCTGACCCACTGGGCAATCTGGCTGACCCTACTGGCTGTCAGAAAGTCACTTCAGCGAAATGTTAACCCCCCAGGTGCTCAGTATTATTGGCCAGACATAAACATGTTTAAACCAAGTGGCTTCTTCATGAACTGAGGATCATGGGGAATGCTGATAGTTTGGCTGAGGGGGGGGTTCAAACTTTGTTCAACCATTCGACAAGCCGACAAGCACATCTGTTGCAGCACCTGGGGACAGCTGTGCAAAATTCTGGTCCATTGGGTCATCTGCTTTGGCATCCCCATCCCCATTTTCCAAGTGTGGCTTTTCCTTGTAAGAATTTGGATTTTGTATGCAAATGTACATTTTAAGATAGTGTCGGTTTATCTTTATGCAATCATATTTTCTAACTACTATACTTAACAGACATACTGTAGTACATTAGTTCTTGGTTTAGTTCTTGGGAAGCAATGGTAACACAGCATGATTGTTAATGCTTTGTCTCTTGAAACCTTTCTTTGCTAAATTGCTAGATGATGCCCAGTTGAATGTTAATGTGTTAACGTGTGTTTGTTGTCCATTTGTTCAGGTTCTATATGGTTGGTTACTGTGACCGTAGTCACCGCATCGCCGTCGGAGCTCGCCAGGGTTCAGTGGCCCTCTACGATGTTCGCACCGGAAAATGCCAGGTACATTGAAAAGCACACCGCTCATCTCATCAGTTCTGTTGTTTGATGGCAACAGGAAGGAGAAAAGCAGCTGATTAGTTTGTGACTGACACCAAAGTCAAGCTTTCGCCTGCTTGCCAGTTTTATCCATCCTTCCATTTTCCATGTATCCATCCATCCACTTGCACACCAATCATCGCCATCCATCCATCTGCCCACCAATCTAATGTATCCATTCATCCATCCATCTGCCCATCCTTTCATTCTCCCTTCCATCCACCCTTCATTCCCTTGCTCTATCCTTACATCTTCTGCAACCTTTCCAATGTGTTTATCCACCCATGTTTACCTTCAGTCTTTCATACATTCATCTCTGTCCCTCCTTTGCTTTATCATCTATCCATCATTCATCCATCCATCATCCATTCATCCATCCATCATCCATCCATCCATCCATTCAATCAGTGCTACATCCATCCATCCACCAATCACTGAAATGATCATCTACTGTATTAATCCATCCATTTCTCCATCATTTTGTCCATCTAACTCCGTCAAATGTTTCCACACCTAATTTTGAATTTTTCTGTCCATCAATGAAAAGGACGTATTACCTCTAATGACAAGAGAGAAGAGGAAGAGATGAGAGGGAACAACAGGAGAGCAGTAACAAGGGCTGTAAATAAGGGGTAATTAGAAGGGAGGAGAAAAGAAGGAGAGGAGTTTTGTTGCCCTGACTAGTTTTTTTCTCTCAGTAATTGATTAATGATGAAGCAATGACTCTGTTAATCACGTTTTTGTCTTTGCACACATTTATGTTTGATTGTCCGTGATATTGTGTAGTGTATGTGTTTGTGTGTGCTACTTTCCTTTATGTTTGTGTGTATTTCTGTGTGAGTGTGTGTGTGTTGGTAATTTGCTACGTATTGATTTGCAGTAACCTGAGCAGTCTAGTCTGGTGGAGGGGGTCATTTATATCTGATAACAGCACTGGCCCCTGTTCACCCGACATTTAGTTTGATTGCGTGCGTGCGTGTGTGTGTTTAGGTGTTTGTTTGTGTGCACGGTGTAAAGACAGGAGACACTTTTCCTTAGTGTGTTATTTGCAGTAATTAACATTTAAAAGATAATGGCTTTGCAAGAATGGTGTGTGCGTGTCAGTGTGTGTGCTGGAACCATTTCAAGTGTGTCATTTCAAATGTATCTCTATCATCTTCATTAATAGTTCTGGGTATCTTTTAGATTTTATTAATTCTGATTCTAATTGATTCTGGTAGTTATTGGTACTTACTGAATAATGCCTCCACGTCTTGGCCAATTATTTCAACAAGAAAGAAACCAAACTATGTTGGAAGCAACTTTTTTAGCAGACTTTACTGCCATACAATTCTGTCGTAAGTGGCAACCAAATATCCTGTCAACAACAGACAACATTATAGTCTGGTTATAATCCATAGCAACTCACTGTTTCTCATCCTTTCTGCTCAGAGCTATAATTACATCTGTGCAGTGTACAACAACAATCGTAAGGTTTTTAGCAAAACTATGAGCATGGCTTTTTGGATGGCAATGTCGGTTGATCGGTAGTTCCCATTTCGGTCCAGACTGAAATATCTCACAAACTATTTGATGGATTGCCATGTAACACATTTTGGTCCCCAGGGTATAAATCCTACAAAATTTGGTGATCCCTTGATGTTTCCTCTAGTGCTACAACAAGGCTGACATTTGTGATTCAGAATGAAATATTTTGACAACTAGTGGATGGATTCTATTGAAATCTTTAGATATATCCCTAGAGGAGGAATTATTATGATCCTCTGACTTTTCCTCCAGTGCCACCAGCATGTCAAAGTTTTCACTTATTCAGTGAAATATCACAGCATCTACATGATGGATTGGCACAAAGGACATGGGACATGGGCATTTGTCTGCACCTTTTTTGTCAGCAGGTCAGTTTTAAATATCACGGGGAGGAATGTTAAAACAAGAAACAGACTGAGGTGATTAGACATTTATAAAAATGTAATACAGCAGTGTGGGCATAGATCAAAACTCCAACATGGCGCCAATGAATATGACTACCTTACAGTTTCCATTGTATGGAAAAACACATGCGCTGTGATGTTGAATTAAGTTTTAGCCCCATTTTTTAGCTCATGTTTGTGATATTACTCCAAGCTATTGTATTGATGTGTGTAACACCGAGGTAAAATGAGGCATAGTATATCAAAGGTTTTCTGTCAAGAATTAATGAGCGAAATGAAACAGCATGTCTCTTAACAAAACTTCTTACTGTGAGACTGCTCCAAATCAAAACTCATTCCTAATCCAATCCTATTCAATATGATGGTAGTTTTATTTCTCTGTGATACTTCCATCCAAAATCTACTCAACATTCACCCCTGTAGACTTGAAATGTGGCATTACAAACTTTGTAGTGTCCTCCTTCACAGAGAACAGCAGCTGTCAGTTTGCCTTCATGACAGTTGAAATTAATTCCAAAGAAGATCAGTTCAGTTGAACTGCTCCTTATATAAACAATCAGTGTAAAATGTGTACTCTTAATGTAGTCTTAACTCTCTTAATGAGTAGGCAGATTTATTGCCCAATGAAACACTTTGATTTCCACCTAATTTAGGACAAGGCGAATCCAACCTCTTGTAATTATATGTAAGATCATATATTACTGATATAGTGGTGTTATAAGTTCTCGATTCTGTAGATCAATAGATAGAAAGATAGAAAATAAGGAGATTAAAAGGAGAAAAGCAAGGAGAGATGGCCTTGAAGAGGGATACTGGGTTAAAAGAAGGAAAAGAGGAGATATTAGAGGAGGGGAGAAAGGGGACAGGAAGGAAGGAAGCATAGAAAGAAGAGTATGAGGAGAAGAGAAAGAATGAGAGGAGAGGAGAGGAGAGGTATGGTTCAAAATCCGTGTGTGTGTGTGTCCAACCGTAGCTAGCTAGTCCCTGCATGACCATCTGCCACAGCTGTGAGCAGCCTCCGTGAACAGCCCTTTGTCAGCTGCATTACTCTGTGTGTGTGTGTGTGTGTGTGTGTGTGTGTGTGTGTGTGTGTGTGTGTGTGTGTGTGTGTGTCCAGCTGCTTGCTCTGCTTCTTTAACAGATTCTACTGAGTCTACTAATTGAACACAAAGAAACAATCTGACGCTCTGTAACTGAAGGTGTAGCTCTCTGCCTCAGAGTTAGCACCTCCCACTGTACATCCCGGAAGCCAACCAGTGTAGCTAGCCATAAACTGAAGAATCCCATATGCTTAAAATGGATTTCTACTTGATACAAGGGGTTAACTGCAGTCCCACCATAGATACCTATGGCATAGGTTTTGATTTATAGTTCACCGTCTGATGTCTGTTGATCTCACCACTACAACACAGATGGCTTTGCTAGATGTGTGTTACTAAGAGGAGAAGACTGCTGAGTCGTTCTTCAACTTGCTTAATGTTGCCAAAGCTGAGCAATCACAGTTCTTGCAGTCTCCACGTGACATCTCAGTAGCTGCTGTAGCCCTGACATTTAGTTAAATTTTTAAGGAAGTGCCTGTCAGCTATGGTGGCTACATGCACAGCTACACTGGAACCCCTTGATGCAGACCTAGTACACTGTCTGTACTCATTGTTCGCATTTTTAGCATTCCGTATTAAAACCAGTAGACTCTGTTAGCTATTACTGAATCAGTATCAAAACAGATTGACTGTAAACGGTGTAGGCTGAAGCCATTATTACACCTACCCTTTTTACAATACAAAATTAATCAAAATAATGAACAAGCTTCAAATAATGCAGACTAAAACAGCTAGTCATATACGCATGTATACCAGGGCTGCCAACGTTTCACCTTAGTTTGGAGTGAGATTCGGTATCTGTGAAGTCGGTGTATTTTAGGCCTTCTGTGACATTACTCACCATAGGGGTCGGGATCATCACTCCTCAGCCCCCAGGAATTTTGTTTAAAATGTTCAGCATTAATAGATGAAAAGCCAAATCAATAATCAATGATGAATAAGTATGGTTGATCAGCGTACTTGCCAACCTCTTGACATTATAGCCTAAATCGGGAGACCAAACCTAACCAGGGTATCTGGGGATCTTCCCCCAGAAAATGGTTAATTTCAGAGACAGTTTTCCTGCATTCTAGTGAATATAGGACGGGGGCGACGTACCTGAAATGGGCGGCAGCGTGTGCAGATGCAGCGGCCAGTAGCTCCATCAAGCTTTGCTACATTTTTGTTTTAATTTCTTATCTTTTTACCTTTAGCTTTGTTAGCATTCCCTTATTGAAACAACTTTACTTTGGTAAGAGTTTGACACAGCACTTAGCATGGTCATTAGCTTGGTTGGCATCCCCCTGTGTGTTATCACTGCAACCTGCTGCAATGCTATCTAGACCGGCAAGCAGGTACCGGGTCCCTGGCATAGCCTTCAAGGAGTATGAGGCCATCGTTGAATGGTGGCTAAACAGGTGGTTTAATACACATTTGTTTGTAAGCTTGGGCAGGCCCAGAGTCTTACCTGCAGTGCACACTGCCAGGATCTGCTCCAGCCTCGGACCATGTGACCTATGCCTCATTATGCAACTCAGTGTAATGAACACATTGATAGAAAGTACTTCAGTATGCAGTGTAAGGTTTGTGCGTTTGCCATTATTATAGCACTCCCTTATGGTGGATGCAGATACACTCAAAAATTGAATGGCACAACCTTCTGTGAAAAACTGTTCTGTTGGTTAACATAATTCTCATTTTAAGAGCTGTCAGTCTTAGTCATAGAGATGGAATAAGATAAGATGAGCCTTCTGTATGACACACACACGCACACACATACACAGCGGCGTCCCCAGGCGTCAGGTGTATTGAAGTACAGAGTGCTATAAATGGTTTCAGTGTGCTTCACTGCTCTATGATAGGCTGATTGATTTAGTAGGCAGTCCACCGTGACACGCACACCCACACACACTGATCATAATATATATTAAAGCATCAATATTTGATGCACATTAAACAGTTCTACTCTGCATCCTGTTTCTCTGTGTGTCTTGCTTTCTCTTTCTTGTTTTTTTTGTTCCTTTTCTTTTTTTTTGTCTTTCTCTTTCTCATCAGGTTTTCCTCAGGTCCTCAGAATGTCTTACAACATTTAAATGACCTCATCTTGTATTCTCCAATGCTGTAAAAACAGTCTAGTGCAGTAATTCAACAAGTCAAATTCAGTCACAGAGCTCTTATAATGTACTCTTGGCATGCTGTTCTTGAAGCCCTGCACTCAATCAATACATTTTCATTTAATGGTGCATTAATAAACTCATTACATTTTCTGATAAATAATTTTATTTCCTTATTCTGTCTTTAAATTATACATTTCTAATTACATTTTAAAATTGAATAGAAAAATAGATTTTAAAAATGTTTACTTAGGTGTCTGCCTATCATATTCCATCTCACATTTCATTTGTGTGCTGCTATAACATTTACAGTTTCCATTTCCATCACAATTTGAAGACATTAAAGCAGTGTGCCCCCTAAAAATGAAATGAAGTCCAGTCCACAGAGCAGCAAGAGGAGCTCTGATTGGCCAGATGTTTTGCATTAGCCAGAGCTGTGGTGTTGGCATGAATTGTGTGTACAACTGATGTGAAATTACATTTTTTTTAATCTGCTACAGCATGCATATCTGATCTGTAAATCACTTGTGCTGTGTTCTGTGCTGTGTTTTTGAGAAAAAAATCAGAAACCAAAGGGGATCGCATGAATTGGATGGAATACTGTTCCGGTATCTGTCTACATAGATGGAGACCTAATTTTGATACACCCAATCAAATCTTGCATAAAGCAGTAAGTAACATTCTATCATAGGCAGAGCAGATGGTCACATTGAGCCAGACAGCAGTCTACTACACAACACAAGTGACTTTGAACAACAACCCACATCAGCTTTCCTGCTAAAGTCTCCTTCTAACTTACAAACATGGACACACGTCTTGTGCTGCACCTTAGCTTCTTGAACAAGCAACCAAACAAACATTCACCAGGGAAAAGTGCACTGCAGACCTCAGTTTGCAGGCTAATTAGCTGCTCAGCTGCAGCACGTTAAACAACATGTAATGTGACTTGGGTCTGTTAATATGCTGGTGTGGTCCTTACTGTTCAATACCGCTAACAACGCTCTGTCTGCCCATGACATGTAGGCTACAGCATCAGTTTGCTTACTTTATCTCTCCTCTACGGTGTAACACTGGCACTCAGCCTGCCACCTGCTGTCAATCAAACACAGACAGGGTCACGCCCCTCCAGCCGGCTGAGACGAAAAGGAGCATTTCTGATAATTCCCCAAAGACCCTTTTTCCTTCTTTTAAAGTGTAACTACACCCTCAAATTCTGCTAGAATCCTCTCTCCCAGCATATTAAAAAAACGCAATGAGTGAGGGAACAACAACTGTAGGAGGCGTGGCCTCGTGGCTACGTTGTGTGTGGGTCAAGAGACACGGGGGAAACTGACTGACACTGATTAGAGGGTGTTAACTTTCTTTTTATATAAATTTCATGACATAGACGGGTCCCAACCAGTTGACTCTATGTCAGCATTGGCCTCGCAGGTTCAGGGCTGATTTGAAACCGTAGATGGCGTGTTGAGCCATTTTCAACCCATGAAATGCAGATTTTTATAAATTTGGTATGAAATGTCACTATTAACACCAGCATTGATGTGTTTCATCACGGTACAGTCATATTATTTAGTTTCCAGCTCAAAAAACATGTTTAAGTGTGCAGTACCTCTATAATAATAAAAAAACTATTACAATAGACAATAAACAATATGTTTAAAAAATATGGTGATATTATTTATGACTACAAAAAGGGATGAATAAATGGGATTGCAGTTGGACTTTAACTAAAGCGAAGGCTACAAGTATTTGGAATTTTGTCTCAGATATGAAGCAGCTGGTCACTTGAAGAATCTGAATCCTCTGCTCATTGGCTCATTGTCTGCAATGCCAATCAAAGGCACTTACAGTAATACAAAAAAAAAAAGAAATAGAAAGAAAGTCGGAAGTATATGTCGGAAGTATCAAGTGCCACTTGCAGATCAGCCTGGCAGCTGTTAGCAGGTTAGTTGATCCCCAGCAAGACACTAAATCCCAAATTGGTTGCTTTCGACAAATGCATCTGCCAAATGAATGAAATGAATACGGATTTTAAAACAGTCTTTGAAGTTCAGTTATCTATATCTTAAAAACTGGATGTTGGTGCCCACTCTATTGCACTTTTAATCATTTTGCCTTCAATGATAGTAGTGATAGGAAATGTGATTTGGGATCTCGCCAAAGACAAAATAATGGAGACTGACAGAGGTGAAGGATGGAAAGAAGGTTTTTAAAAAAAAGGCATCATGAGGAGGTAAAAGAGGTAGACAAGGATGAAGGCTGGAAAGAAATCAAAATTATTCAGTTTTTTTCTCAGCCAACACTGCTGGAATCTAATAGGATTTCCCCTAAAAGAAGGGGGGAGAGAACGAATTAAAAAGATGAGATTTTCATTTCATTGCGTTACTATTTTTTTCTGCCTTAATCGCCACAGACGAGTTATTATTTCATGGTCTGGGCGCCTGAGGCAACGCGTCTTAATCGCATCTGGAGGTGAGAGTTTGTAATCCCAGTCGCAGGCAGAGGCGGGGTGGGGATTTCTGGGAGGGCGTTTATTGCGTTACACACCCTGCATCTGGTAGGACAGTTTATTGCGTTACACACGGCGCAGCGTTGTTTTATTTTGTCCCCTGAGTTCTGGAGGCAAATGGCAGCATCTGTTGGACCAGAAGCTGCTCCTCATCTGATGGAATTATCTAGTCCAAACCAAACACTTACTGTCAAGGAAAATCTGGGCGGCAAAACAAGTTTTTCTGAGACGCTTTGATGAAATTTCAACAAGGACCAAAATTTGTTCTTCATCTCTTCTTTATCACAAAACAGAATTTATTGAAGTCTGGGAGTGAACCTTAAGCTGCTGCAGTTTGGATTCATCAGCAAGAGGAATCTTATGGAAAACTCAAGTTTTGCTCTCATTTTAGCTACCATGGGTGATGAGGAATGATGTGGAGTTGCTTGAGGGTTGGTTTTTGTTTTTGTTTTTTTCGTTAAAAACACTTTGATACTGTAAAGTGGCTATTTGTTCCAGTCTGTTTTTCATCTGTGAAAAGGTTCTATAAAACTTCAATAACACTGCTTTCATAAACTGATGAATTGTGGTACAATTTTGGGCCATACAGAACAACATACACATTCACGTAAACACTTTTTATCACATAGTGCCCTTCAATAACAAACCACTAACACCAAAGCATGGCATGAAAACCCTGGAATATTATAACATTCGGATACATATTCCAGACAGGAAAGTAAGAGAATATAAGGGAAACCAAAGGAAATCAGTTTGCATTCAGCAAAATGAATAAAGCAGGAAGAGTTCAGGTTGCTTGGAGTGCATGGTGGAAAAGTCACAGGCCTCTAGTTTCATGGAGGTGTGGTACAGCAGTATGCTGGCAGAGTCACCAGCAGCAGCAGTGCAAAGCCAGCGGTAACAAAAGACTCATCATAGAACTTAATCTGTAAAAATTCAGTTCAGTGTTGAGATAGGTGTGGGATTAGGGTTGGGGGAAAAAATCAATTCACTTAAGTATCATAATTCTTTTTGTATTTTCACAATTATTAATCAATTTTGTGATTCTTGAATCGATATATATATTTTTTTTTTTTTTTAAAGATTTGTGTTTTTGGCTTTTCTGCTTTATTTTCTTCAAACATATATTTGTCTTTCTTTTTAATTCCTTTTACTTTAATGTTGTGTTGCTTTTGTATATTTATCTGCACTGATAAATATATTATTGTTTCGCATTTCTCTTTTCCTCCTTTGCATCAATTAGAATGACATTTATTGTTGTTTGGTTCTATCTTCAGTTTGTTTGTTTCTTTTAATTTCTTTTAAAGGGTAGAGAGAGAGGGGATGAAATGCAGCAAAGGGCCAGGACCATATTCGAACCCTGGCCGCTACCCTTATTATATATTAATAAAATATATTAATAATATTTTATTTACCACTTTTATATGCATTATAGCAATGATACTGCTGAAATAAAACTCGGAAAGACTGACTGACATGTGCATTGTTTTTGGAAACATGACTCATGATATACAGTCTCAAGTGTATGATTCAACTTTTAGTGTTAAAAAAGCAATCAAAACATAATATCGAATTGCAATATCTGTAAATCACAATACTTAAGAATTGCAATACATATCGAATCAGCACCAAAGTATCATGATAGTATTGAATCGGGTTGTGACTGATGAAGCCTGTCTGACTGTCCATCTACTGTACCTTGACATGCACTGTAGTGTATTTCCCATCAGGCCTTTCAGTCACTTTTCAGTCAATTTACGAGTCGTTTGCAATGTGGAAAAAGACCTCATCCCTTATGATCTCCTGTTTCCATTCATATCTGTCTTATCACTCACAGCAACACCATCCTCCCACACACACTTACACACACAGCTCAGCACTCCTTTATGAACTGAACATTTACACAGTGTAGCTCTTCTGTTTTTAATAAGTGGAACTAATGACATTGTCACGAGGCAGAACAGAGATCAGTTTTATCTAAAATTATCTGTTTTCATACAAAGCACTTTATAAGCTGCAATTACTAATTAAATATAATATATGTATATGTTTATTACTAAATGTAGTAGTACTGTAACATAGCAGTACGTTGGGTGTACTGTATACTGACTTAAAGTTGTTGTTGTATTCATATTTGGTTATTTCCCTTTTCTTTTCCAGGGACTGTTTCTGTGGTACAAAGCATTTACAATGAAAACTGTTCACCTGTTTTTTTTAATTATTAGTATTTTTATTAGTTTTCCTATTAATTTACTTCTGTTGATTCACATGTTTACCCAAATCATTTTTTACAAGGAGGGAGGTTCCCGTATTCTTAGTTTTTTTCTTCTTTGGGAGTTTTTTCTTCACTGTATTCGACCCAAAACCTGATTTTTATTACACAGACACAGTAATATGAAAGGAATCCCTTCACCAAATCATTCGCTGATGAAAACCGTGCCTGTAAAATTCAGAAGAATCAGTTTGTACAAGAGTTTTCATTTAGATATCTGAGGAGTTCAGCTCCTGTAAAAAGCTCATTTGATTTTTAATAGTGTCCTCTCTCTCTCTCTCTCTCTCTCTCTCTCTCTCTCTCTCTCTCTCTCTCTCTCTCTCTCTCTCTCTTTCTCTCTCTCTCTCTCTCTCTCTCTCTCTCTAGAATATCCACGGTCATAAGGGTCCGATCACAGCAGTGTCATTCGCCCCAGATGGCCGTTACCTGGCAACATACTCCAACGCCGACAGCCACATCTCCTTCTGGCAGGTAAATGACACACACATTCACACACAAATACAAATGCATACTGACTACATTTGTTTCTCTCACTCTCTTATGACTTCTCTGTGAAGTCTTAAAGGGTTTAAAAGATTGAGTTTTAAGGCCTTAGAAAGTTTTAAATTTGATATTTTTTCTGGTTTAGTAAACACAGTTGGATTTATGCCGTTTATGTCACAGAGACACTGATAGTTTCACAACTTTCATCAGCTGGGTTCACGCAGAGAAAGCTTTGGATTGTTTGGTACTGATCTTTTTTTCCTACTCCCTATTTAAGTTTTTAAGCATGTTTTATGTCTATGTTTTTAAGTTGGTCTGAAAGCAAATTCCAGCAGCTTTTTGTACACAAACTCACACCAGTACAAATACATTTCTACTGAGACTTAATCTGACTTTAATTTTTGTTCAGATGAATCATTACACACACAAAAATAATTATTTAATCACATTACCAAGCATTTTTTTTACTAACAGAAAATTGTAGAAAGTATTTGCATATTTGTTTTAATTCGATTGCACAATGAAAAATCTACAGATAATCTTTCAGACAGTGATTAAAAGAACTTTAAAGCTCTGTTTCTCTAGGAAAAATAACATTTGCAATGAAGAGAAAATCAAGGAATACAAAGTATTGACTTAAATAGTGTGTGGGCAAGCTGTGCACTCTTAATCATTTGTTGTTTTTTATCTTTATTTTACTTTTTTACACATTTTGATGCTTTCCTCTGGCTTTTTATATTTCATTTTATTTTATTCTCATTTATTCACTTGTTTATCTTATGCTTTACATACAAAAATCGAATAAATAAATAAGTAAATAAGCAAATAAAGGTTCACAAAATAAATATGAATAACATCTAAATAAACAATAATACAAAGTCAGGTGACCAATCACACAGATAAATGATAAATGCATACACACAGACTGACACACACTTCTTATCTTCTTCCCAGAACTGTTATTTTGAATGAAAGGTCTTTACGACCTCTCACACGACTGTTGGCACACACACACACACACACACACACACACACACACTAATGGCATTACTGTAAGCATAAACCGCTGCTAGCGTGCCGACAAGACGGCTGCTGTGGTAATGAGCTGGCAGACGCTCTGTCGGTGCGTGTGTGTGTGTGTGAGGGAGGGAGGGAAGGGGCAGTGTCGTCTCAGGAAACGATAGAGTTTCTACTCGCTGTACATACACACATACATACACACACACACACACACACACACACACACACACACACACACACACATACTCTCGCTGTGTGCAATTTCAGGCTCTGCCTTCCTGACAGGACGCAGCGACAGAAGCCTCACGAGTTGAACTCAATGTTTCCTCAGGGGGTTCATCAGTTCCATCACTAACAGGAACTGGTGATGAGGGTCTTCCTACCAAAATGTTCAATAACTAATATTTCACTACAAGTATTGACAGTACAGTGTGTATAGAATGTATGCCAAGTACAGTAACAGAATAGGGAAGATAAAGAAGGTAAAAACTGTGCAGAACAGCTTCAGCTCTGATTCCTCTGATCTATCTATTATTATTTGTTGTTATTGTTGCCAAAGAATAAAATAATTCAATCTAAATAACCAAAAAGAGAAGATGAAAATACTATTGGATCAATATGAAATAATTATTAAAGTATTATTATTAGTATTAAGTGCTCCCTTCACTCAAAAATGTGTTTTGCTTATTCTTACTTCACACTGGAACAAAATACAAGCAGGATTTCGTGACATCATAACTAGTTTTGACTTTTCAGTGAAGTAAGTTAAACTTCTGAAATGAAGAAGATGGGCATACTTATAGATACTGGCTTTTAGGAATTTAACTTTTTTCTGGACAATGCAGGAGCCACCTTAAGGCCTTTCCCATTTGTAATGTAGCAAGTCTAGTAAAAAAATAGGGCCTAGTTAATGCTTCGCAGTGATTAGAGACTCAAGTGTAGTCTGCGGGCAGTTGAGCATGCGTGACAACAGCAATAGAGTACACAGCAGCAACAATGAAGGGCAAGATTCCACCAGCAGGCGCAGAAACATGGTGAAAGTGTGGAGGAATACATCCCAAGTTTACATGAGTTGGACGAGAAGTGCGATTTTGGTGCGATGAAGAATGAGAATGTAAGAGACAGACTTGTCATTGGTGTCCTGGACAAAGAATTGTCACAGAGCATGCAGACAAGCTAGACAGTCGGAACAGATCAAAGGGCAGATTTCCGAGCATAGTGGAGCCACAGCATTGTGTGAGGTGAAGCGCACACACAAACAAACTTACTCCGTGCGACCAAAAGGCGCATTCAAACCAGAGAGGAGAGACTACTGCGGAAGCTATAGGTCTCCCGGGCAGCAGCACTCGGGCACGGGAAATACAGTTCAAGGAAAATGCTCGAGATGTGGCAAGCGACACGAATGATTTTTGCGCAGCTAGATGTGCAGAGTGCTGCAAGTGTGGTATGAAAGGCCAATATGTTGTTATGTGTCGCACTCTACAAGTGATGTGATGTGTTTATGGAGCAAATGGAACCAGAGAAGGAGCTGTTACTGTGCAGGACTCCAATACACCATGGCCAGTAACACTATAGTTCAAAATGGACAGTGGAGCTGACACCAGTGTTACTGAAGCTGGAATATTCACAAGCTGTATTGGACTGTCCAGGGGGCAGGCTAAAAAACAAAGGCAAATTCAAAATGTCTCATTCATTCATTCAATGGTCGGAGGATTTGTCGAGGCAGTGGGATTTCTGAAAACAGCTCCAGTAAAAATAAAAATGAAAGATGGAGCAGTACCATATTCTGTCACCACAGCTCGGCATGTTTCCGTACCCCTACTCCCCTAGGTGAAGGAGGAGCTTAATAGGATTGTCAAATGTGGGGTTATTGAGGAGATAACAGAACCAATGGAATGTTGTGCCACATTGGTGCCTGTTCCAAGGAAAAATGGATGAGTGAGAATATGTGTGGGACTTAAATGAAGGCGTGGAGCAAGAAAAATATATCTTCCCGACTCTGGATGACATACTTCCCAAGCTGGCTGCTTCAAGTGTGTTCTCACTGCTGGACGCTGCTACAGGATTTGGGCAAATTCCTTTAGACAAAGACAGTGCCAAACTTACAACTTTCATCACACCGTTCAGAAGGTATTTCTTCCACCGCCTTCCTTTTGGAATCTCTAGAGCTCCTGAAATCTTCCAAAGGGAGATGAATATTCTTCTCAAGGACCATGAAGGTACAGCAGCTTTCATGGACGACATAATAGTCTACGGAGAGACCCTTGGGGTGCATGAACAATGCCTAAAGAGAATACTACAAACACTCAAAGATGCTGGGCTGAAGCTCAACTAGGAAAAATGCAAACTGAGACAAACACAGATCCAGTTCTTAGGCCACATTGTTGACAGACCTGACATGGAAAAGGTGGCGGCTATAAGAAACATTCAGCCGCCACAGAACATCACAGAGCTTAAGCGTGTCATGGGCATGGTACATTATCTGCAACGCTACTTGCCCAACCTAGCAGACATCACACACCCAGTCAATGACCTGCTCAGGGTCAAAAGCATGGGTGTGGGGCCCAGTGCAGGAACAGGCTTTCACAAAAATCAAAGAGCTGTTCACAGAAGCACCCATACTATCCTTTTTATGATGTCAGCAAACCAACAATCATAAGTGCCAATGCCAGCAGCTATGGGTTGGGAGGTGTTCTCCTTCAGGACCACAATGGATAACTATGGCTGGTTGCCTACTGTTCTCACACCCTGACAGATACGAGATATGCACAGATTGAAAAGGAATGCTTGACTGCGGTCTGGGCATGTGAAAAGTTCTCAAAATACCTGTACGGCCTGGATAACTTTACTATCCAAACAGACCATTGGTGCCACTCTTCAGTGTTATGGACATTGATGCAGTGCCACTTTGTTGTCAACGATTACACCTGAGCATAATGAAATTCAACGGAAAAGCTGAGTATGTCCCTGGCAAACTTCTTGTAGTAGCTGACACACACTCAAGTCAACCTTCTGCAGTGCTACACCTGGAGACAATTGAACTGTCAGACGACATACTGGCCCTGGAGGGAGCCACACAAGCACCATGGCCAGGCATTGGCAAAGCCCTGCAAAAGTGGAACACTGCAAACACTTAAAATGGCAAAACCTGCTCAACGCAGAGAGCCGCTCATGACGACCCCATTGTCAGATAGACCCTGGGAGAGAGTTGCTGCTGATATTTTTTAAATGAACAAAAGAAATTACCTTGTGGTGGTCGACTACTTCTCCAGATCAATTGAGCTTGCCTACTTACCAGACATGACGGGCACCACAGTGAGGTCTCGCCTCAGCACCATCTTTGCAAGGTGGGGTTGCCCCACTATCCTGATGACCAATAAATGGTCAATAATTCTGCAGGCAGCAGTTTCAGGACTTTGCAAAGGCTTATGACTTTCACATCACAAAAAGCCCACATTTCCCCCAGTCAAATGGTGCAGCTGAAAGAGCCGTGAGAACTGCTAAGCACATTTTGAAACCGAAGGATCCCTCACTTGCCCTTTTCAGCTATAGAGATATCCCCATCCAGGCAACAGGTCATAGTCCTGCTCTATATGAAAAGTGCCCTGAGATAACTTATGTTATGATTTGGGCCTATATAAATTAATTTGAGTTGAATTGAATTGAAAATATGGACTCTCATTCCCACGCTTGTAGAAAAGCTCATTCCCCACTGGCCGGACATCACCCTGGTGAAAGCAACAGAGTCCAGAGCCAAGGCTGAAACACCACTATGATAGACATCACACTTGCTGCCCGTTGCCTCTGCTCAAGCCAGGTGACTGGTCAAACTTGACAACCAGAAAGGATGGACTACAACTTCCACTGTTCTGCACAAGTGCAACATCCCAAGATCCTACCTCATTCGCGCCGATGAACAAAGAGGAAACGGACAGCGAGACAAAAACACATCAACGCAGACACCAGCTGCTGTCACCACATCAAGAGGCTGAGTGGTTAAACAGCCATCACACTTGAAAGACTTTGTCACTTGAAAGACTTTCTAGTTAGTGCATAGATTGCTAATGAGGCAGAATAATCCTCAGCATCTATGTGTGCAACAGTTAGTCTACCCGAAAGCCCTAGTTTAGGTTTGTGTGATTGTTTTGAAAAGAGCTCACTTCATTCACAGTGAAAAGAGCCAATATTATTGCTCAGTCCTGTTTAATGTTACAGAAGAGTTTAGTATTTGTTTTATTTTACATAGTCTAAATTTGACTTATTTTCCTAAATGCATCTTTAGTTACTCAAAGGAGGGAAGGCGTAATGTAGCGAGTCTAGTAAATAATAGGGACTAGTTAATGCTGCGCAGTGATTAGAGACTCAAGTTTAGTCTGTGGGTAGTGTGAGCATGCGTGACAACAGCAATAGCATATGCAGCAGCAACACTGAATGTATAACCCCAACAAGGCTCCTATTAAAGCTTGAAAACTGAGAATATTTGAACAGACATGGTCGTTAAACATTACACCATTTCAGTTATATTCATCAGTTAATCAAATTACCACAAGCTAATTATCACACAGTGAACCCAGAGAATTTGGGGCCTTTGGGGCCCTGTGGTGGCGCTTTGTGCGGTTGGTAATCCATGCTTGGCATACACAGATGTGTCCGCACATGTGCAGATGGTACACGGATCATTGCGACTAAGTATGAATTGTCTTTTGATCAGCTTCTTACTATGAGCAATGGGTACTATGAACACACTCATCTGCAACAGTTAGAACCATATTACAGAGTTGTGAAGTGGGAGAGGTTGCTGGTTCCACAAGTAAGTTTCCCCACTCTAAATTTCCACTTCCAAGTTTTCTTTTAATGATCTCCTCAATGTTTCTCAATATAGACACAGGATAATCTAACCATACTACACGTTTATGATATGACCAGATTAGTCTGAATTATTTCAACCTTATTTCAGAGAAATCATTTAATTTCTGTCAGTTTGGTCTATTAAATATTTGCTGGTTGAACGTCATCTAGTGTGAGAATTTGCTGTGTTTTGTAAAGTTTGAAAACACAACTTCTGGTAACTGCTGATGAACACTGTCAGTATTTTTCACCCTATACAGGCTAAATAATTAACCAGAAGAAGTGTTGATTGATTGATGGATAATGTATATTAGTGTTCTCTGCAGCTTCATGCGTTTCTTGTCCTCCTCAGATGAACACCAGTCTGCTGGGCAGCATTGGGATGTTGAACTCGGCCCCTCAGCTCCGCTGCATTAAGACCTACCAGGTTCCTCCGGTGCAGCCGGCGTCCCCAGGCTCCCAGAATCACCTGAAGCTCGCCCGCCTCATCTGGACCTCCAACCGCAATGTCATCCTTATGGCTCACGACGGCAAGGAGCACCGCTTCATGGTCTAAACCAGATCTGTATCTCCAGCTAAGCCCCTGTTGTTGTATCTAACAGACCTGGAACTGGTTTTAGGGTTTTTGCTCCAAGGCAGAGCCTGAAATGCTGCAGCATGGATTCACATGGTGATCAATTAAGTTTTAGTTTCAAATATGTATCCTGAGCTGCTGAGTTCAACAGTTGATATAGAAATAAGAGAGGCTGACAGTAAAGGTGGTTTTCACTGAGATTCATTCAAAGATTTGTCTTAAGAAAAGAAATTTCACGTGAAAAGTGTAAAGGTACTCGAACTGCAGCTTGGTCAGAAAAGTAAAGACCCAGCTCAGGTCCAAGTTTGGACTGAATGAATGTTTTGTTTTGTCTCAGTGATCATTGTGAAGAAACTCAATGACTGTAATATATTTCAAAGTCGTGATAGAAGGCTTGTTTACTTTATGATTTGCATTGATGTAGTTTTTAGTTGTTAACACTTTCTTGGCATTCCTATTTATTTGCTGTTGCTGTCGCCATCTTGCTGCAGCCATTTTGGGTCCCGACTGTTGCTGTTTATTTAAAGTCAGCCGTTTGGTTTATCTCAGTACTAAATAAGAGCATCTTATTAAATGTTTGCAACTTATCGCAGGTATTTGTGGATTGACTTTACAGAAACACAGACTGGAAAAATGGATTTAACACAGGGAATCAACAATCACAATGAATCAACCTTCGCCCTTTTTTTCCATTTTCCATTTTTTGTTTGGCAGTCTTAAAAAAACTAATTAATTTCATTAGTTTACATTGCTAGAATGAATTATTTCTAGAAGACTAGAAAATTTTCCACTGCCCTCTTGAAGGCTCTGGTACTCTCTGACCTCTGTAAGACACACATTTCACGTTTAAAACTGTATGTGTGTTTGTGTGTGTGTGTGAGTACTTTAGCTTAGCTTTAGCTTTTGTGACACCTTGGTAGCTTTTCCATCATCTCTGAGCTTCACGCAGAAATGTGTGTGTATGTGTTTACACCCAAGTGTATTATCACAAACGCACATTCTCACTTAAGACTGCTTATCCTTAAAGCATAATCACAGTAAATCTTTAGATACATACTCACTGCAGATATTTACAAAAGGACAAAAGCACATCATTATTTTGGTCACATTTTAAGGGGATAACTGTATGGTTCATCAAAGGGGTTTCAGAGTACAGGTCCTAACTCAGTTTACTTTCAAAGTCTCCTTAGTACCTGGTACGATTTGGTCCAAAAGGATATTTTGACAATCATTAAGTAATTTTTCGTACAAAATGTCTTCAATTAACACAACATCAGCTTTGCTCAGCCTCTTAGAGTCAGTTTTGTCTGTCGTTCTTAATCAGTTTGGTGTCTTTAGCCTTCCTCTGTTTCACATTCACCTCTATGCTTCCACATTTTCCCAAGTGAACACTCTATATTTCTCTGATAGATGTGAAGACTTCTCTTCGTCTTGCAGCTTTTCTCTTTCATCCATCCTAATTCCATCTGACTTTTGGTAGGGTATCTCTAGATATAAATGTGTACATATACAGTATATACATATCATCAGAACTGCTGCGTAATGTAGTCTGTTAATCTTAGACAGTGAGCATCGATCCTGTTTGGTGTATTTTTTGTGGCTAATTTTGTGACTGTCCGCCTAGTACTTACTAGTTCTTCAAATTAGGGAATTTCCTGTTTAAGTCGATTTAAAACTTTATATTTTTACATTTTTTAACCATCAGCCACTTGGAAAATGAGATATGACTTTTTGCGTTTTCCTTCGGTTTTAACAAGGAAGATCAAGCTGAGCTTAGCTAAAGGGGCCAAAAAATGAAAAAGTTAACATCAAAAATGCCTGAAGAAATAGAAAAGCAGGAGCAAATTTAAAATGTCACAGTATTCCATTTACATCTTTAGGTGTTTCATAGAGATCTTGACTGTCGTTTTTATTGAGAGAAACAATAGGTTATTAATGGGAATTTGAAGCATGAATCTCTATGGTTGGCGACACGTTTTTGCACATTATACCTTAACTGTTGGTCAGGACCTTCTTGCTTTAAAATGTTGAGTTTTATTCAGAAAGAGAAATATATGCAGATATATATATATACAGATATGATATTTATAGTGACAGTTTTCTGTCAGAATCACACTGAGTTTAGATGTTTTTACTTTGATTTTAGCGACTCTTGGAAGCAGCTAACATGTTGAATGAAGAATTTGACGCACATGAATTTTGCAAGACACACTAGCTTTCATTTTAGATTTTCCACTCTTCCACTCCTCTTCTCTGTCCTCCCTCCTCTCCTTCCTCTATCCCTTGTCAGTTTCATTAGTGCTATCAGAAAGCTTCTAACACTGTTACACACCTGTAAACCCGAGTGTGTCAAAGCTTTTCACAAGTTCTTCCTCTCTTCAAAAAAAATATCCAGCAGCTCGTCAAGTCCAGCAAGTCCAGACAGCTTTGAGATCTTAATCTTTCGTTTTCTCCATCACTCTAAACAGTTTGAGAAAATATGTTTCTGGCAGCCTCTCGGGGGAGGAAAGGTGAGAAAAATAAAGAAGGCAGAGAGGAAGAGCTGAAGAGTAAGTAACAAGTGAGGAAGATCAGGTCATCCACCCAGAAAAATAAGGTTCTTCGGTGAAGGTAGTGAACCGAAATGTCTAAAAGAACCTTCTGGTTTTTCTTCAAATGAATGAAATGTCTCCAAAAACTGTATATGCATTTGTTAAATTGATCTTTACAGCACTGTAAAGATTATTTTAGACAAAGTGACGCTGTTCTTTGACTTGAATATAAAAATGAGAAATACGAATACAGTTTTAGGTCCCATCCTTTCTCCGATTTTCTTTTTCTCAGTATTCCTCTTCCTGTTTCCCGTGAAATATACCACAGATTTACTTTTGACTGTGTTTTTAAAAGAAATGTGTTTGCTTACTTAGTTTCAACAGCAAACATTCGTTTCTGAGTTTCACACTAAATTGAATCGGCAATTTTTCTTCTTAATTTTGTTTTAGATTTTATTATGTATTTATTGTTTATACAGCAAACTCAGCCTAGATATTTAAGTGTGTGTGTGTGTGATGTAGTGCATGTATATAAGCTTCCCTTGATGTAACACAGAGCAGGTTGAATCTACTGTTCATCATATAAACAACATGTGTTGTGTTAAAATGTGTTGTTGAATTTGTGTCCAATAAAGATGAAAGTGAGACAGCGGGTGTCAAATATTTATGTTCCTGCTTTATTCTCTTCTCATTTCTTTAAATTTAAGCTTCCTCCCTGATGACAGTTGTGTCGTATTAAGTACATAAACCAGCAGTAAGAGAGACAGTTTTTCACTTTGATTCAAGTTGTGCTGCCCTCCAATGCACCTGTCACACATTCAGGTCTGCACAGATATCTTTTCAGTTATTTGATGACATTTTTCTTTAAAGTTATAATCTTAAAAGTTCCCCTCCACTCAAAAACATGTTTCTCTTCTTGTTCCTCCAGTTGAATGTTTGAGCTTCACTGTACAGAATGATGTATGTGCAGAGTTTGACACTAGAAGGATGTTTTCACATTCATCTGCTGAAAGTGGAAAGTTGTGCTTATTGAAAATTTTCAGGTTTGGGTCTACAAGCATGATTTGTGACATAAATTCAATTCAGTTTTATTTATATAGCGCCAAATCACAACAGAAGTTATCTTTTCATATAGAGCAGGTCTAGACCGACTCTTTATATTTACAGAGACCCAACAGTTCCCACCATGAGCAGCACTATGAGACAGTGGCAAGGAAAAACTCCCTTTTAACAGAGAGATGGTTCACAAATAGTTTGGAAGCCAATCCTGGTCCAATATTCAACTTGCAAAAGTGTGATGTGGAAACTTGAAGCCTCCAGCGCAAATACACTGAGAATGGACTTTACAGTGAAGCAGGAAACAGCCGTCGTACAGCAGTTCAACTTATATTTATAGATTATGCATTTTTAATGAAGGAGAAGGAGTAGATGTCATTTCAAAGATTTTAAGAAGATAATTTAACTTTTTTGTGAAAAGAACATAGATACAAATTATTATTCAAAGAGCAATTTATATAGATGTTAAAACATGTCTGGAGGGTTTCAGCGTTTCAGTCCTGGGGTGTCCTGACTGCCTACTGATTAAGACATATACATTTTCTATATATAATATAAAACATATCAATGTTACAGCCCTCCCCCCCGAAAAAACATAACATTAGACATTAGCTGAACAGTGGCCAAATGGTAATTATGAGATAATGCTAAATGCTAAAACAGTGTAAAAGTAGCACAAGTGGAGAACAGTCATAAGGTTAGTACACTGACTCAGTAATGTCAATTACACAGTAATATGTAAAGTTTCCTAACATTAGCTAACATTAGCCACCTGAAATGTGGGTGCTGCATTCTGGATAATGTAGGCGCCAGGTTTTGACAAGGAAGAAGAATGTGTGGATCTCTGCAGCATCAATTTTGATCCTTCTTTAACCTCCACCCCCCCCCACCATAGTCTTTTTCTTAGGGGGGCAGGGGATCGCAGGTCTACAGTATATGCCAGATAGAAGTGGTGTACATCATCTGAAAGCTGGGAACCTGAAAATTAATTTGAGATGCAGCTCAGCACTGTGTGTCAAGTTTGTCTAGTCATAAATGTGTAATAAACATTGTGTTTCGGTTAGGCGCAAAATTCTGAAAGGTTGTGTGAGTGTATAAGGGCTTAGAACAATATGATGGGAGTATATGATGGCCATTCCCATGCTCAATTATGCAAGTTGTTGCAGCAATTTTTTGGTTGATACCATTTGTTACACAGATTTGGTGCAAAATGTAACCCTTTTTGACCACTCGAGAATTGATAAAAATTGTCAAAACTCCCTCCAAAATACCACATTAAGACACCAAGAACTTGAGAAACACCATAAAACAATTCATGCTGTGACTTGGTATCAAACACTTTTGTCATTTGGACATTTCTATAAGAATTGCATTTTTCAGCGATTGGATCGCTAGCACTTGTGTTCTGGAAATTGCTAAGAAACCCCTTATTGTCAATATACCTAGGACAGCTATACATCCTCTGAATGCCCTAGGTCTCTAGTTTGTGGTTGTACAGTTTCATGAGGCTGTGATTATCCTTGAGGTCACAATAGGTCATTTTATACAGTGAGGTCAAGTTTCAAAAAATGGTCTCTACAATGAAATGGCTACTATGGGGACAAACATCATCACACATGAATACAATTGGGCTCATTGAAGCCACAAGAGTGTCAGCTTTCCAGTCAATTCATGCAATTCCATTACTGTTTAGGGACCACCCCAGTATGCAGAAATATTTTTAAAATAGGCAAAAATATCACATTCATACTGCATGCAAAAAACTGCATTGTTTGTGCCCAAAACTGCATGGGATTAGCATAAAGTGGGCATGTCTTAAAGGAGAGACTTGTGGGTACCCATAGAAGCCATTTCATTCAGATATGTTGAGGTTTGAGGTCAAGGGACCCCAAAATTTTACCTAACTTTGAAGCGTTATTTAGCCCCCTTCCCAACATGCTAGCATGACATGGTTATTACCAACAGATGCCTTAGGTCATCAGCCCACTACACCCCCTGAAAGAGAGTAATGTCAGCAGCGGGCGTAGACGTCCAAGCGGAGTTAAAGAGGTTTAAACTGTCCACGTGACTGACAATGTTATAGAAGTGCAACACGAAATCTGTTGAGTACTCTTTTAATACAGGTCACAGAGATGTTTGTTTTTTTTACCACCGGCGGCAGCATCCACACCTTCAGCAGCAACTCTGTCAGAAATACAACAGAAGAAGAGCTTGTGTATCTGTTTACAACACAACCAACAAACTGTGGGCTGAGAGGATTGATTGCTGTTTTAATAGACCTTCTTCACAGCAGACATTTTGACATAGTAGGATACCCACAGGTGTAACTGATAACATTAATAAGGGCTGCAATCTATTTCGCTTCCATTTTCAGGGCCCTGACATTGTGCATGCTGGCTCACTGTCATGGCTGACTGATGCACTTAAACAGAACAGAGCCATTGTTAATGTTATTAGTAACACCTGCTTTGATGAGTCAAAATGTCTGCTGGGAAAAAGGCCCATTAAGAAGAAAGTCTATCATTACCTTCAAGCTGTGAGTAACTGCCATCTGATCTCATGCTGTGCACACGCCGTGAGTAGTTTTCCACACAACAGTATGACATAATAGTAGGTGTACTTTACCTTGCTGAGGAGTTGGAGGTGTGCAGGCTATCACCTGTCACTCTTCGTTTAACAGCTGTTTTTTCTTCTACCGTCAGTCTGTGCAATAAAATTAAAAAAAAGACACAAAAAAATGCCAAAAACACATTTTTAGTGATCAACTGCAGTCAGAGCTAACCTCGGTGACAAATCACCGCATTTCGTGTGGCTTTTTAACAATAAAAGCCACCCCTCGTCAGCAGCAGGAGGAAAATGCTCAGTTTGCATTAGCAGTCAATGAGATGAAATGGCAGCAACAGTAACACTGGATTACATGCTGTATAGTTTCCTGTGAATCCACTGTGCATGGTTACACAATTTAGATCCAGCGCAGGAAGAGGGGACTTTTGGTGGGAAGAGGGGAGAGTTGGTGGGACCAACAACAATGAAAACTACTCTATAGAAAGGTAATTACAGAATAAATACATTGAATGGCTATTGATGACAAAATGTCTGCCATAAATAATATAAAAAAATGGGGTTTTAAATAATGAAAATCTAGAAAGTGTGAAAAATCACTCGTTTTTTTAACATCTTCACGTAAAATTCAGCTCTGCCTCACCTCTCTGTTTCTGTCTGACTAATTAAATGCTGGGTTTACACACTGTCTCTCTCTTAAATAACATCATCATGAGTTCACAGCAGAACAGCTTTAACGAGTCTCTGATCACAGAGAAGATCAATCTCATTTTTTATTTCATCTCAGATCTCTTTAACGTTAACGTCTGTTTCCATCTGATATTTGAGCTAAACTTCATGTTTTCATCTCCCTCATTCTAAAAACATAAAAGGTCAGTTCTGTTCATAATTTAAAGGCGAATAATGATTAAAGTTGTAGTTCTACATGTAAAGTTAACTGTGTTCAATTATTCACTTTTAACTTTGGTATAAAAGATGAAGAGTGAAGCCGTAAAAACACAGCAATTAAATACAGAAAGGTTAGGGATTCATGGTCATGGTTAAAAGAAACCAACGTTTACGTTTGCGAACAGCAATCTCATGTCTCAGAGTCATATTTCATACAACCACTCGAGGGTCTTGTAAGGTAGGTTGTTTTATGCATTTGAACAAATTACCAATACAGTTGTTTTTTTTAACCTGTAAAATAATCACAAAGGGTGTCGGACTACCTTAACGTTAGGGGACTTGAGACAGACAGAGTACAAAACAACAGTCAAAATAGAAGCAGCAGAGGCAGAGATATCCTGACTTTTAGTCTGTAGTATGGGTCAAGCTCCAAAAACACTTGATCCTACATTTCCCATAATGCAACTGGATAGGGTCTTTTGTCTGACCCTCCTTGCCTGGTAAATGCACACATCTTTCAAACCTCAAACTTCCACTTTGTAAAGCAGGTTTTCTGTTATAAATGTGTACTCTCCAACTCCAAGCTGAGATAACCCTGATGACATCATTATGACATCATTGGGGGTTATTTTCTCCTCCAGAGCCACAGGAGACATACAGCTGTTTTCACAAGCTGACTAGTATTAATCATGAAGAGTAAACTTTTTTGTTTTTATTCAACACACTATTAAAAAAATCAAAGAAAAAGGACACTAATTATTTATTTGTATTTTTTGTCTATTTATAATTTCAAACTGTCTTTTCCCTCTGTCTCTTTTCCTCCCTCCATCCTATTCTCTTATAGGGCCATGGATCAAACCTCCAGGTGGCTTTGACCTTCCAACTGCTCGATCCAGAAACACTGATCATTTATCACACACTTTTTCCGTTCTTTCTCTCTCTATCCCTCTTTTGCTGTGTTTCCTGTCCTGTCTTTTCTTACATACGCAGGATCTCTTATCCTCACACTCTGTCTTTAATCAGTCCTCAGTATGAACACCATCAGGTATTGATGGTATTGATCAGGAGTTTTTCTCGTCTTCTCTCTTCGCCTCCAACTTCACATTCCTTCACACAGAACCAGGAAACAACCTGCAGACCTTTGAGAAGTTTGAAAACTAACTTCAGGAAGAATTTCTGTATTCACTTTTGATGCCTTCAGACAGAACATGAGCAATCATGCACACAGTGTGTCTGCTGTGCAGGTGGTTAAACTAGGGATGGTGGACAGGCTGGGAATAAAAATCAGCCCTGAACTTTTAAATCAGACCAGCCCCCCAAAACCCACCAGGAGATACACCACCACCCATACAGACCATGTCACACTTTACAATAATTAAATAGTGAAAAAAGATTTGATTTATAAATTGACTATAATAACTTGTAGAAGAATATGTAAAATAGAAACTCCTGTAAAGTGTTATATAATGATAAGAATTATAATGATCCATATAATAGTCTATATAACTGTGTAATGCTATAATTGTTATTTCCACTGTGTCAGATCAGATTCTGTGGTGATTTAATAACTGTAATTTGTGAAGTTGTGAGGTGGACAAAATATCAGAAACGCAAAGAACTAAAGTATCAACAACAAAAACTGAACATTAATAAGTAAGCTAAATGATGTTTATTGCAATGTTATTTCCACTGTTTTACATTAAAGGTGTAATTTCCATTGGGGATGGGGGTGACATGTAACCCTCACTTTTCAAAATCCTTTTGTTGTCCCCCTCACTTCTATTGTGCAGGTCATTTGTCCTATAATCTCTCTGATCTTTGTCCTCTTACTGTCCACCAACTGTGGTCCAGATGAGAGAAAAGCATTAATAAAATGTTGATACACTCCATGTGAGACGTTTACCACGCAGCAGTGAGTGGTGCAGCAAGTGCTTTACAAACCTGCCCTGGGTCTCACCTCACAGGCTACATTGGCTCTCTCTGCAAGCCCGTTTGACTGAGGAAACTCGAGGCTGCTGGTGACATGAATGAAGTCCCATTGTGTAGCAACATCTTTGAAATGCTAACTGGTGTGCTGTCTAGCCTTGCCAGAAAGGAGGGTAGACCATGGGAGGTCTGGAACTGGGTGAAGCTGAGGATGTTCTTTTTGCTGATGAGATCTGGTGCTGTTGTACACTGCACGTGAGAGCAACTCCTTGGTGATGTTGTTTGTCATTGTTGGCCAAAAGATGATGCTTCTAGCTCCGCACTGGATTGCTTCAGCACCTGGGTGGCCTTTGTGCACAGTGTTGATGTACTCTCTGTGCAGAAACTGGGGGATGACTGTTTTGTGGTCTTTCATGACGAGCCCGTCCTTCACTGTCAGTTCGTCTCTGTAAGGAAAGAAGATACGATCTGCAGATTGGAGCTGATGGGCCATCCTCGTTGAATGACTGCACAGAGGGTTTGTAGCACCTCGTTCTCTGCTGTGTGCTTTCCGAGTGCCTTCAGACGGGCCGTGGAGATGTAACTCACCAACATCGTAAGCATAATTTTCAGCAGGGCTCTGGGAGAATTGCTTTTGGAGCTCAAGAACAGGATCTGCCAGATACATGTATTTACCCTTTTTGTACACCAAGCTGATGTCGTAGCTCTGCAGCCGGAGCATCATTCTCTGGAGACGGGCAGGGGCGGTGTGAATGGCCTTCTTCAAGATAGTTACTAAAGGTTGGTGGTCAGTTACCACGATTGTGGGCTTTCGCTGTATGTAGTCCTTGAATTTTGTGTAGGTAAATATGACAGCTAGTAGCTGTGGTGGAAATTGTGTATTTCCTTTGGAGAAGTGAGCAAATAAAATGAAGATTCAACAAGCCGTTGTGTTTTGTATATTTAATTAAGAAAAGAATGAAACAATCAGATGAAATTGTGAAAAAGAATAAAAGAGATAAATGAAGGGGGGGTGCGGGCGAGCACACAGAGTCAATCCAATTCAGCTGAAGGACAGAGATCATACACCAAAATGCATATGAAGCCTCTGACAAAGAAGGAAAGATGCTGTCACATACTTATAACCTCACAATCCACAGACAGACATATCAGAGTACAGAATCACCTCTAACAAAGATAGTCTGTCTCCAGCTAAGTTTCCCTGCCCAAGGCTGGAAACCCAGGGCAGACTGTTCCCCAGACTGCAGCTGTCCTTTCCCCTGATTACAAACAATCTGTCCTCCCGCTGTAACCAACCAAGATACCAATGTACCTTAAACAGAGATGACCTAAAACAGAAATTATCTGAGTGTACAGAAAGAAGACTGATTAACAGGAAAAAATAAGTTATCACACTAGACATATACATGGGACATAAAGAGAGAAGTTTAATTACACTAAACATATCTAGTATGAAAGGAAAAGAGAAATTTTGCCCTTACAGTAGCTCCTTCTCTATTTGGGCATATCATATTTCCGTGTCCGTGAGGGTACGCAACGCAAATGCTACTGGTCTGCTGTCTTGCATGCATGCAGCTCCAAGTCCATAGCATGACCCGTCACAGGTAAGAGTGACTCGCCGCTTGACATTATAGTATGACAATACTGGTGGGCTGGACAGGCATGAATTGAGATGGCTGAGTGCCTCCTAATGCTGCTGGAAGCAGCACCAAACACTCTCCTTGTATGTCAGTTTTTTCAGTGGCGCTGCAGTGTCGCTGAAGTTCGGGATGCCATGGAAACGCTGTAGTGAGGGGATGTCAGTGATTGCTGCAGTTTTAGAGAGGTCTGCTTTTAGGCCTTCGCTTGTGAAGATGTAGCCTACATAGCTTGGTCCGAGCTAAATTTGCATTTAGCTGGATTTAACCTGAGGCTCACTTCTCTTGCTCTATTCAAGTTGGCATCATGTTCAGCTACTCCACGGCCTCCAATGATGATGCCATCTATGATGACTGAACATGGATAACCTGCAAACAGCTGTTGCGTAGAGCCCTGAAACACCTTGCTCGAAAACACTGTTGACCCTGACATTTGTGCCGCCACTTTCTCAACGCTGCACATGGGGTGATGGGGCCTTTTCAACGCTGTGTTGAGGTCTTTTGGATTGATGCACAGTCTGATTTCTTGTTTGTCCTTCTTATCTGCTACTACCGTGGACGAGACCAGTCTGTAGGTTCAGTGACTGGTGTTATGAGGCCTAGGCTTTTCATGGATTCAAGTTCAGCTTTGACTCTGTCTTGCTTCACAACTGGGATGTAGTGGGCTGGCCGGACCACAGGCTGTTTGCTGGGATCCACCATCATGGCGTATGTGACTGGGAGTTCTCCGAGCTCATCACTGAACAGGTCTTTGTACTGTGTGAGAATCTGTGTGGTGAACTTTACCCTTATATACAGTTCTGTTTCAGACCAGATTAAGGTCATGTGACCTGAGCCACCTCCATTTGCTGAATTAGGACCATGGTTGAAGGATCTGAACACCGGTAAGTAACCCTTCACCATATACAGTTATATTTTTGTATTTTATTTTATTATTTTCATACCGTCTTTCTTTGGTGATAAACTGTATTGTTTAGCTGTAAAATATCCTGCCTCAGTATAAGTTTTTGCCACAACTCATTAGCAGACTGAAATATTTGTTTATGTGTATGGTGGAAAAAATATTGACTGACATACTGTTATCATGTGTTTCTTCACGCTCTAACACTGTGGTGTGCTCTGTTGACACTTAATGATTCAATAAAATGCTGCAGTTTGTTAAAATCTGACATTTAACAGTTCACCCATGTTTGTGTATGGATTAAATACGAGATATGATGTGTTAATTAGTAAGCTTTAGAGGTGCAAAGGTGGATTTTATTACATTTCTTTATTGTCATATGCACAACAATAACAGTGAAGCAGTCAATTGGCAATGAAATTGTAAGATCTCAAACTCCTTTTCATATATATGGCAGGATTGTGAAGATATCAATCCAGAATACATTAAACTTCAGTTTAACCTCAGACTAAAGGATATGGATCTTCAGGAGTGGCCTGCTGAGGTTTATAGTAATAACTACAGCTTGTTTAAGACTGTAAGATTTTGTTTTGGAAAAAATATCATTTTTTCGTTCAGCCCTGTGTACAGAACAAATCTGTTTAATTTTAGGTAGTCATAATCGGCCAGATATTTATGTGACTATGTTTCAGCACTGACATCTGTTTGACAGCAGATCAAAGTGACCAGTATCGCTGTATTAGTTTGTCCTGGTTTTGTTGGGAGAGAAACAGGTTAGTTAAATTAGTTCAAGCACTGTTCAATTCTAAGTAACAATTCACTACTAGTAGCATTGCTTTAGCTCATTTGTATATTTATTCATTTATTTACTCTGAATTTTTCTGTCCACTTACTTTATTTCTATGTTGTTGTTGTTGTTTATTTGTTTTTTTTGTCCATATACCTCCTTGAGGGGTCATCGTAGAATAAAGAAAAGTCGAAAAGTCGAAAAAGCAGCAGGAGGTTCAGTCTCTTCGGTCTCAGATTTTCTCATTGATCAACTGGGCAAGGCAGCCATCCAAACTCTCTCTCTCTGTCTTCCTACTCTCTCTTTTCTTCCATTCTCTCTTTCCTTCTTTCTTTATCCTCCCTCTTACTTCTCCCCTCTCCTTTTGTTTCTTCTTCTCCCTCCCTCTCCCTTCCTTCCTTCCTTCTTTCCCAATCAAATTAATCAACTTTATAAAAAAACACTGCATATTCATGTTGGAAATCAGTTTCCCCTGAACTTGTTCACTTCAGTTCAGTTTATAGAAGTTTTCTCGTTTAGTCAAACAAGGATTTAAATGAGTTTAAATCCTTTTTGCTTTTCCCAGCAGAGGTGTTTCTCTCAAACAGCAGTGAACTAATTTTGGAACTCCTGTTTGTTTAAGTTGTTCTGGATGTGAAAGTGTTGTCAAGATCAGAAAGTCATGTTGTTCCAGTTTATGTATTTATCTATTATTGATGTTCCCAAAAGTTCCTGCCTTTCAGCTGCAAGTGTTTTTTTTTCTCAAGATAAAAAGATTATCAAAAGATCTGCGGTTGTTTAGAATCGATACGATCTCACAGCTGGATGGGAGAGAGTTTCAGGGGAAAAACAGAAAAATATTTAATCTGCAAATGTTGTCTAGGGACCAAACAGTCTGATACAACCCAGATACAGCTACAGTACTGTTTAAAAAGTTTCACAGTCTGTCTTTAAAATAAACCTTTAAAATAAAGGATCATCACTCTGGTTTTACATGTTCGAGCAAATCAGGGACTGTTTTCATATCAAGCATTGTCTCACAGCCTCTGACGAAAAATGACCATATTTTTGTAAAAATATTATGAAAGTCAATTTAAGTTGAATTACAGCAAATATTCTGCTATGCATATGTGATTTTAACATTTGCGGTTAAATTAATTTTGTTAAAAATGTTATTTTTCTGAACAGCAACTTTTTTAACATAAGAAACAACCAAATTCACATTATCATTGTCTTCAGCATTTGATGATCTGAAAACAGAACTCATCAATGTAACACTTTTCATCAGATTCTTCTTCTTAGCGTGTCCACACACAAACTATATCTTAACTATATCTTCTAGAGCTAAAGACTTTTGCTCTGTCATTGTATTCTGCGAGGTCTTCTTGTGCATGGCTGTTTTAGCAGTGGGCAGTGTAGTAAGTGGTCCATGGTCTGTGGTTCTGTACCACATTCGCAAGTTACGTCTTTGCTCCCCAGGTAAGCCCATTTCTGCAGTGATACCTTGCATCGGCCGGTTCCAGATTGCAATCAGTTAAGGCATTTCCAGTCCACCCACCACGAATCCGTTCCGGGAGGTAGAGTTTCCAATATGGACTATGGGAGACGTGCTAGGTGAGAGATTGGAAAGCCTTTGATTCCATGCGGTAACTCTTACTATACTTTCGGCTTTGGTGTTACGCTCTTCATGAAGCTCTTTCTGAATTTTAGTCTGCTCTTGACGGGTAAGTGTCCATGAAGGGTATGCCAAATGTCGGAGAGCTGGTGTTGGCGTTCTTTTCTGCTTGCCTCTGATTTCAGGAGGCGCTGTGTCTGATAGCGTACTTCTGTCTGTTGTTCTGAGGCACCCTATTATTAACTGACTAGCAGTGTTAATGGCGAAGTCGAGTTTCTTCGCATGGACTGATCTTTCCCATACTAGACATACGTACTCAGCCACTGAGTAGCAGAGAGTTCGTACAGTGGATCGCAAGCTTTGTGGGTTGGCATCCCAGCTGGTGCCAATGAGTTTGGAGACGATGTTGTTACTCGCCCTAATTTTGTCTTTTGTCTTCTCGGAATCTGTTTGAATGAGAGACATCAGTCTAGCGTGACACCTAAGTAAGTCGGGTGTTCACAATGTTCCAAGTTTGTTCCAGGCCATGTTACCAACAAGTTACACATGGCTTCCCCGTTGCACACATAGAATGTGCCAGGGATTTGCCTGGGTTTTTGATGGGTTCGCACGGAGGAGATTCTCTTCGTAGTATGGTGTTGGTTCGTTCAGAGCACTGGAGAGTCTTTCCTCAACAGCGGTGAAGTTGGCTTCTTGTGCGGCCACACCTAGATCATCTGCATATATGAAGCGGTTGGTACCCTCACTTCCTGGTTGATTGTT